>CM044016.1:22841655-23179155 GCA_024085815.1 Flaveria linearis | reverse complement strand
AAGTGCAGGGACCAAACATGACATTATGCTAAACTAGGTTGGGTATATAAACCCCTTACCAGCCCTAGCCTTCACTTCCTCATCTTCTTCTTCATCTTCTTCATCTTCTTCTTCTTCCACTTTCTTCCTCATCCTTGCACCAAAACCGCCCCGTTTCGTCGCGTTTTCACCGGCTAAACCTTGGCTACAGCCGAGACTACTCATTTCTTGCAGGTAGACAACCTTGGTCGTCCCTTTTCTTGCTTGTTTACTTCTGCGTTTTTAGGGTTTCGGGTGCTTGGGTTCAACCCGAGCACATGAGGTCGTGTGGGTGCGTGTGTTGCCTTTCTGCGTGTGCATCTTGTTTAGATATGTTAGATAAGTGTTTTCTGGAAGTCCTTGGAGTGGAAAACCCGTGGACGGAGCAGCCGGAGGCTGCTCTGCACTTCTACAGTCGGATTCTACTGTTCACGCGACTGGGTCTGTCGTGCGACTGAGCCGTGCGACTGGGTGAGTCGTGCGACTGAGTCATGCGACTAAGTGTGTGTCGTGCGATTAAGTCTATGCAGATGAATGTGTGCGATTGAACGTGTATCGCACGAGTGAATGCTTAGTCGTACGAATGAAAATTCAGTCGCACCAATGAAGCTGATTCGGGCGAATGAAGGTTGATTCGTACGTATGGATGTTGAGTCGTGCGATTGAGTGTTGTGTGGTACGACTGAAGGCCGAATCGCACGAATGGAGGTCCATTCGTACGAATGTAGCTGATTCGTACGAATGAAGGTTGATTCGTACAGATGAGTGGTTCAGTCGTGCGTCTGATCCTGTCGTGCGATTGGAGTTGCTGTGTGTGATTTCCTCTTGTGTGCGGTGTGTTTGTCGTGTGATGTTAAGGTGACATCGACACGGTTGCCCTTGCTAATGACAATCTTCAAATTAACATTACCAAAATCCACTGAAGTTAAACCAAATTGAATTAACTTAACATTTTACAACTAACAACAATCGATTTGTAACATTAATGCCTACTAAGTATTTCTCTAACAACAATGACACTTTTACATAAATATCATCGACAATGACAACGTCTCTGGTACTTGGATCTACATAAGATCCCTTGCGTGTGTTTATGTGTGTGTGTTAACCGCGATCGAACCGCTACGACCCGACCCGACTAAACATTGCTATTAACATTAGGCACACATCATTAATGCTTAACATAACTGTCAATAGGTGTTTGACCGTTCATTTCATACAATGTTTGGGAAGCTTTCATCATACATACTTACCACTTAACAAGTGAGTTTCGTGGCCCCTTTTTATGCTTATACAATATTTCAATCTTTTTCAAACATAGGGGAAAAGTATGCTCACCTGTTTTCTATGCTGTACAACTTACATACAATTTACATACTTGGAATCAACGTGATACTATTTTGTGAGTACTTATCTGATACATACATGAGTTGCTGTGTGGTTCTTTCTTACAACCATTTAATTCCGGTGTTGGAACCGACGGATAGGTATTGGTAGTACAACTGGGTTGACACCCCCACCCTTGTCAGATAGTTTACTAGATGGTACCATCACTTTGCCAGGAACGAGCCTTGGGTGAATATATTCTGACAAGTTGCTGTGTGTACGTCATTAGGTTTGGTTGTAAAACTCATGGTTAAGTGATTTTGCTTACTTATAACTGTATGAATGGTATTCCGTAACAAATACTATACAGCATCAATTACATATTTACAATTTAAACCTGCGAGCTCACCAACAATTTTGTTGACCGTTTTGAGCATATCTTTTTAGGTGACAATGATAACTGAAGCTCTAGGAGTGCTGCCTTAGTGGAGACCCTAGGATGCATTTTTGAGACTGAACATACTTGACAGACAATCATTTGAAACATTGTTGTAGTCTATTAAACAATTTTCATTCTTTTGGATACTTGTTCCCAGGTTGTGGGAATTATATTACAAGGATACAATATTTGGTTATGTGAATCATTTACAAGTTAATGCTTATGGCTATGCTGTCATGAATATTGACTAAACACGACACAAGTATCCTTTGTGTCGGGTGTCGTCATGACACGCCTTTGTCATCAATTACATATATTGCATCTCTATGGTTAACAATGTGTTATGACGATCCCGTCTCGCTCGCATCCCCGTGTTTCCGCTCTCAGCGGGGGTGTGACACATGAATCACATAATCACAACTAATAATCAACATTATTAATTAGATTATCATTGTTTATCATAAATTATTATTATTAGGTCACCAACGTTCAACGACAACTAGTGTGTGCTCACGACACGTGTATGCAAGACTTAATGGAACTAACGGAGTTTGGTAACGGAAAATTACCGGATGTCACATTATCCCCATGTTGAAAGAATTTTCGTCCCGAAAATTGCGTTACATAATTGTGTTACATCCCTGGTTTACTGCATTGGCATAACAAATCGAGTGAGTTGTCATATCATCCCCATGTTGAAATAAATTTCGTCCCGAAATTTACTCAGTACCTTCCTGGGCTGCCGCTGCCGTCATTTCAAACAGATGAGGATACTTGAGCTTCATCTGATCCTTGCGTTCCCACGTGAATTCCGGTCCACGTTTTGAGTTCCAACGAACTTTGACTATAGGTATGTTGCTTTGTTTATGGGTCTGGACTTCATGATCCATTACTTCAACGGGCTCTTCCACAAAGCGTAATTGATCTACTTGTACTTCCTCAAGTGGTACAATTTGTGTCTCGTCAGATAGGCACTTCATCAGATTTGAGACGTGAAATACATTGTGAGCGCCACTCAGTGAATCAGGCAAGTTTAATCGATACGCCACCGGACCTATTCTTTCCAGAATCTCAAATGGCCCAACGTATCTTGGATTAAGCTTGCCTCTCTTGCCAAACCTAATTACACTTTTCCACGGGGAAACTTTCAGCAAGACTTTGTCACCGATTTGAAACTCCAAAGGTTTCCATCGTTTGTCTACATCACTCTTCTGTCTGTCTCGCGTCGCCGCCATACGGTTTCGTATCTGCACTATCTTCTCTGTGGTCTCATGTACCAACTCAGGACCAGTCAATTGACTATCACTAACTTCCGCCCAACAAACTGGTGATCTACACTTTCGCCCATACAATGCCTCAAATGGTGCTGTTTTGATGCTAGTATGATAACTATTGTTGTAAGAAAACTCGACGATGTTGGGTTTTGTAGATTCTTACCAAAGTCATATTAACCATTTAACATGTAAAATGCAGCGGAGTTTATATCAAAACATGAGTTAATGTATCATATACATTTGTTAAAACAAAACCCAAGACAAGGATCTATTTATATGGAATAGCATACTATCAAAAGTTAAACAACCACATAAACTACCTCTTAGAAATCGTGGATATGCAGGTGTAGATGATGAACTTTGTGGCTTAATCTTCAACCAAGAAGGCCTCAAGTAAGTGATACCCCAAGCCACCAACAAACCCCTTTGAATGCTAGGTTTATCAACACCAACTTTCAGCAACAAAACACTTTGTTCTTTGCTGAATTTCAGCCTTGTTTCAGCTCCAAAACAGCCTTGTTTCAGCTCCAAAATCCGATTTTTAGAGAGAGAGGCTAGAGAGAAAAGGTTTGCTTTGCATGCAAGAGAGAGAGTGTGTAATGGAAGAGTGTCTATCACTTGAAGTCTTGCACTTTACAAGACAAAAGTGGGTGGGATACCAAGGCCAAGGGGCGGCCGAAACACCCACTTGAAAGTGGGTTTCCCTGCCATTTAATTTTATAAAAAATGTTACACTCTTGCCCCTTTTGTTTTATAAAATTAAAACCCTTTTAATTTTATAACACTAACACTCTTTTATTTGTCATTGTTTAACTAACTTAAATAATTGAAACAAATAATTTCTCATGAACAACTTATCTACATAATGTTGTTCATTTACAAAAGCAGTGATTTAGGAAACCCATTTTCTAAATTGGTGTGAATATTTATTTGTTTCATCTTATCAACGAATAAATATTTATTGGTGTTTGTTTGGCTTGTTATTGGGTATGACCCGACTTGGATCATATCACACTAGCCATATCAATTTAATATGTATCTTGGGCAGACCAAATATTTCTGACCAATGGTAAATGAGCTTCCCGATTATTCCCAAAATCGATCACACAAGCACGCAACATGTCTTCCAAGGTTTGAATAGTACGTTCACTTTGACCATCGGTCTACGGATGATAGGCAGTGCTCATGTTCAGACGCGTACCCAAAGATTTCTGTAATGATTGCTCGAAATGGGATGTAAAATGAGCATCATGATCAATAATAATCGAGATCGGCATGCCATGTCTCGAAACTATCTCCTTCAGGTAAATTCGGGTTAACTTGTTCATTTTGTCAGTCTCCTTGATCATCAAAAAGTGAGCTGATTTAGCCAGTGGATCTACGATCACCCATATCATGTCACAACCATTAGAAGTCCTGGGCAACTTAGTAATGAAGTCCATAGAGATTTGTTCCCACTTCCACAAGGGGATTTCAGGTTGTTGTAGTAACCCAGATAGTTTCGAATATTCCACTTTAACCTTAGAACATGTCAAGCATTTGCTCATGTATGTAGCTACATCTGCCTTTATGTTAGGCCACCAGTAGTGCGCCTTCAGATCATGATACATTTTGTCAGAGCCAAGATGTATGGAATACTTAGACTTGTGCGCTTCACTCATAACCAAGTCTCTTAGATTCCCATATAAAGGTACCTAAAGTCTATCCATAAAATATCGTATTCCATCGGATTTGACTTCTAACTGTTTATCCATCCCGCGTAAAGATTCAGATCCAATGTTCTCACCTTTCAAGGCTTCCGTCTGAGCTTCACTGATCTGTTTGGGCAAGTGAGTGCTAATCGTAAGTTGTAGAGCACGCACTCATCGGGTCTTAGCGGTTTCCTTTCTACTCAAGGCATCGGCGACTACATTCGCATTTCCCGGGTGGTATTTAATAGCACAATCGTAGTCGTTTAACAATTCCACCCAGCGTCGTTGCCTCGTGTTAAGTTCCTTCTTCTCAAAGATATGTTGAAGACTCTTGTGATCGGTGTAAATAGTGCACTTGGTACCATACAGGTAATGTCTCCAGATCTTCAAGGCAAAGATCACTTCTCCTAACTCCAAGTCATGAGTAGTGTAGTTCTTTTCATGTACCTTCAGATTTCACGAGGCATAAGCTATTACTTTATCACGTTGCATTAGGACACAACCAAGTCCTTGGATAGAAGCATCAGAATAAACCACAAAATCATCACTTCCTTCAGGTAATGCTAATATTGGTGTGCTACAGAGTTTCTGCTTTAGCAACTGAAAATTAGCTTCTTGACTCTCACCCCATTTATAGGTTGTTCCTTTATGGGTCAAAGCTGTGAGAGGTTGAGCGATCTTTGAAAATCTTTCAATGAAATGCCGGTAGTACCATGCCAGTCTAAGAAATTACCTTATCTCACTAGGCGTCTAGGGTACCGACCAGTTCTTTATAGCCTCAATCTTTGTAGGATCCACATGTAGTCCCTTCTCATTAACAATGTGACCCAAGAATTGCACTTCACGAATCTACAAATCACATTTATAAAATTTGGCGTACAATTGTTCTTTTCTAAGTAATTCCAGGATTAAACATAGGTTCTCCTCATGTTCCTCCTTAGTCCTAGAATAAATCAATATGTCATTGATAAACATGATAACAAACTGATCGAGGTAGGATTTGCACACACGATTCATGAGATCCATGAGCACTGCAGGTGCATTAGTCAACCCAAAAGGCATGACCAAGAACTCATAATGACCATAACGAGTATGGAACGCAGTTTTGGAGATGTCTTCTTCTCGGACCCTAAGTTGATGATAACCAGATCTCAAGTCAATCTTCGAATAATAGCTTGATCCCTGAAGCTGATCAAACAAGTCGTCGATACGAGGTAAAGTGTATCGGTTCTTGACTGTGACTTTGTTTAACTCTCCGTAGTCAATGCACATTCTGAATATGCCATCTTTCTTCTTAACAAAAAGAACAGGTGCTCCCCATGGAGATGAGCTCGGTCAAATAAACCCTTTATCCAACAACTCTTGAAGTTGTGTCGATAGTTCTTGCAGTTCGTTCGGTGCTAACCAGTAAGGTGCTCGCGTAATCGGAGCAGCTCTGGGAGTCAAATCTATCTAAAACTCGACTTGGCAATGAGGTGGTAGTCCAGGCAGATCCTCTTGAAACACCTCTGGAAAGTCACGAACCACATGAACATCCTCTACTTTCTTTTCCTCTTGTTGCTTGTCGGAGACGAGGGCTAATATGGCAAAGTGGCCTTGGCGTAGCCACTTCTGTGCCTTCATGAATGATATGATGCCTATGACAGCACCACTCTTCTCTCCCTTAACTGAAAGAGTTTCTCCGTCTACCATAGCAATGATAATGAGCTTCTCATGACAAATCAACTCTGCCTGCTTCTCGGACAACCAATCCATGCCTACGACCACATCGAAACTTCCAAGAGTAACGGGCATAAGATTAATATCGAAGGTATGACCAGCAAGTTCTATCTGGCAATCCTTAAGGATATACGTAACAAAAATTCGCTTACCATCAGCCAATTCTACGACATACTTAGACTCCAATGCAGAAGGCATATCGCTTAAGAGACTACAAAACTTACTAGAGATTAACTCCTATCGGATCCAGTGTCAAACAGTACAGAAGCAAAACAACCATTAACAAGAAATTTACCAGTAACGGCAGTAGGATCGTTTAGAGCCTCGCCTGAACCTATGACAAAGGCTCTCCCTTTGGCTCCACCATTGTTGCCACTATTGTTGTCACCATTACCAACGTTGTTGTTATTGCCACCATTCCCATTGCCATTCCCGTTTCTTCTCAGTTGAGGACAGTCTCTCTTGTAATGCCCTTCCTTTCTACACTCAAAGCAACCCTTTGGTGTTTCTTGGGGCTGCTGAGATTGCTGAGGTTGTTGAGGCTTCTTAATAAGTTCTTCACAATAATCCTTTACCACGTGTCCAACCTTCCCATAATGCTGGCATCAAAAGCTGTCAGACCTACCAGTGTGGTGGTAGTTACATCAGTTGCATTTTGGATTTTTCCCCATGTATCCACCTATTCTTTGGGATGATGAAGATGATTGGTTGAGGTTGTGATTGTCATCAAACCGCCTCTAGTGTTGTTGCTGCTGATGAGGTTGATGTTGCTGAGCTAGTCATATAATGTGTTGAGTAGTAGGGAGATTTGCAGCAGTCACCATTTCTCCGGCACCAAACCACGTAAGTAGAGCTTAGTTCATCAACTCGGCGGGTCAACCATGCAAGGACAGAGTGTCGCCGGCTTATTAGACCTAGTGGTGTAAGCCTCAATGTCAAATCCTTCCATCTTTAATTGCCAGAACTCAGCTTCCAGTTTTTGAACTTTATTACGAGGGCAGTATACCCGCTAAGGCTCTTCTATTTGGGTATCCTGAGGCTCCTCCATGGGGGCCTCTTGAGTCTCGAATTGGTTTTCCAACTCGTGTATACGAACGATAGCCTCATGAAGCTGATCACAATCACGTTCAAATTAGTTGTCAACTCGGCAACCTGTCTACGCAAAGCCTTGATCTCTCCTGTCTAACCATCCATGCGTCCTTGCATATCGAGCCACAAGTTTTCCATTTACTTGTACACTCTGCTATCTGTAGTCGATCATGCAGGGTCACCAACATAGCGATAGCCCTAAAAGGTGTGCGAGGTAGGGGGTATAATATGGTGTCTCTAGACACAGTAGGGATCATAAATGAAACATTTTCATTTTCCAACATCCTAATCAGTGTAATGCGATACTAGTACCAATTATCAGAATTAGTCATGTCCCGCCCAATTTTTGGCTCGCGCATGAGGTATACATCTGGTATAAGTATGGGAAGTCTAGAACCATAACTTGTAGATGACTAAGGAATAACCTCGGGTTCCTTTCCTGATGCGTTTCGAACAGAGAATGAAGATGATGAAGATGCCATATTGCAGTGTATGTGATGCGTATGCCAATGAGTATACAGTAAGAGGATAAACAACGAGTAAGTAACTAACTGTGTGCAGTTATAGACTAGTGTGTATGCAACCTAGTTTCCTATAACCAATGGCTCTGATACCAATCTATCACAACCTCAAAATCCACGTGCGGGGTTTTACCACGAGGCGTGTGAACAAACCAGGATCACAGTCAATAGTTACTCAGAATGACACTACATGCCCCATTCAAAACAAAACCAAAGTTCAAACGTTTAAAAAAACATGCGGAAGCGTTTAGTAAATAAGACAAACCCAAAGTAATAAAATGCATAATATGGCAAAACACGCACCATTCCAGTGTTTAAAACCCATAAATAAAAGATAAATAATTGTGTCTATGAAATAAAGTCTTAGGATGCATGCTGGACCCGTGTTGTGCTCCTAATGGCAAGCTGAGTTAACAACCTGAGAATAGCATACTAAAAATGTCAACACTATTGTTGGTGAGTTCAAGAGTTTACGTTTGACATAAATATTAACAATTGTATAGCATAAGAAGTGTATTGAATAAGATAGCTAGTCTATATTCACATGTAATAACCATACTAATTTCGTGATCGAAGCTGACTGTGTTGCGTTTGTTGCCTCCCGTCACGACTTACCAGGTCGTGACGATGTTTGTGTTTAGGATAATATTGCACCCATTTAACCTCGACTCGCACGGGTGGGTCTCGTCACACCCAGTAGTACTACCCAATATTTCCCGCTAGTTACCATTATTAACGATCCGAAAGTGTGAGGAATTTTCAAGGTATTAAGCACTATGTTAAAAACAAGTATGCTACCTCCCCTAGAAGAAGAGTTTATAAAATAAAGGGGCATGAACTCACCTAGTGTATAATGATAATGAATAAAGAGACTCATGATAGATGCAAAGACAACCCTTCAAAGGTTACCTAGAACACACAAGTACATAAGTACGTGTACACAAAAACTTAATAACTCTAGGTTAACCAAGTTGACCCGTTTGACCCGTTGGTGACATATTAGATGAAATATTGTTTAATCATATAAGATAACTTAACATACAAGAGTATCATGCAATTTACCCTTGCGTATCACATTATCAACCTAGGTTCTTCCTAAGTCATCATACCACATTAGGTCATCATACAACCCATGCAAGTCTCTAGCAATTATTATGCTCAGTGTAACTATAACACAACTAATGCATCATACAAGGATCATATCATGCACAACACATCCATATAACTCATAACTACGAATTCTCATAAACAGGTCAAAACAGATAATTAACCAATTAAACATTCATACAATCCAAGCAACACATTCAACCATAGTTAACCAATTAAACATTCATACAATCCAAGCAACACATTCAACCATAATAGCATTCATCCATGAACATACTAGCATGATCCTAATGTCTCAAACATGATCAATTCCTCATATGTAAGAATTTGTACAAATAAAGTTTTCTCTTTAGGAAAGTACATCCCAATTCCATCAAACACTCAATGTACTCATGAATTTATTACTAATATACCAATTCATGCTCATAATAACACATAAACATGATCAACAATACCTACTCATCATAATCCAAAGTTCATCAAAAATAAAGTTTACCTTTTGGGAAAGTAATACCCAAAAGTGATTTAACATCCAATTCAACCATAATTTCATCAATTATACACCTAATCAAGTTCATAGCATTCATCCTAACATGCTAATCACCTCCAAAAACAAATTCCCAAACGTCATACACAAAAGTTTTTACTTTTAGTAAGTCACGATCAACATCACAATTTCATGAATTTTCTAGCACAATTCAATTAAACTAACATCTAAGCATTACATCTAACATCTTAGCATCATCAAATCATGAATTCCAAGAACAAAATGTTTCCTCTTATGGCAATGTATGAACTAGATAATCAACCCTAGATTTCTTACACAATCAACATAATTCAACATTCATACAACCTATGTAACACCCGGTTATTCTTAAAGATATGAAGAAAGAATAAAGTAAAGGAAAGAGAGAAAATGTGGGCAGTAAAGGGGTTAAAAGTGTCAAAATGGAAAAATGTCAAAAAGTTGGTACAAAAGTGGGCATGGCGGCCCACTCTTGCCTGCACACTTCTTTCATTTTGTTCTAGAGAGAGAAAGAGTAGAAAAACTCTCGGAAGTTTTAGAAGAAGCAAGAACTTTGAAGATTTTGGTAAGAATTCTTGGTGTTTGTGATGTTATAAATAGTTCTAGTCTAGGTTATGTGCTTATATGTTTGTGTGCGTTTGGGTGTGTGTATTTCTGGTGGGTTTTAGGTGTTCGAACTCATTGCACACGGGTTTAAAAAGGAAGACACACCCAAAGTTGCACAAGGTGAATTCTAGACCCCATATTTTTACTTGTTTTAATTCTTTGGGGCTGAAAATGTATGTAAAACCGTTTTTACAAAGATGATTTTGAGCACCCGTATGTATCTATGTGTGTAGGATAATGTTCTTATGGTGGTTAGGTGTTAGTTTTACTTAGAGTAGTGTTATTAAGCTTAGAACATGTAAGAAAAATGATTGGGATTGATAATATGTTAAAACATGCTAAACAGGTTGCCCAACCACCCTACCCCCAACCGTCTGAAATTTGCCTTAGAAAAGGCTAAGTAAGCCCAAACGTCTCAACGGGGCCCAACCGCCTGAACTGTACCCCAGCCGTCTAGAAATGCCTTAGAAAATTCTAAGTGCAAGCCTAACCGCCTGAACAGTAGCCCATGCGTCTGAGGTTTTGACACAGGCACCTAAGTGAGGGACAAACGTCCAAATAGTGCCCATGCGTCTGGGATTCCCCAAACGTCTAAGTGTTGAACCGTCTGAATAGGGCCCATGCGCCTAAACAGGCCCATGCGTCTAAGTGAAAAAGAGACTAAGTCAAGTCCAGACGTCTACATAGTGGCAAAACGTCTGAACAGGGTAGAAGTGCCCAAATAGTGCCCATGCGTCTAGACCCTTAGAATAATTTTCTAAAATTTTGGGGCAAAAAAGAATCATTAGAGTTTGACCCAATGACTTAGGGTTTTTAATTGTTATTATATTTACATTATTATAAGTTGTTAGTGATTTATGTGGTGTGCCTATGATCATAAATGCAAGTATTATCTTTAACATAGTGAAAGAGAAATAACAAAGAGAAGTGAAACTTAATTGAAAAAAAGTTAACAAGTCTTGCAAGCATATAGGAGGTGCATGACCATGTTGTCGTTAGCTCAACTGTGATGCGGGTTAGCTACCCCTTATGCTCACAGGGCCAATCAATTGAGATTGGCGGACCTTTGTAGCATGCCCTAGGTGACTGGGCCGGCCTTGTATACAGTAATTCAGACTATAGACTGTAGGGGCCCAGCAACAGTTTCTCCACGCACATAGTTTAGGGTATTGCTCATTGGTCCACATAGACAATGAAAGATAAAATTAAAAGAGTACAAAGTGAACAAGGCATACAGTAAAGAAAGAAAGCATTACCTTGTTGTATAGTTAACGCGTGCTCACGTACAAGAGTAAGAGATGTATTCTTACAAAAAGAGTATTTTCATATATATACATTACACAAGATATTTTTAATACTTACAAAACTATAACCCACTCAGCAACGCTGACTTTTATACATTTTCAGTTGGCAGGTAATTGTTGCTGAAGATGGCACGAGGGTGAAGCTACTCGGCAGGGGAAGTCTGACATCCATTCTTAAGCCATGATATTATTGTTTTGTAATGCAATTAAACAATCTTTTGTAACTTTAACATTGTTGTATTGCTTAACAACAGTACCTTTTTAATAATAGAGGATGGTTTTTGCTCACATAATTCCGCTGTTTATTTAATGAACTTTATATTAATTTGCTTGTGTGCAATGAATAACCAACTGTAAGGTGCCCGGGAACGGGGCCTTACAACCTAACTAACATCATATAATCATCTAACAATCATCAATTTCATATTATCATCATCAATTTCGAAATCCGGGTTCATCTTCATCAAAAACTAAACCAATCAAAACTAACCTTTAAACGTGCTTAGATGATGCTTATCACTTGTAAACAACTTGTACTACTTGAAACCACTTGGAATTCGACTTGTGTATGTGTTCTTGGACCAAAATCGCAATGTGGGAGGTGTTTGGAAGAGATTGCAGCCGAAATTGGGGTTTGGGGGTTAGGGTTGGGTTAATTTTTGTAATATTTGATTAAAAAGTAATTACGAAATAACCCCTTTAATTTATATTTTATAAAAACCAATCTTTTTTAGCACTTTTTTAAATAATCTAGACTACAATTTATAAGTATTATTAACCAACAATAATAATCCTAAACATTTACAACAAGCCACATAACACATTAAATATATATATAACACGTTGTCACGTTATCGCGTAAAATTCACAAATAAATATTTAAGATTCTGTAAATTCATGAATCACATAATTACAACTAATAATCAATATTATTAATTAGATTATTATTTTTATCATAGATTATTATTATTAAGTCACCAACGTTCAACGACAACTAGTGTGTGCTCACGACACGTGTATGCAAGACTTAACGGAACTAACGGAGTTTGGTAACGGAAAATTACCGGATGTCACATTATCCCCATGTTGAAAGAATTTTCGTCCTGAAAATTGCGTTACATGGTTGTGTTACATCCCTGGTTTACTGCATTGGCATAACGAAATCGTGTGAGTTGTCACATCATCCCCATGTTGAAATAAATTTCGTCCTGAAATTTACTCAGTACCTTCCCGGGTTGCTGCCGTCGTTTCGAACAGATGAGGATAGTTGAGCTTCATCTGATCCTTGTGTGTATATATATATATATATATATATATATATATATATATATATATATATATATATATATATATGTATATGCATATATATATGTATATGCATATATATATGTATATCTATATATGTATATGTATATATATGTATATATATGTATATATATATATGCGTATATATATATGCATATATAATGCATATATATACATATATATGCATATATATATATTGTCACACCCCCGCTGATAGCAGAAACACGGGGATGCAAGCTAGACGGGATCGTCATAACACATGGTTAACATTAGAGGTGCAATATAGATATGATGACAAGCGTGCCATGACGACACCCGTACACAGTTGGAGACTTGTGTCGTGTTCAGTCAATGTTCACGACAGCATAGTCATAAGTATAATGTCAAATGATCACATAACCATATAGAATAACATTGTTTAGTTTCCCACAACCCGGGAACAAGTGTTCAAAAGAATGTTATTTGTTTAGTTAACTGAAACAATGTACAAAAGAATGTATGTTCAGTCTCAAAAATGCATCCTAGGGTCTCCACTAAGGCAGCACTCCTAGATCTTCAGTTCTCATTGTTACCTGAAAAATATGCTCAAAATGTCAACAATAATGTTGGTGAGCTTCGCAGGTTTAAATTGTAAACATGTAGTTGATGCTGTATAGTGTTTGTAGTGGAATACCGTGCATACAGTTATAAGCATGCAAAATCACATATCATGAGTTTTATACAACCAAACCTAATGACGTACACACAGCAACTTGTCGGAATATATTCACCCAAGGCCCGTTCCTGGCAGTGTGATGGTACTCACAAGTAACCATCTGTCAAGGGTGGGGGTGTCAACCCAGTAGTACTACTAATACCTATCCGTTGGTTCTAACACCGGAATTAATGGTTGTAAGAAGAACCACACAGTAACATCATGTATGCACCAGATAAGTACTCACAAAACAGTATCACGTTGATTCCAAGTATGAAAATTGTATGTATGTTGTACACATTGAAAACGTGTGAGCATACTTTTCCCCCATGTTTGTAAAAGAGTGAAACAGTTGAATAAAATTAAAAAAGGGCCACGAAACTCACTTGTTAAGTGGTAAGTATGTCTGATGTAACTTCCCAAACTTGTATGTATGTATGAACAGTCAATCACCTATTGACAGTTATGTTAAGCATTAATGAGATGCCTACTGTTAATAATATTGTTTAGTTGAGTCGGGTCGTATCGGTTCGGTTGTGGGTAACTCTTGCACACAAACACGCGCAATAGATCTTATGTAGATCCAAGCACTAGAAACGTTGCCATGTAGATGATATTTATGTAAAAGTGTTATTGTTGTTAAAGAAATACTTGGTAAGCACTTGTGTTAGGAATCGTTTGTTGCTAATTGTAGAATGTTAAGTTGATGTGTTTTGATATAACATTAATGAGTTTGATAGTGTTAATCTCAATGATCTTCATTAACAATGGCAACCGTGTCGATGCTACCTTAACATCACACGACTACACACACCACACACATGAAGAATTCACACACATTGACTCCAGTTGCACGACAGGACTAGACGCACGACTGGACACTCCATTCGCACGAATCAACTTTCAGTCATGCGAATCAGCTTCATTCGCACGACTGAACTCCCATTCGTGCGACTAAGCACCCAGTCGTTCCACACAGCACCCACTCGCACGACTCAGCCTTTCATTCGTACGATTTAACCCTCAGTTGTACGAATCAGCTTCATTCGTACGACTCAGTCTTCATTCGTACGACTGGATCTTCAGTCGTGGGATACACACAGTCGCACACACTCATACGCAAGGACTCAGTCGCATGACTCACCCCAGTCACACCACTCAGTCACACGATAGACTCAGACGCATGGACTCAGTCGCACGACTCACCCAGTCGTATGACTCAGTCGCATGACAGACCCAGTCGCCTGAACAGTAAGTTCGCGACTGCTGAAGTGCATAGCAGCGTCCAGCTGCTCCGAGCACGAGGTTTACACCCCAAGAACTTCCAGAAACACACATCTAACATGTCTAGACAAGAAACACACACTGGAATGCAACACACAAGCCCACACGACCTCATGTGCTCGGATGAACCCGAACACCCAAAACCCTAGAAAACGCAGAAGTGAAATCGAGCAAGAAACGGGTTAAGCAAGGTTATCTACCTGCTAGGAGTGAGTATTCACGATGATAACCAAGATTTGACGGTGAAAACGCAACAAATGTGATGGATTTTGGTGCTAGATTGTTGTAGAAGTGAAGAACAAGAAAAAGAGCGATGAAGAAGAAGATGTGAAGAAGGAATGGCTTGGAAGAGGGTATTTATACCCAACCTAGTTTGACCATTTGTCAAATTTAGTCCCTGCACTTAGCCCCCTAGTCCCTAAACTCGTTTCGGTTGAAAACGACGTAAACACGCGCGTTATACTAGTTATAAGGATGTGTTTGATGTTGTTTATATTATATAACATAATATAATTAGTGGTGTCGGTTGTGATATGAGCATTTTGGATGATATGGTTGTAAGTATTGATAGCACCACTAAAATGGAAAACAAATCTAACATGATGTACTCACGAATAATCTATGAAGGTGAAAAATGAATACTCTAAGGATAGTTAATGAAGTTTCATGTTAAATGACAGACCTTAGAGTGACGGATGTCACAGTATCCCCTAGTTGAGAGAATTTCGTCCCGAAATTCAACTGGTGCTAGGTCCAAGAGCGTCATCCTCGAATAGATATGGATACTTAAGCTTCATCTGATCTTCCCGTTCCCACGTGAATTCTGGTCCTCGCTTGGAGTTCCATCTCATGCGAACGATCGGTATTTTGCTACGTCTCAGGCATTTGACCTTTCGGTCCATGATCTCGATAGGTTCCTCGATAAAGTGAAGCTTTTCGTCGATCCTGATTTCCTCAATTGGTACGTGTAAGGACTCGTCCGCCAAACACTTCTTGAGGTTTGACACGTGAAAAGTATCATGTACACCGCTGAGTTCTTGTGGTAACCTCAATCGATAAGCCACCGGACCGATTCTTTCTGTAATCTCGAATGGTCCTACGTATCGAGGGGCTAACTTCCCTTTCTTTCCAAATCATACAATCCTTTTCCAGGGAGAGACCTTGAGTAAGACATGATCTCCAACATTGAATTCTAGAGGCTTCCGACGATTGTCGGCATAGCTCTTTTGGTGATCCCTAGCAGCTTTAAGTTTGTCTTTGATTTGGTAAATTTTGTCAGTTGTCTCTTGAATGATCTCTGGGCCCGTAAGCTGGCTCTCACCAACTTCAGCCCAACAAACTGGGGATCTACATTTCCTCTCATACAATGCTTCAAATGGAGCGCATCCAATGCTTGTATGGTAACTGTTGTTGTAAGAAAACTCAATCAATGGTAGATGAGTGTCCCAGCTACCACCAAAATTGATTACACAAGCTCTGAGCATGTCTTCCAATGTTTGTATAGTTCGTTCACTTTGGCCATCTGTTTGTGGGTGGTAGGCGGTACTCATATCTAATCGAGTGCCCATCGCTTTTTGTAGTGTTTGCCAGAATCATGAAGTGAATCGACTGTCACGGTCGGACATGATTGACACCGGCACACCCTGCCGTGTCACGACCTCTTTAATGTACAACCTCGCCAACCTTCCCATCTTGTAATCCTCCCGGATCGGTAGGAAATGAGCGGACTTCGTCATCAGATCCACTATGACCCATATCGAGTCGTGCCCGCTACTTGTTCTAGGGAGTTTGGTAATGAAATCCATAGTTATGTTCTCCCATTTCCACTCAGGAATCTCAGGTTGCTGTAATAATCCCGATGGTTTTTGATGTTCAGCCTTAACTTTCGAGCACGTAAAGCATCGGCTTACATACATAGCAATGTCTCTCTTCATGCCTGGCCACCAGTATAGATCCTTAAGATCGTGATACATCTTGTCTGCACTAGGATGAACAGAATATCGTGTCTTGTGCGCTTCCTCCATGATCAGGGTACGAACGTCTCCCCATTTGGGCACCCATATGCGATCAATGAAGTACTGTATGCCATCATCCTTGCAAGTCATTTGTTTGTCTAACCCTCGAAATTCTTCTCTCGTAAGGTTTTCTTCTTTCAATGCTTCCCTTTGTGCAAGTTGGATCTGAGTTTTCAAGTTCGTTTGAATAGTCAATCCCAAAGCTCGAGCACGTAGTGGTTTCACGCGTTCCTTACGGCTTAAAGCATCAGCCACCACGTTTGCTTTCCCCGGATGATACCGGATTTCACAATCGTAGTCACTAAGTAGCTCTACCCAACGTCGTTGTCGCATGTTGAGTTCTTTCTGATTCAGGATGTGTTGAAGGCTTTTATGATCTGTATAGATGATACATTTGGTTTCATACAGATAGTGCCTCTATATCTTGAGTGCAAATACTACCGCGCCCAACTCCAGATCATGAGTTGTATAATTCTTCTCATGCACATTAAGTTGTCGCGAGGCATAGGCAATCACCTTGTCTTTCTGCATTATTACACAACCCAATCCTTGATGTGAAGCATCGCAGTACACCTCAAAATCAGCAGTTCGGTCTCGAAGGGACAATATTGGTGCATTGCATAACTTCTCTTTCAACGTTTGGAATGCTTGTTCTTGGGCATATCCCCAATCAAACTTCTTGTCTTTCTGAGTCAACATAGTTAATGGTTGAGCAATCTTTGAGAAATTTGCGATAAAGCGTCGATAGTATCCGGCCAATCCTAAGAATTGTCGTATCTCTGAAGGTGTCTGGGGTGTATCCCATTTCTTCACCACCTCAATTTTGCCAGGATCTACATGAATCCCATTCTCGTTAACCACATGACCCAAAAATTTCACCTCTCGAAGCCAAAACTCGCACTTCGAAAGTTTAGCAAAAAGTTTCTCTTCTTGTAGCAGACTCAGTATAGCCCGAAGATGTTTCTCGTGGTCTTCTTTCGATCGAGAGTAGATAAGTATATCGTCAATAAATACGATCACGAACTTATCCAAGTACGGTTTACACACCCGATTCATTAGATCCATGAATACAGCCGGTGCGTTAGTCAGTCCGAACGGCATAACTAAGAACTCATAATGACCATAACGAGTCCTAAACACTGTTTTCGGTATGTCATCCTCGAAACCCTCAATTGATGATATCCAGAATGAAGATTAATCTTGGAGAAGTAAGAAGCTCCTTGCAGCTGATCAAATAAGTCATCAATTCTGGGAAGAGGATATCGATTCTTCACAGTCAGCATGTTCAACTCGCGATAATCGATACACATGCGAAACGACCCGTCTTTCTTTTTGACAAATAAGACCGGTGCTCCCCATGGTGAATGACTAGGCCGAATAAAACCCTTCTCTAATAGCTCCTGTTATTGGCTAGATAACTCTTGCATTTCGGATGGCGCTAACCGGTATGGTGCTTTTGCTACCGGCGTAACTCCAGGAACCAACTCAATACGAAATTCTACCTGTCGTGGGGGAGGTAAACATGACAAGTCATCAGGGAATACTTCCGGATAATCTCGTACTACAGGAATATCCACCAACTTGTTGCCTTCTTCTTTCTTTTCCACTACATGGGCCAGAAATACGTAACACTGCTTCCGTAAACATCGTCGCGTCTTCATGCAAGTGATAAGCTTCAGAGTTCTTCCCGGTCGTTCTCCTTGAATCTTAAGTACCTCCCCGTTTGGCATGGAGATTCGTACTACTTTCTCCCGACAAACAATTTCGGCTCCGTGTTTCGACAACCAATCCATTCCCACAATTACATCGAAGCTCCCCAACTCGAAAGGTATTAAGTCTATGTCGAAAGCATGGTTCTCCAATATCATGGAGCACTGTCTAATAATCTCATCTGCTTGTACAACTCTACCATTGGCCATTTCTGCAGAGAAGCTAGTTTCCAGTCTACTAGGGTTCAAGGCAAGCATGTGTGCGAAATCAGAAGATATAAAACTACTGTCTGCTCTAGTATCAAACAATATGGATGCGAAGTAGTGGTTGAGCAAGTACGTACCCGTAACAACATTCGGGTCCTAACGAGCATCGTTAGCTCCAATGACAAATGCACGTCCCCGAGCGACATTTCCTTGATTAGCCGGGCCTTGATTCCCAGCTATGGCCATCACTTGCTGTTGATTATTCCCTTGTTGACCCGGTGCCCTTTCCATATTCGTAACAGACTCTGGCATTCCTGGAGGGGTTAATCGCGTTGACGGGTGCAACCAGATTCGGTGCAACTCTACAATCTCTTGCTAGGTGCCCCGGGCACCTACAGTTCACGCACACCCGACACTGCATCTCTGGAGGATGATGATAGCTACACCTATCACATTTGGGGTGCGGCCTAACATACTCTCTCTTACCCTGAGTTACTGCCATGAAGTTTCTAATAGTCTTTGCCCTCTTGTCAAATTTCCCGATGCTCGACCGGCTCGTTTCCCCAACGTCTTTCCTTTTCTCTGTTCCCTTCCCCAAAACTCCTGTTCTCACCATCTCATCAGTTAGAGCACCAGCCTTCAGAATTGCGCTCTGAATCGTTGGAGGAGCAGCTGCTGTTACCAGTGCTCGGATTTGAGGCGCAAGTCCCCAAATGTACCTCTCGATTCTCTTTGATTCCGGAGTCACAAGGTGTGGAACTAGTCTTGCCAACTCATGAAAACGATCAGTGTAAGCTGCGTGCCCAGCTCCTACCATTGCATGGTTCCAGAATTCCAATTCAAGTTTCTGCATCTCATTAAGAGGACAGTACTCCTCAGTAATCAGGGCTTTGAACTCATCCCAAGTCATCTGCATCGCAGATTCCCTTCCTCTAGCTTGAACCTGGGTGTTCTACCAGGTTAGTGCTCTACCCTGTAGTGAGCATGTAACATACTTGATTCTTTAACTATCGAGGCATTCACTGATGTCAATCACTGCCTCCATCTTTTCAAGCCATCTAGTCAGGGCTATCGCCCCGCCTTTCCCATCGAATTCTCGAGTTTACAGGCCACAAATTCTTTGTAAGAATATCCCCGTCTGGTATTATCAACACCAGTGTCAGTACCAGTTGTTCCGCCAATCCCAGTATCATCCCCTGTTCCTTGGTTATGTTCATGGTGTGTGTTATCATCCCCGTGAAGATGATGATTCAGACGCGTGTCGCTCACTTGAGTCACAATAGTTGGAATCAGTGCGGCTAGCTGCTGAGCAATCATAGCAGCTATGTCAGGGTTGTCAGTTCCCTGATTGTTGCCAGCTGGAGCACCACCTGTTCTAGGTGGTCTACCCCTACCTCTGCCTTGTGGGGTCTCACCTTGATTAGTACTACGTGTGACTCTTCTAGGCGGCATCTTCTAATCATAAAAAGGTGTAAACATGTAAACTTTAGTAAACATGTAAACCTTAGTCATTTGAAGATACATGTATGGTTCCACTCATCAAGTTCCAATAACCCATGCTTCGGTCCATCAAGATCATCACGTAGCCCAGTTTAAGCATATTCTTAGTATACCGGTGATGCTTATATATAGGGTTCCCCGTAGCGTTCCCACCACGCCCTCGGTATACATTAAATGATGCTTAAACCGGTTACATGACATCCTAATTTTCCTTAGCATAATCCCAATGAATAACATAATGTATGTGTAGAGAGTATCATCACTCCTCTACATTTCTTGAAGTCCACTTTTATTCTAAGCACACAATCAGTTCCTTAGTTACTGAAATGCTAAGTGGAGGAATGTTTCGCGAAAGATAGAATCAATATCATGATTGGGAATACCACGAAGGCTCTAAGTAGGACAAGACTTAAGTAATGGCAAGTATTAGTAATGTTTGTTACCCTTAACGAGGTCTTACTAGAATTATGATCCTAGCATACCCTAGGGTATAGAATAGAAGACTTGCGATACTCCTGATCGTTACCTCATAGTAAGATTTGCCAGACTTCTCATGCACGTCGGATTACAATTACGTGTGCACCCGTAATGGTAATTTGCTTTGCATGGTCACTCTAGCTCCACTTATGCTAAGTTAACATCATAGTATTGTCAACACTCATCAAGCATGGTTCGTGTAATGTCCTCATGTCCGCGAGCCGTTAGTATTCCAATAGTAGTATGTAATAGCGTATAAACTCCAAGCACATAAGCATAATATTAATGATAGTTGCCTATCCTTCATACTTTCAGGATTTCAGGCATAACTATGTTAGGGTCGGATTTAGTATCCGAGATCGACGCTACGCGTGATCACCAAGGTTCCCTTCTGTTTAGGTATCTCGACCTAATGATATGATGTTGTGCGCCTACAATATAAGATTCTGGCATAATGGTATCCCATGGAGAAAGACTAAGAGTAATAGTGTCTTCCTCAGGATGATCAGATAGCAAGCACATATGTATAGAATCACGTATAGAATCAAGTAACAAGTATAGAGGAACACACTTGTGATATTAAATGCAAGCCATTCCTAGCATGCATTCTACATGAAGGTTCCTAGGTTATAGTCTAGGTCAAGTGTATTGCCTAATTCTCTATAACCAATGGCTCTGATACCAGTCTGTCACACCCCTGCTGATAGCGGAAACACGGGGATGCGAGCTAGATGGGATCGTCATAACACATGGTTAACATTAGAGATGCAATATAGATATGAAGACAAGCGTGCCATGACGACGCCCGTACACAGTTGGAGACTTGTGTCGTGTTCATTCAATGTTCACGGCAGCATAGTCATAAGTATAATGTCAAATGTCAAAAATATGCTCAAAAAATATGCTCAAAAAATATGCTCAAAATGTCAACAAAATGTCAAAAATATGCTCAAAATGGCAACCGTGTCGATGCTACCTTAACATCACATGACTACACACACCACACACATGAAGAATTCACACACATTGACTCCAGTTGCATGACAGGACTAGACGCACGACTGGACACTCCATTCGCACGAATTAACTTTCAGTCATGCGAATCAGCTTCATTCGCACGACTGAACTCCCATTCGTGCGACTAAGCACCCAGTCGTTCCACACAGCACCCACTCGCACGACTCAGCCTTCCATTCGCACGATTTAACCCTCAGTTGTACGAATCAGCTACATTCGTACGACTGAGTCTTCATTCGTACGACTGGATCTTCAGTCGTGGGATACACACAATCGCACACACTCATACGCTTGGACTCAGTCGCACGACTCACCCCAGTCGCACCACTCAGTCGCACGATAGACTCAGACGCATGGACTCGGTCGCACGAATCACCCAGTCGCATGACTCAGTCACATGACAGACCCAGTCGCCTGAACAGTAAGTTCGCGACTGCTGAAGTGCATAGCAGCGTCCAGCTGCTCCGAGCACGAGTTTTACACCCCAAGAACTTCCAGAAACACACATCTAACATGTCTAGACAAGAAACACACACTGGAACGCAACACACAAGCCCACACGAGCTCATGTGCTCGGATGAACCCGAACACCCAAAACCCTAGAAAACGCAGAAGTGAAATCGAGCAAGAAACGGGTTAAGCAAGGTTATCTACCTTCTAGGAGTGAGTATTCACGATGATAACCAAGATTTGACGGTGAAAACTCAACAAATGTGACGGATTTTGGTGCTAGATTGTTGTAGAAGTGAAGAACAAGAAAAAGAGCGATGAAGAAGAAGATGTGAAGAGGACTGGCTGGGAAGAGGGTATTTATACCCAACCTAGTTTGACCATTTGTCAAGTTTAGTCCCTGCACTTAGCCCCCGAGTCCCTAAACTCGTTTCGGTTGAAAACGACGTAAACACGTGCGTTATACTAGTTATAAGGATGTGTTTGATGTTGTTTATATTATATAACATAATATAATTAGTGGTGTCGGTTGTAATGATATCCATATCGAGTCGTGCCCGCTACTTGTTTTAGGGAGTTTGGTAATGAAATCCATATTTATATATATATGTATATATGCATATGCATATATATATATATAAATATATATATATATATATATATATATATATATATATATATATGTATATATATATGTATATATGCATATATATATATATATATATATATATATATATATATATATATATATATATATATGTATATATGCACATATATATATATATATATCTATATATGCATATATATATATATATATATATATAAATATATATATATATATATATATACACACACACATGCACACACACACAGACATACATACATATATATATATATATATATTTATATATATATATAATATGCATACACACACACACACACAGTGTAAGGCGCCGTTCCCGGGACGCTTACAGCTAGTCGATCATCGCACATAAAATGTCACACCCTCAATTTCCACGAACGGGGTTTTACCGTTAGGCGTGTGACATACCAGGATCTCAGACACAGTCATATCGAACGACACTATATGAACTTAAAACATACATTTGACTTCATTCAATGAACATTAACTGAGTTTACATTAATGCGGAAGCGTGTACAAAAGTTGTAAATCCATTACAATACTGTTACAATAGCCATGTTCAAACAAAATGTTCAATGCTGAAAATAAACTAGATGAATGCATGTCCTGAGTGCGTTTCCTGAAGCGTGTCTCAAAAGCTTAAGCATTCCTGTGACCTGAGAAAACATGCTAAAGTGTGTCAACATAAAGTTGGTGAGTTCACAGGTTTAATTAAATAAGAAATGTATTCGTAAGCGTTTCCATGTTATGCGTTTCAATGGTTTAGTACATAAAGCATATCGTGAGGTAGCTAGCCTATGTTCTTGTTACTTAGCGTTTCGTGTTTCGAACCGAAGCTGACTGTTTACGTCCCAATATGTGTTCTCCACGTCTCTACCGACCGTGAGAAGCGCAAGTTCCACGCCTTAACCGACCGTGGCATCGTAAGTTCCACGTCTTGACCGACCGTGGCAATCGTATGTGTTCTGTCATGTCTCATCTGACCATGACGGGGTGTTCCACGTCTTAACCGACCGTGGCAATCGTATGTTAGGTCAATCGTGCGCCCGTTTGACCTCCAATCAAGCTAGCGCGACTAGCCCGGGCGGGGTTTGTCAGACCCAGTAGTACTACTCAAATTACCTCGCTAATCCCATTACTAACGGTTCGTGTGTGCGGGGACATGAGTGTGTTGCACTAACGTAACAAGCGATATCAATATTACTACAACCATTAATGTAAATGTGTTTTGCATGTTTTCTCCCCCAAACGGAAAGAGATGTAAAAAGGGGCTGTGAAACTCACAGATGATGTAGCAAGTGCGTAGGATGATAGTTCCCAAGTGTCGTTTACGATGCGCTGTCAAACACCTATTGACAGTTGTGTTAAACGTTAATGTTGTGTTTAGCGTTACTAGACATGTTTAGTTGAGTCGGGTCGCATGGGTTCGGTCGTGGGTGTCACACACACAAGCAGTCTTAGACATATTAGACTCCCTGTAGACTTCTAATGAGTTGTTGATATTTGTAAACAGTTACGTTGTTTTGGTTGAAAAGTATGTGCTTGTTGATTGCGTTGACTTTAATCTTTATGGTCAAGAAATGACATTTTTATGGTTGTAAACCTATCATCACACGATAGACACTTAGCACACCAGAAGAATTCACTCGGAATGACCCCAATCGCATAACAAGGCTAGACGCACAACTGGACACTTCATTCGCACGAATAGGCCTTCAATCGTACGAATCAAGATCCCTCGTACGATTGATCCCTCATTCATGCGACTCAGCGTTCAGTCGCACCACACATTTCCCAGTCGCCCGAACCAACTACCAATCGCGCGAATGAACCTTCATTCGTGCGGTTGGTCCTTCAGTCGGGTGATACCCAGTCGCACGCATTCATTCGGCTGACTCAATCGCACACATTCATTCGGCTGACTCAATCGCACCACTCATCCGCACGTTTCATCCCAGTCGCCCCGGTCAATCGCGCGAAGGAACCGATCGCATGACTCAGTCGCACGGTCGGCCCAGTCGCGGACTGCAGCAGATCGCGACTGCTGGGCAGGTCGAACGGCCTTCGGCTGTTCCGTGCTCGGTTTTATCACAATCAAGACTTCCAGAAACACTCTCCTAACATGTCTAAGGGTAATGCACACTCTGATTGACCTCACACGCACCCCCACGACCACATGCATTCGGGTTGAACCCGAACACCCGAATTTTCATACTTGCAGCAGTGAAACGGGTGTCAAAACAGATGGAAATGGTCGCCTACCTGCTGGGATCGTGATTCTTTAGCTGTTGCGTGGCTTAATCCGGCAAAAACGAGCTCAATCGGGTGGTTTTGGGTGCTAGGATGAACAATCGGAGGTGAAGAGATGGAGTAGGAGAGAAAGAGCAGAAATGGGAGTGTTTGGCTGGTGGGTGGGTATTTATACCCAGCCCAGTTTGCCAATTAACAGGTTTAGTCCCTGTACTTAGGTACCGAGTTCCCGAATTTGTTTCGGTTGATAACGACTTAGACGAGCGAGCTCTATTAATTAATAGGATTCCTTAGGTGATCTCGTTTATGTGAATTCCCTACAAACACCCGCGTTAGTATTCTTATAATAATTCGTTTAACGATGTCTGTGGCGGTGTTTGTATACGTTTCGAGTATTTGCGTGTACGGTTATATGTTAACGGCAACGATTTTGGAAAAATGTTAATCTGAAATTACGGGGTGTCACATCAAACATACATTCTCATTTATTTTAAGTAACCATTTCAGCGGAAACATTCAAAAATGACATTTCATTTCGTTACAAAGGCTTTTGCAAAATAATAAATCGTTAATCAGTTACAAATACATTGTTGCATTACATCATAAAAGCATTATATGAATGGTTGCCATCCAAAAGAGCTGAGTAGCCGCCCCGTGCCATCCTCAGCAACCATTACCTGCCAACTGGAAACACATAAAAGTCAGTGTTACTGAGTGAGTTCTAGTTTTATAATAAAACATACTTTTTTTCGTTAAAACCGTTCTTTGCTTTCATGTGATCATACATCATACGTACACATAGATAATATCATTATTATCTTCATCATTCATTCATTCATTCTTTAACTTTAGTTCATTCATCGTACGTTCAAACTGCACAGGTAGAATCAAAAGATGATCTCTTTGATAAACATGCATGTGTTGAATGTGATAAGTTTAGAGAAAGCATTGATATGAAATTTGCTAGGTTGTTAGAACATAATGATAACTTAGTGAATGACTTAAAACTGTGCACTGAAGCAAATCGTATATTAAAGCTAAATGAAAGTAGTTTTAAGGAGAAAATTGAATTGTTAAGAAAACAATTAAAAGAGATTGAAGTTGTTGCTTTCAACCAAGAAAATGATATAAAGTTTTACTTAAAAACAATTGAGGAAACAAAAAAGGATAGGGTTGTTTTACAAGTTGAAAATGAATCCTTAAAGCAAAAACTACACAGTTTAGCTAGTTCCTCTCACATTTGAAAAACTTGGTTAAAGAAAGAAACAATGGGGAATGGCTGGGTTATAAGGTTGTGCCTCCACCACATGAGATCCTCTTGAACACCAAACAACGACCTATTAATAATAATCCAATAAAGGACCATGTGGTGACTACTCCTCTGGTCAGCGATCCGGACACTGCAGTTAAACCTGCTCTCCGGTTGCTGATCAGAAGACATCAACCTTAGGCAGAACTGATAAAACCATTATGAGAACCGGGCGGAAGAGAATGTTCAAGCATCTCTTGGGTTGGTTTTGAAAACTGTTGTCACACAACCTCAGATTTCAAAAATCACTCAGTCAAAACCGGTTAAGCAAGATAACAATCATCTTCATAGACAAAGTAATCATAATGCTAAGCAAGTAAAATTTGTTAAAGAAGGTGAAAATCACAAGGTTAAGACCAAAAAGCCTATACCTGTAGTGTGCTCCCCACCCCACAAGCGATCTCCTAGTCCTGTTGAGAGGCGATCATGCTATACTTGTGGACAAAAAGGTCACATATCTTCGAACTATCCTCGTTATCAGACACCTAGGATTAAAATTGAACTAGATCAAGATGTTAAACAGGTTTCTTCAAAACAGAGATCTCAAAAACTCTGGTTAGGTCAGAAAACTGGCAAGTCTGATGCCTAGGTGAAACCTAAAACCAGTTCAAACAGTAAATCTCATCGGTTTACCACAAACAATCCTTTCACAAGGATGGTCTATGGAAAGCTAAGACACCGGATGTGCCTGATAGTGTTGATAAGCCGAAGGATGAGGTCTCTCAAACTGCTAAAGGTCAGTGGGTTGAGTTTGTAATGTGTGATGCCTCTGGGAAACCCAAGCCAGTCAAGGCTTGGGTCCCCCTCCTTAACTAATTATTTTTAATTATATGCAGGTGGTCCGCTATAGTGCTTCCACCAACACATGGACAGTAGATAGCGGAGCATCCAGGCACATGACGGAAAATCAGTCTCTCCTTTTCAATGTCAAACAAATTAAAGGGGGACACGTTTCCTTTGCTAGAAACAAAGGAGGATACATTACCGCACAAAGGAGAAGTAGGTAATGGGCAGGTAAAATTTGATAAAGTGAATTACGTTCAACAATTGGAAAACAATTTGCTTTCAGTTTCTCAGATATATGACAAGGGCTTCAAGGTTATGTTTGACAATTAGAAATGTTACATTCTGAAGAAGGAGATGGAGATTCTAGAGGAGCAGGTCTTAATGTCAGCATCCAGGTACAACGATTTGTACGTCCTGGACATGTCAAATGCTTCTACTACTGAGTCTACTGTTCAATGTTTTTTATCAAAAGCAACAGTGAAGGAGTCCATCTCATGGCACAGGAGAATGGGACACATAAATCACAGGAAGATGAATCTTCTGATTCATAACAACTTAGTTGATAGAGTTACTGTAAAGAACTTCAAACTTCTAGATTTTTGTGTCTCATGCACGAAGGGAAAGCAGACCAGGAAGTCTCACAAGACCAAGCATGTTAATTCTATCGAGATGCCACTGGAGCTACTGCATATGAATCTATTTGGTCCTGTAAGCACGAAGAGTATGTCAGGAGACTGGTACTGCTTTGTTGTCACGGATGACTATTCACGTTTCTCCTGGGTGATGTTTCTGAAAGCTAAGTCAGAAACCTTTGAGTCGTTCAAGGTGCTCATCACTACACTGGAGTCTCTTTACAAGTTGAAGGTAAGAAAGGTTCGTTCAGACAATGGAACTGAATTCAAGAATCAGTGGATGGATGCTTTCTGCAAGGAAAAAAGAATTGTTCATCAGTTCACCTTTGCATACACACCACAGATGAATGGAGTTGTTGAACGGAAGAATAGGAGCTTGATCGAGACTGCTAGAACTATGCTGGCAGATTCAAAGCTGCCAGTACAGTTCTGGAATGAAGCTGTTGCAAATGCGTGCTACACACTTAATCGTGTGTTAGTAGTTAAGCGGCACGGGAAGACTTGCTATGAGTTGCTTCAGAAGCGCAAACCTAACATGGAGTATCTGGAACCATTCGGAGCTCCATGCACGTTATTGAAGAAAACTCCGGAAGGCAAGTTCAGCGAAAAGGCAGATCAGGGGATCTTTCTTGGATACAGCATACCAGGCAAACGAGTTTACAACAACTCAACAGGTCAGGTAGAAGTATGGTGCAATGTTGATGTACAACGATTCACCATCCCTCCTGCTGGAAAAGGTCCATCGTCTTTCTTCGACTACAATGGCTTTTTCAAATCATTCAACCTCCTCAGCTAGATTCAGATGAACAGATTGCTACTCAGATGATGCACGATGTCCTAAATACACCGAATCTGGATACCAGCAATGCGACACCGACTAGTGGTGCATCGGGATCTTCAACAGCTGCTCAGGACGAGAGTGATGAGTCATCTGATGATGAAGAAGCAGCTGAGACAGGCATTGAGCATAATGTTAATCAAGAAGGAAGCTTATCAGCTGTTGAACATACATCAGGGAATCCGGATACTGAACCTACTGTCACAAATTTGGATAATGAAGTTGTTGTTCCTACGACACCTGTGACTAGGATCAGTGTGAATCATCCGCCGGAGGATATCATTAGGGATCTTCAGTCCGGCGTGCAGACGAGAAATCAGTTGTATTCTGCTGATTATGCTACAATTATGGAAAATGGCTACGTGAATGATGGGGCTTTCAAATGCTTTGTTTCTCAAGTCGAGCCCAAACACGTAAGCGATGCTCTGAAGGATGAGGCATGGGTCAATGCTATGCAAGAAGAGCTGCTACAGTTCAAGAAGCTTCGAGTGTGGACACTCGTTGACCGGCCCAAAGGAGTTAAAGTGATAGGCATCAAATGGGTGCTACGCTGTAAGAAGGATAACCAAGGTGTTGTTATCAGAAACAAGGCACGGTTGGTTGTTTAAGGCTTCAGACGAGTCGAGGGAGTCGACTATAATGAAGTGTTTGCCCCCGTGGCTAGAATGGAAGCAATCCGCATCTTTCGAGCCTGCGCATCTTACATGAAGATCAAAGTCTATCAACTAGATGTAAAATCGCATTCCTTCATGGGGAAATCCGTGAAGAGGTCTACGTCAGTCAACCCGAGGGATTTGAAAATCCTTATCATCAGGACAGAGTTTACAAGTTGGACAAGGCTCTGTATGGACTACATCAGGCTCCTCGAGCTTGGTATGAGAAGCTCTCCACCCATCTGCTGAAACATGGGTGTCGCAGGGGTGTGATTGAATGCACGTTATTTATCAAAGAGAGAGACGGAGATTTACAGAAGATCTATGTAAAGAATTCGAATCTGTGATGAAGGCAGAATTTGAAATGAGTGCCATGGGAGAAATGAAGTTCTTCCTGGGATTACAGGTGGATCAAACACCTACCGGTATTTTTTGCATCAGACTAAGTATGTCGGAGACATTCTTAGTCGATTTGATATGGAAAATGTCACTGCTGCCGGTACCCCACTCGCCACAAATCATGATGTGGCACCTGATGAGAATGGGGATTTGGTGGATGCCACTACGTATCGTGGGATGATCGGATCTCTCATGTATCTCACTGCCTCGCATCCAAATATCATGTATGCCACATGTCTATGCTCCAGATATCAAGCCAAACCGAAAGTAAATCAACTGATTGGGGTGAAAAGGATTTTTTGTTATCTGAAGGGTACTCCAACACTGGGGTTGTGGTATCCTCATGATGATGACTTTGAGCTAACGACGTATAGTGATTCAGACTACGACGACTGTAAGATGAACTTCAAGTCTACATCAGCAGGGTGTCAGTTCTTTGGAAGGCGTTTAGTCACCTGGCAATGCAAGAAGCAGACCTCGGTTGCCTTATCAACCTGTGAAGCTGAATACATTGCTGCTGCAAGTTGTTGCTCTCAAATCATCTGGATCCAAAAGCAAATGCGGGACTACGGTTTGCAATTTTCTAACATCCCTATATATGTTGATAACTCTGCTGCCATAGCTGTAACTAAAAATCCTGTTTAACAACCTAAAACAAAACACATTGGCATAAAGTATCAGTTCATATACGATTGCTATGAAAAACAATTAATTGATGTGGTAAAAATAAACACGGATTTTCAACGCCCCGACCTCTACACCAAACCGTTTGATAAACCCTGATTTTTCTATCTGTTAGAGGTCAACGGCGTGAAAAAGAAAAGTGACATTATCTCAGAAGACACAGATGCTTAGTCCGACACTTGTTCAGTTTTTCAATTTTATTTTATTTTATTTTTATTTTTATTTGTTTTAATTTCCTTGTCTTATAAAAATCCAAAAACACAAAAGGATTTTTGTTTTAGAATTTTAGGGGGAGATTAGTTTACTTTCAGTATTTATTTACTTAAAAAAAAGGGGGGAGGACAGATAAGCTAAAAGGCAAAAACAACAAAGATAAGAAAGTGATTTAATACTATGGAAAGTGATAGTACACATGCGTCAAGTTACTTGGAACACCAAAAAGATTTTCAATTTTTTGCAATTTTAGTTTAACTAAATCACAGAAAATTGTTGGTCAGAGAATTCTAAGTCTAACAAATTGGAAAATGATAGAACGCTTGTTTGAAACTGTAATTATACGGAGAAAGTCGATCTAGGGAGGTGCTAGTTCATCATACGATGTGTCGGTAGATTCAACACAATAGACTAGTAGACATATTGGTGAACTCAATTTAAACTAATCTGTTCAACTGACTATGAATTCCCATCTTATCACTTGTTAACACAATCAGCGGTTTTCAATAAGGGATGACGAGCAAATAAACGCCACTAGAAGTGTGCGGATGACCACAAAAAGAGCAAAGCACAAAAAAATGAAAATAAACACAATCAAGCTGATAACCTATGTTTTTGGTGCGTTATGTGCAAAAGAAAATTTTAAAGATGCTCTAACAAGAAGATAGGTTGTGTGCCTCTCTGCTGTGCGATGGCACTGACATGAGGATAAGCATAACCTAGATATTCTAGTATTCATTGTTGTTTTCGGCCTCTCTGCTGTGCGATGGCACTGACCTGAGGCTTGGCTTCTCGTTGAAAGATCTATGAATAGTCTCTTCTTGTCAAAATATCCGTAGACCGCTCAAAAGTCTCTTGAGGAATGTTGATTACTATATAAGCGTGTGATCCACGAATGTTGGTTGAGATAATATAACCAAATACATCACCAATATGTGTCAAAAGTCTGTGTGTGGATTTAAGTGGACAAGTATACTGACAATCGTTGTGAATACACCGCCTGATGCTCAAAATAAACGTGTGTTACATATCAGATCAAGCATGATTCCCAGTTAGAACTTAGAAGTCTCAGATGAATGAGAAATTTGATATGTAAATATGTTAGTTTCCACTTCACTAAATATATAAAAGTTCTAAGTAATTGAGTTTATGTCTGTCTGATTCCATATGAATCTGTCTTAGAAATGATGTTAATGCTAATAGGATTTTCTTCCCAACCCTAATAAAATCACAAAACATGTTTATTTTGTTACTTAGTTTAGTCTTTCAAGTTATTTGTAAAATGTGTCAGTGTCGGACTGTGCTATGTTATTCGTCTATGTGAATGTCACAAAATGAACTTAACGTTAATCTTAAATCAATTGTTTCTTAAAAGGTAAAAGGATCATGTCTGAGATGATCAGGTGGATAAATGGATCATGTCTAAATGATCAGGTGGATAAATAGATCACATCTGAGGTGATCAAAAGTTTTTAATCTTAAAATAGATCATGTCTGAGATGATCAGGTGGATAAATGGATCACATCTGAGGTGATCAAAAGGTTTTTAATCTTAAAATGGTCATATCTGAGATAATCAAATTGATCAGAATGTTTTATCTATTGTTATAAGGGTATAAGTGTTCAAGGGTCAAAAAGGCAAAATTTCACAAGTATGACCCATTCGCACGACTGGACCATGAATATGGACCAGTCGTACGAATGGACCATACGAATGAACCCATTCGCACGACTAGACCATGAGTATGGACCAGTCGTATGAATGGACCATACGACTGAGTCCAATCGCACGATTGGAGGTGACCGAATGAAACAGTCGCACGAATGAACCTCAATCGTACGATTGAAGAAGACCGAATGGGTGAGTCGCACGACTGAAGCTCAGTCGCACGAATCAATCGTTCGACTAGGCTCAGTCGCACGACTGAAGGTTACCCTAGTATAAATAGAGTAGGAGTTGGTCTCAGTCGCCCCTTACTACCGAAATCGCCTCTCAGATGCACGACTCACACATATACTACTGTAATCTCATTTGAGCTTTTTAGATCCATTTTAGACATGTTCTGACCATTTGTTTCTATTCCATAGGTACTGCGTGACATCATTTGAATGATTAACCGATTACTATAACGTTAAAATTACCTTTATAGTGCCCTAACTTAAAACCAAAACAAATAAGACCATAAACCACTAAAACTGAGATTTCTGATCAAATTAAAGTTATTAGAGGTTTAATCGGTCATATGCAAACCAAATGAGTCAATCCTCAACGTCTAACATCAATTATTGCTCAAAAATCAAATTTGAATGAGTAAACTGTTGGACATGTGATTGGACACACTGATGAACTCCAATCGCACGACTGAGCGAGACGAATGGCTCAATCGCACGACTGAGAGGGACGAATGGCTCAATCGCACGATTAAACCATGCATTTGAGTTCAATCGCACGACTGAGGTAAACGCATGTGCAAACATACGACTAAGTCCAGTCGCTTGACTCAGTCGCACGAATGAGCACAATCGCAAGACCAGATCTCAATCGTGCCGCTCAGTCGCACGACTAGATTCAATCGCTCAGTTCAGTTGCACGAATGAACAAAATGTTCAATTACATGAATCAAGTTTGGCATACTTTGACACGTACTAATGTTTATTTACTTTGTGTCACAGATGGCAAGCCGGTGGCCTATGAGCTCTAAGCACAACATCTGTGCTTATCTCGATCTCTCTTCCCGCAATGCTGCGGAGTTTGCTGGCATCATTACTTTCATACGACGCTCGAGGATTTTCCGAGCGATCTCTACGCCATGCAAACCTTACCGATCCATACAGCAGGCATTTTGGGAAGGCGCTGCTGTAGATAGGTCTATTGAGCCCCACACTATCAGGAGTTCGATATTCGGGGAGGCCATCCAGATTACCGAGGAGGATATCAGGACGGTTCTGGAGTTCGGGGATGATACTGATTGCCCAACCCGATTACATCCCCTCATGGTTAGAGGCTGCTTTATGAGGGCTAAGTATTCTTGGGACATCAACGCAAGTATGCTTAACAAGAGCAACTTGTGCCCCAGTTCAAATACTTAGCCCATGTGCTTCTGACATGCATCGCATCCAGGAATGGTGGATTTGATGAGCTTTCAGACTAGATGCAGAACGCATACGCTGCACTGGTGCTAAATCACCCATTCAGCTTCTCTAGGATGATCTTCACCTATTTGGTGGAGAACGTCGAAGCGAAGGGGAAGGAAAGCTTCTGTATGTATCCGAGGTTTATACAGATGATCATTGATCAGAAGCTCCCCTCGCTGCCGAAAGAGAAAGAAGATGTTGTTGTCCTGGAGGTCATGGACGACACGACTCTGGGAATGATGAGGGTATACCAGGGGAAGCAGGTGAAGCCCCGGTGAGGAGATTATTTGGGCATCTGGCCCGGGAAGACTACGTGGCGCCATCAAAGAGGAAGTGGCGCCACGACGATAGTGACTCAGATATTGAGCCAATAGCTGCTCCTGATGATACAGGTCCGTTGCATACTCAGACCACTACTACTGAGGTTACATCTCCACTGTCTCCACACGGTGATCTACAGACAGCTGGTTTCCATCAGGACTTCCAACCTAATGAGGAGGAAGAGTCTGATGAGGAACCACTGACCAGGACGGTTGGCAGCAGAGTGGTTGCCACCGAAAGAGAGCTAAGGACGGTTGGTGGACGTCTGGACGGGTCTAGGGAGACTACCACAGATCCATCTTACATCCCAGACAAGCCCAGCAGGTAAGGGGAAGCCTCCGGGTCCAAGGGGACTCGGAGGAAGAGGATGGCTCAGCCACATGGGCTGAAGCCCAAGAGACGGAGGATTACACTGATCACTACCTCCACCACCACTTCCACCACTACACCACCCACCACCACTACCACCACTACACCACCTACCACCACTATACCACCCCCATCCTCACCACCACCACTACACCACCTACCACCACTACACCACCTACCACCACTATACCACCCCCAATCTTCACCACCACCACCACCACTAGCCACCAAGCTAGCCCATCCACATTCCCCACAGGATCATCCCTTCCTCCAATTGGAGTGAAGGAACAGCTTGCAGCACTCAACAGGATGGTGCTGAGGCTGTTGGCAGCCGATGAGGAGAAATCGGCTAATCTACGTCAGCTTGAGGAGCTAAATGCTTCTCAAGCTCAGCAGATTGCTCAGCAGGCTGAGCAGATCGCCCACTCCACGAGCTCAAAGAGGAATCAGTGAAGAGATTGGAGGAGTTGGAGGCTGCTAACAAGAAGATCTTGCTCAAGCTGAAAGGATCACAAAATGAGCCTTTGAAGATAGGGGAAGGAGATGACGATGGTGATGATGACGAGGATGATGCTGAAGAGGATGAGAGTGAGGATGATGAAGAGGATGAGAGTGAGGATGATGATGAGGAGGGTGACGGCGAGGCTAGAAGTAAGGATGATGATGATGAAGGGGATGCAACTGCATCTGCCTCTGCTCCTGGTCAAGAGCAAAGGACAAAGAGGAAACAAGACCAGGGAGCATCATCATCTGCCCCGCCTACCTCACCCTCAACTGAAGATGCAGAGAGGATTCAAGGCAAAAGTAAAGATTAGATGTTTTACTTTGTTCATATTTTGTACTTGAAATCATCATTTAATGTTATGAAAATAATGTATATATTTATTATTCAGTGTTTGATTATCTTGATTACATACTAACTATTGCTGTGTTGCATGTTTAAATCAAGCAGATCCAACATTTCAGCAAGATGAGTACGATGTTGCTCCCTTACAGCAGATCAAGTCTCAACTGACTATGATACTTGATCTGCAAGGGATCGTCAGGAGCTCCGTGAGTTACTCCTGAAGAAGGAGAAATAATCACGACCTCACTGATGAGCAACTTGCTGAAATGTTCTAGCTGAATCCTGACGAGATAGTGAAGGATGCTCCTACCTTCGATGTGGAAAGTGACGAGGAGCTAAACGATATGGACGAGATTGAGATAGAAGACGTCACGGCTCAGTATTATCCTGAGTATACTGACCGAGAGGGAATGTGTTTCCCGATCTGGGTAATACTCTCGGCAGCGATACTTTGGAGAAGCTGAGCCAGAAGGAAAAGGAAGCAGAAGCATATACAAGCCAAGCCCCAGCCTCGGACGCCGATGTAGATATCAGAAAGGCTGAATGGGCGGCTTGCTTCTCAGAGATCAGAGCCCACGCGCTACAGCTAAGCAAAGTACCTACACCAAGATCTAAAGTCAAGAAGCATCAGAAGGTGTCAGGGAAGATTATATCGTGGGCTCATTTTGAGGATCTCAACGTTTACGCAGTCAAGAGGGAGAGGGGAATCGAGTACTTTAGATTCCCACACATTCTAAAGACTCTCCCTGGTTTTGAGCTCAACCAGCTGGCAAGACTGAAGCTGCTGTATGCTGACACGAAGAAAATGTCAGGCTGGTTTGAGGCTGTGCTGAAACGTGAGTATCTTACCAGATGGGTGAACTTCAAACCCCAGCAGGCTACGAGGTACATCAGAAGATCTGAAGTGAACCCTATCACTGGAAGACCAAAGATTGTCCTAAAATGGCACCCTCCGCGCACAAGTCACGTATTCCATTGAATGAGATGCCACAAGATTTTGCACCCCATTTCAAATGGCGGAGATGCCACAAGATTTTGCACCCCATTTCAAATGGCGGTATTATGACTGGCGCACTGGAGAGGCCGTCATAGTTTTGGATAGGGAAGGGAAGGTCGAGACGATAAGGGTATTTGACCCTATGTGGCTAACCAACTTGTCTGCTTCTGATGTCTACATCTTGTACAAGTGGCCATTATTTTTTGATACACAGGATATAGTGCAAGAACTGCAACTCCAACATGTCATACGTTTATGCTTCGCACTTAATATCCATGCTGGTGTTTCTAAAGAAGAACGGGCTAAGAGATTTGAAGAGTTTAAAATGGAAGTCAAAGATTAGATAGAACTAGGTCCAAGGGGGAGTTTGTTGATACACATGTCCCTAGTTCTAGTTCTAGTGAGCTCAAATGTAATAGACTTTCATTTTGTAACACTTATGTAATGTTTGAATATATGGAATGAAAACTCTTCTGTGAATGTTCATTGTTTATTGAATGTTATATCTATTAATATGATTTATTGTTACGCTTATATGAACAAGTTATATATGTTTACAGTTGTTAGACATAGTTCTGTATCATTAAATGTTTAGGAATATTTTTAACTAAGTATCATGATTCAGTCGCACGACTGGACCATGCGAATGGGCCAATCGCACGACTGAACCAGGTGATTGAGTCAATCGCACGAATGAGTCATAAGACTGACTCAGTCGTACGAATGATTCAATCGTATGACTCTGTCGCACGACTTAGCCATACGCATGGCTCAGTCGTACGAATGAAAGCTGTAACCTATAAATACCACTTAGTTCGTGGAAAAACGTAACACTACGAGTATTATCAATCCTAGCCGTTCCTGTTCATCCAGAGAGTCCCTTCCAACTTCATAGAACGTTTTTGATCGATTCTAATCAATTCTTAACATTTTCTCATCATTAGTTTTGATCGGATTAACGTTCTCCCTGATTGGATCGCCAATCAAATAGGATTCCGCACTATTTGATCTGGTTTCATGTAGAACCAGTCGCACGAATGAGCTGTGTACCAGACCAAAAAAAAAGTTTGGTAAAATAAAATTTTTTCGGGAAAATTATCGGGTCATTTTCGGTTCATTTTCGGGTCAATAGTGAAGATTTTCCTGGAGAGTCTATGCAAGGTGCACACATGAAAGGAAGAGTTTGGTGACAGTGTAGTTTTTCACTGAAATTTGCCTGAGAAGTTAGATTGCTTAACGTTAAATGGTTTTATCGACAGATTTGAGGATGAGCAAAGCACATTCACCCTGAGGTTCTTATGTCAAACAAGTTCGATGGATACCCCATTATTCGTTGGACTTCCAGAATAGGTAAATGTTGTTAGAACACGAAAGAGAGAAGAGAAGATGTCAGCTGTCGGTGCTGATTTTGTCGGGTAGTCAGGACATCTGACTATTTATGGGCCAATCAAGTTATATTTATCCGCACAGAGAGGATTCTCATTCTTAGGGGGAATCCAAGTATAGAGAAATTGAAGACACAATCAGAAAGTGATGATGTGAGCAGGTTTCTGATGATGAATCTACGTGCATGCTGATTTGTTTGATATTGTCAACTGTGGATTGGAACCTTCTACCTTTTGCCCAATACACCGTATGAAGACGCCAGGAGAGCACAATATATTTAAGACCGAACCATTCGTAAGACTGAACCATAAGAATGGTCCAGTCGTACGATTGAACCATACGCATGGTCCAGTCGTACGATTGAACCATACGCATGGTCCAGTCATACGATTGAACCATACGCATGGTCCACTCACACGAATGGGCCCAGTCGCATCTAATATGGGCCGAGGCCTATATATACCAGTTTCAATGTGTAGAGAGATAAGGATTCGAGAGGGAGTCTGCCTGGAGCCTAGGGCTGCTGGATGAGAGGGGAGATCATGCTCGATCTCCCCTTGCCAAGAGTCTTGATTCTTATGTTGTAACGAGCTTGTAATCGTTAGGTTTTATCAATGAAACCAAATTTTGATAGTTCGTGTTATAGATTTGACTTTTGGTTTTGGTTGTTTATCCTTCCGTCAAGAACACGCTCGGATGTTTACCGATCCAGTGACTTCACAATAAGTTATTATTATTACTACAATTATTATTATCATTATTATTATCACTGTTATTATTGTTATATTATTATTAAAACTATTATTAGTAGTACTATTAGTATTGTTATTATTACTATCATTATCATCATTAATATTATTAATGTTATTTCTATTATTAAAGCTATTATTAGTATAATTATTAGTAATAATATTATTGTCATTAATATTGTAAAACCATACTATTAATATTCCTATTATTAATATAATTAACAAAGTTCAGGGTCCCAATTGTAATTAACCAAACTTAAGGGATTAATTGTCCTGGAAAGTCTAGGGACTAAAGTTGTCATTCTCACAATTCTGAAATAGGTATAAATACCCATGTTCAGCCACTTTTCTCCCTATCCTAAACCCTACCATCACCATTCGGCCCCCTGTTCTCCGATCATTCTGCTCCGTTTCTTCGGCTATCGCTGCCATCGGTAGATCCGCTTCGACATTTCACAGGTAGATGACCACCGTCGTCCCTTATCTCATCTTATTTCATCCTCTTTGCGTCGATTTCGGGGGTTTTGGGTGTTTCCGAGTGAGCGAGTGTTGTCGAGAGTCTTTATGGGCATCAATTGCCTAAATATGTTGAGAATCGATTTTTGAACGTGTTGTGGTGCAACTCGAGTGGTCACAGCAACCGAAGGCTACTGTACGCACTCTGACACCCCTGTGTTCTGCGTAACGTCTGTATGTTTGCCCTTGTGCGACTGAATGTGAGCTGTGCGAATGAGCTGTTTCGCACGAATGAGCTGTGTATCGCATGAGTGGAGGTCATTCGTGTGCGAATGGTTGATATTCATGGACGAATGACTATGGTTGTGTACAAATGAATGTCGAGTTGTGCGATTGAGTGTGTATCGTGCGAATGAGTGTGTGTGCAGTGTGCAGTGTGCGTAGGTTGTGTGATGTTAAAGTAACATTGATACAGTTACCATTGCTAATGACATTATTAATATTAACATCATGATTATTACTAATATTATCACAAATATAATCAAAATTATCGTTATTACGATTACCAAGACTAACATTAGTAATTACTAATAACCTTATTGCTTTTATTGACATGATCATTTTGTCATACTGAGTACGTCCCTTTAGTAACAATGAAATCCTTAACACTGATATCATTATCAATGGTGATGATTCCTATGGTATGATTCCATATAAGATCTTAACTTATGTCTGCTTGTGTGTGTGTGTGTCGCCTGACCGATCCGACCGAACCGACCGAACGCATCTATTCTCTTTAAGCGTATCTTTAATACTTAACAATAATTAATGATAGTGTGTTGATCGATTATTGCTTTCATCTTCTGGAACCTTTGTTCATCTATTTCTACCATCAATCAAGTGAGTTTCGTGGCCCCTTTTTATTTTATTTTAACTTATTACTTCAATTATTTACAAACTTGGGGGAAAAGTATGCTCACCCTTTTTATGCTCTACAACTCATATTCTTGGGATTATCGTGTTACTATTTTGTAAGTCGTTATCTGATACATGCATGAGTTTGGTGTGTGGTACTTGATTCACATCTATTTAATTTCGGTGTTGGAAGCGACGGATAGGTATTGATAGTACTATTGGGTTGACACCCCTACCCTTGTATGTCGGTATTCTAGTTAATTACCGACGGCGGCCAGGAACGGGCCCTTGGGTGAATATATTCCGACAATATCTTTGTGTACGTCATAGGTTTAGTTGTGATGCTCATGTTGTCATGTGATTTTGCTTACTAATAACTGTATTCACGATGTTCCGCAAAAATATTATACAACAACAATTTTATTTACTATTAAACCTGCGAACTCACCAACAATTATATTGACCAGTTTTAACATATCTTTTCAGGTGATACCAATAACTGTAGATTCTAGGGGTGCGACCTTAATGGAGACCCTAGGATGCATTTTTGAGACTATAACATTACTTTGACATTGTTGGTCTAATTTCACATTATCTTGCATTTGAATACTTGTTCCCGGGTTGTGGGAATTCTATTACAATATTAATACTTTTGTCTATGATGTCGTGGTTATTAACTAAACACGACACAAGTCTCCCTTGTGTCGGGTGTCGTCATGACAGGTTATTCTTCTTTTACATATATATTGCATCTCTATTGATTACAATGTGTTATGACGATCCCGTCCGTTACATCCTCGTGTTTCCGCTTTTAGTGGGGGTGTGACACTATGACACACCAGCAATACACCAGCAAGTTCAATGAAATGGCGTGGCTGGTGTCGGATCAGGTGACGCCGGTGACGAGGAAGATCAAGAAATACATTTAGGGGTTGCCAGCCGACATCCGCAAGCATCTGCTTGCCGCCCGGCCGGGTACCTTTCGATTGATGGTAATATACTCATTATTTATACATACTCACACACATACATAGAGGGTGGTGATAAAAAAATATTAACTTATGTGACCAATTTTATTAGTTTTCTCTAGTTTTCTCATAACATTGTGGTTTTCTTAGGATCCCTCCTCTCTTTCTCTCTCTCTCTATATATATATATATACATATATACACATATATATATATATACATATATATATACATATACATACATATATATATATATACATATATATATATACATATATATATATACATATATATATATATATATATATATATATATATATATATACACATATACATATATTGAAGATCTAGTATAGGTTGGACTCACCTTAGATTAGATTATGTTTATATTACTTTGTAATAGGTTTAATGTTACTTTATTTTTGTATGTTGATTAGTTTATGTAATTTTGGAGTCCAGCAAAACTATGAGCGAAACTGTAGTTTCGCTCATGGTCAGCTGTTTAGTTCACCCAGCGAAACTGTTGTTTCTGCCAGACGAAACTATAGTTTCGGCAGCACAGTTTTGCTAACAGCGAAACTGTCTGTGAAACTAGGACTGTTATATATATATATTTGATCTTGTTGATTGTTGGGTATCCTTGCAAAAACCCTAATCGTGTATTTGTGTTGTAAGAGGCATTTGTAAGCTGTTATTCACTGAAATATATTGAGCTTTCTTCTTTTGATTGTATTGGATCATTAATTGCTTATATTTGAATACATTTTGCTTGTTCTCATTCATCTCCATCTTTGTGTTTGTTATTATTTCTGATATTGAACGATTCAAACCATCATTTGTACTGAAAATCGATCAAATGGACCAACAAACTGGTATCAGTGCCTTAGTGGTCTTGATTGTTTGAGGTTTTTCGTTGTTTTTGTTCAATATCACCATTTCATCAATTCTGGATCAAATTTGAGTGTATTTGATATGGAATTTGATTGAATTTTGCTTGTTATTGGTTGGGAAAGCTCTGTGAATCATCAGATCTCAAATCCATTGAGATTTGGGTGATTTTAGATTGTTTTCAAAGTAAAAAGGGTTTTCAGATTCATCCAGCAAATCTACTGATCATCCAGCGAAACTATCATCATCATTCAGCAAACTACAAGTGTTTTGCACTTTGTAGTTGTTTTCAGCATATCTGCGAAAGTAGAAACCCTGAATGAAAGTTCAACAGTGCTTGTGTTTATCTCCCAAGCGAAATTGTTGTCGAAAGTACCACTAAACAAAAGTTCAAGCTTGTTTCGTGCGAAACTGTCGGCAAAACTAATTATTCTCAAGCTTCCGGCTAGCAAAATTGCTGCCAAAATTGCCAGCGAAATTACCATCTGGCTGCGAAACTAGCTCTACGAAACTACTTATTTCCTGTGAATCTATCAGCACTGGGAATCATCATCATAGGTTCACACAAACCAACGATCACTGTTTGTGGTACTGTGTCTTAAAACATGGACCCACCACGTTCAACGAGAAGGATCTGAAGCTGATTGATCGAGACCAGAAACCTTTTGGAGCATTAACTCTATGTCTTGCACCTGATATCTACAATCGATTTGCTGAACATACGGATGCAAAGTCTTTGTATGATGCACTATGTGAATTCTATGATGGAAATGAAGATCTGAAGAAGGACAAGAAAGCCCAAGCTCAGAAGGAGTTTAATTCATTTGTCGGACATAAGAATGAAGACCTTGCTGATATTACCAACCGATTTTTGTCAGTATCAAGCACTCTAAATAAGTATGATGATCAGTTGAGTAATCATGAGCAGGTGAATACGTTACTAGACTCTCTTGCACCTAATGGAGCTTACAAGTGAGGATGCTGAAGCAGGAAAGAAACTTTGTTGATTACAAGCTTGTTGATGTAATCAGCAAACTGAAATCTTTTGACTTGGATCTGAAGAGAAGGCAATTCAACCAAACCATGTAACGCCCCGAAATTTCCCGAAGCAAGCTATTTAATAATAATGGGCTTTTAAGGGTTAATTTAAGAAAGAAAGGTAAATTAATGGGCTATAGACTAAATTAACCTTAATGGCTATGTTCTGATGGGTTTAAGGGCCCTTAATCAGCCCTTAAACATGCATGAGCAGCCTCCATTCCAGCATTTGCAACCCTAGCCCCAAAATTCGTAGAGAGAGAAAGTAGAGAGAGAAAGTGAAGAAAACTCAAGATTTGGAGCTTCAAAGGTTAAAAGATTGAAGATCTGGGTGTTGGAGCATCAAACCATAAGAAAGGAGCGACGGATCCAGGTAAGAATCGACCTCTAAACCCTTCTGTAGATCAAACCCGGATTCTAGGGTTTTGGGTTTTGAAAAGTTTCAAAGAAACACATAAAGGTCAAATTTTTACGTATGAAAACGTGTAAAAAGGTTAGAAATGGTTTCATGGAAGGTAAACCAAGGATTTGGACGTAAAAGTTAAGATTTTGGGTTAAAAACGGGCTGGTTCATCATTTTTATGCATCCAGCGAAACTGTGCCCCCGATCAGCGAAACTGTGCACTCATCCAGCGAAACTGTGCACTCATCAAGCGAAATTAAGAGAGTTCCAGCGAAACTTCGCTGGTGTGAAACTACAGTTTCGCTGGTAATTCGCTAGTGCCCAGGTTGACCTATAGACATTGCAAAACTAGGAAATTCCAACGAAAGTTGGGCGCCCATGGCAGTGAATCTGTCCAGCGAAACTGGCAGAAGTGCTGCCCAGCGAAACTGGTAGCGAAACTGCCAGCGAAACTGGCAGCGAAACTGCCAGCGAAACTGGCAGCGAAACTGCCAGCGAAACTGGCAGCGAAACTGCCAGCGAAACTGTCAGCGAAATTGTGAAGAAAATGATGTTTTTGTGTATTAACTTCCGTGTAGCTTGTGTATTCGGACTATAGCTTAACTTACTTAAATTGAAGCTATTTTGTTAGGTTCAGGTGAGTTCTAGACCCCTCCTTTACCCGTTTTCAACGTTTTGGGGTGATATGCATACTAAAATACATACTTTTATGATAACGGTTTTTAAAACCTTTTATCAAGAAAATAAAATTTTCTAAAGTAAAATGTGCCATTTAAATAGTTCAAAATAATTTTCCAGGTCAACCCGACCCCAGCAAGGGGCGTTGCCCCTTGGACCCCACTAGGGGCTGCCGCCCCCGAACCCTCGCTGTCCCGCGGAGGGTCGGTTATCTGGTTTATCTCTCATGGTTGATGAAATGTGAATGCTTAGACTAAGGTTTGCTTCTTATTATGTGTTAAGTGCATGTGAAAACTAAAGACATAAGTGAAACTTAAAGAACTGTTATTGGGCCCATAACGTATACCTTGAGAAAGTAAAGCCTTGCAAGCAATTGATAAAGGAGGGTTGCATCTGTTGTGCCCTCAACCTGAAAAAGTAAATGCTCAAACAGGCAGGTCAGTAAGGCCATGAATTGGCATGACAATAATGGCCTATTTGGGTACGACAGTAAGGCCTAAATTGGCGTGTCGGTAAAGTCCTGTGTTTATCATAAGCACCGATAGTGACTGGGAATTGACGGACAAAGAAGAGTAATAATTAACACGTAATGGGAAAGTACCTGTAAAGTGATAGCCCGTGTGTATTAATGTTCGATAGATTATGATTATTTTCAACTGTTAAAGCTAATACCTCTTACAAAAGTTATTTAACAAAGTAAACCTAGAATTCACTCAGCGAAGCTGACTTTTGTATGCATATCAGTTGACAGGTGAGCGTTAGGGCTTAAGGGATGGGAGCATGGATCTGAAGCTTCTTGGCATCTAAAGACTGGCATCCCTGATGGAGAAGAATTTAAGAGGACTTTAAAGAGTTTTTTAGTTAAAGATGATGTTTATATTTTAATTTAACTGCATTGTAATGAATTGAAATTTCTACATCTTTCCGCTGCAGTATATATATATATACACATTTAAGTAAATGAATGTTTTAAATCTATGTTTTTGCTGTGAATGACCAACTGTGAGGTTTCCTGGGATCAGCACCTTACAAACCATGATGCCTACATCTGGTTACACTCAAAATGCTGCATTACTGTCTTCCGCTGCAAGCTCTCTAATACAGGCATCTTGTCAAGGCAGAGTGAATACTGGTGATTATTCTGGAGGTTGTGGTAGTGCTGGGAGAGATCAATCTAACTTGAAAGCAAATGTTGAAACTTCATTTCCATCCGAGACAATGGCCCTTTTGGTATTTTGTTCAGAGTTTTGAAGCTCTAGTAGTAGGGGAGTTGGAAGGCAAAGGGATGACGATGGAGGATATGTATCAGGTGGACCCTGATGATCTTGAAGAGACTGACATTCTATGGCAGATTGCAATGTTGACACTTAGAGCCCAAAGATTCATGGAGCGCACTAGAAGAAAGAACTTTGGAGGTCAAAGCTCTAACTTCAAACTGGGATTTGATAAGTCTAAGCTAAGGTGTTTTAATTGCAAACAGTTGGGACACTTCAAACGAGAATGTCCATTGCCAATTGTCATTGATCCTAGTAATTAAGGAGTTCCACAACTAGTTTCAAGCGGGAGTAAAGAGGAAATGAGTCACAAGAAAGAGACAGCTTTGATTTCTAACTTTGATTGGAGTGATGAAGTTGAAGAGACGAGAGAAGAGGTTAACCAAGTGCCGGTGGCTGAGATTGTGGAAAGAATGAGGAAGGTGAATTGTGAGGATGAATTTGACCTATTCAAAGAATTTAGAGATGAAGCTGAAGTGTCTGTGAAGGTGAAGGAGGATGAGAAGGTGAAAGAAGGTAACATTGAGGAGATAAGGAAGGAAGAAAGTCAACCCACTGAGCGAGAAAAGGAAGAAGATGATGCTTCTACCACTGTCAAGGAACAAGTTGAATACTCTGGTATGCCAATGCGAGAAGGCTCTAGCAGCAGAAAAGGTGGTGATAGGACTTCCTTATGAGGTAATTCAGGATATGTGTTCTTCAGCTTGGAAATCAGGTTATTTGGGGTTTATAAAGCTAATCGTTTATTAATTGATAATGAGATAGGTTTAAAACGAATTAATGAGAAACTTAAAATAAACGAGTCTAAATATTTTGTTAAATTAAACGAGGCTTTGAAAGAGAATGATCACTTAAAACCAATAGTTTTGGAAAGAAATGTTGAGATTAACACTTTGACTGAAAGGGTTGCTCTTGCTGAATTTGAAACAAGCAAACTTCAGTCAAAGCTTGATAAATGGACAATATCGGGAATGAAACATGATCATTTATGTAAATCTCAACGGGGGGCTAGGATTAAAACAGGATTGGGATATGAAAATGCTAAAGTTTATCCTCCCACTAGTACTTACTGTTATTCACCTATGCATGTTCCTCATCCTACAAATGATTTGATCAAAATAGATACTAACAGTATGTCTGCAGGTTTAGAAGGTGTGAAGCCTATGCACGTTCGTGAGGACTACGATTATGGACTAACTAGCGGACTTGGATGCTCTAGTCTTAGAACACCTGAATCTCAGCATTCTGTCTTAGATCATAATTCTAGTTTAAATTCTATTTTTGTTTCTAGTGAATCTGTAACAGACTCTGTCTCATCATGTTCTAGTGATGTTTCTATTTCATCTTTAAATGCTTTGGATTGTAATGATGCTACTTCTTTTGATTGCATTAATATTGTGACTGATTTTAGTGAGAAGAGTAACGAGAAAAATAAAAATAATTGTTTTGAAAAATTCTTCTCTCACCCCATTCCATCTTTTGACCCAACAAAAATTTCTATGTCAAACGAAAGGGTTACATCGTCATCTGAAGCAAGCACAAATGGTACAATTACCACATGTATATCAGATGACAACTCATCTTCTTTTGTAAATAATCATTCTTTTTCAAATAAAAACAGTCCTAAAGACATGTATGAGACATACAGTGATGTTGATTCTAGACTGTCTAAATGTGATAAGGAAATATACATTGATAAAATCTCTACCTTATTGCATAACAGACCTAGATTAAAACCACACTGTTTTTGATGTGGTAAAGATGATCATGTAGTTAAGCATTGTCATGATCTTCATCATAGACATGTTAATAGAAATTCATTTGGCAGTAGATTGACTCGATTGGTTAATAATTTCTTTCAAAAAAGCCAATATCTCCAAAACCCAAAGTAGTTCAAACTTGGGTTCCAATTTCACCTGGTTAATCTGTTCTTTGATATCTTTGCAGGAGTCATCCACTAAGGTTGTAAGTAGTGTATGGCATGTTGATAGTGGATGCTCCAGACACATGACGGGATTAAAGGATTTATTGACCAATTATCGTATAATCAATGGAGGATAGGTCTCATTTGCTGGCGAGAAGAAAGGAGGGAAAATGGTTGGTCAAGGGCAGGTTTCCAACGGCTCTCTTACTCTAGAGAAAGTCAACTATGTCCCTGAACTTGCTTTTAATTTGTTGAGTGTCTCTTAGATTTGTGATAAAGACATTCCGGTCCTATTCAAGTCCAATGAATGTCTCTTTCTAAAATCAGAGGTTGATATTCCAGAAGAGTTGGTGTTAATGCGGGCTCCAAGAAAGCATGACACATATCTTCTTGACATGAGTTCAAGGGAGTCAACATCTACAGTCACCTGTCTTTTGTCCAAAGCTTCCACTTCTGAGTGTTTCCTATGGCATCGTAGATTGGGCCACGTTAATTTTAAAAATATAAACAAATTAGTTAAAAACAATCTTGTTAGGGGATTACCTTTAAAGGAATTTTTAGTGGTTAAAAGATGTATGGCATTTGCCAAGGGAAAACAACATAAGAAACCACATAAACCAAAAATTGAAAATAGCATATCCAATCCCCTCGAGTTGTTACATACTGATTTGTTTGGCCCAATCAGTGTTAAATCAATTGCTAAAAAATCTTTCTGTCTTGTGGTTACAGATGATTTTTCCAGATACTCCTGGGTGAGATTTCTTGCCCATAAAGGAGAGGCTGCTGAGGAGATATAGAAATTAGTTCTTATGATCGAGACAATAAGCAAGAGGAAGGTTTTGGCGATCAGAAGTGACAACGACACTGAATTCATAAATCAGATCTTTGATTCGTTCTACTCTACTAAAGGAATTTTAAGGCAATTCAGTGCTGCTCGGACCCCTTAACAGAATAGTGTCGCTGAAAGAAAGAATCGTACCCTCATTGAAGCTGCTCGTACAATGTTGATTGAATCCTCCTTACCCATCATCTTTTGGGCTGAGGCGGTGAATTCTGCTTCATACGTTCTGAACAGGGTGTTGATAGTCAAGGACAAAATGAAGACTCCTTATGAACTGTTTCATAAGAGAAAGCCTTTAATTGACTTCTTTCAACCATTTGGCTTCTCGTGCACTTTATTGAATACACAGGCGCAGAAGACGAAATTTGGTGCCGTGTCTGATGAATGTTACTTCGTCAGCTATTCTTCCTATCAAAAAGCTTACCGGGTATATAACAAGAGAACATGTATTGTTCAAGAGTCCTTCTATGTTGATTGGAAGGAATCTAATTCCTCCAATGTTCGATCTGAACCAGCATGGTTCTTTGATTCTGATAAGGTGTTTAACTCCTTTAATCTTCCAGTTTTTGACGATGATGCGTCCATCTCCAATGTTCAAACAAATATAATTCCTCCAAATCCATTACCTGTCAACCCTCAAGCCCCACCCACCACATCTGCAAACGATGCTACATTAGTTGATATTGCTTCTTCTTCTTCATCATTTGACATTCCACCTTCACCTGTTTCTGCATCTTTTCCCACATCTATCTCATCTCAGCCGGTATCACCCATATCTCCAACTGACTCTACCTTAGCATCAACCTCACCTTCATCTACCCATCAACAACCCATTAGCCAACTGTCTTCAACTACCCTACCCATGCCCCACTGATTTCAAAACCTTGAAAGATCATCCACATGATAACATCATAAGATCTATCACCGATGGAGTTCGGACATGGAGTCAATCTGGTTTGATTAACGTTTGTCTATTCCCTTGTTTTATATCTCAAATCGTCCCGAAAAATGTTCGTGCAGCTCTTCAGGATCCTTGCTGGGTTGAATCGATGCAATTAGAGCTGCAACTGTTTAGGAAACTCAAAGTGTGGACCCTGGTCAATCTACCACCAAACAAATGCCCAATTGGCACGAAATGGGTGTTCAAGAACAAACCCGATGACCGTGGCATTATGGTAAGAAACAAGTCGAGATTGGTGGTCCAGGGCTATGCTCAAGAAGAAGGGATTGACTACACTGAAGTCTTTGCTCCTGTCGCCCGTCTTGAAGCCATCAGAATCTTTCTGGCTCATGCCGCCCATAAGCAGTTCAAAGTCTATCAGATGGACGTCAAATGTGCATTTCTTTATCGAGACATTGACGAAGAGATATATGTGTGTAAACCACATGGTTTTGAGGATCCCGACTTTCCTGACAAAGTCTACAAGCTTGATAAGTCTCTTTAGGATCTTAATCAGGCTCCTCGAATCTGGTATGAGACTTTAACATAGTATCTCTTAAGCAATGGTTTTTCTCATGGCACCATCGATATGACACTATTTAAGATGGAAGTAGATGGTGAGATGCTGATTGTACAAGTTTATGTCGATGAAATTATTTTTGGCTCCACCAATATGAAGTTGTGTCGGATGTTTGAGGAGGTCATGCGAAGTCGATTTGAAATTAGCATGATGGGAGAGATGTGCTTTTTCCTCGGTTGCAGGTTGAACAAAAGCCAGAGGGAATTCTCATTCATCAGGAGAAGTATATTAAAGAGATTCTGAAAAAAATTCAAGATGGATGATGCTCTCCTGAACTCACTACTTTCACTGCTCAAACTTGCCTTACTCCTGACGAGAATAGGAAATCTGTTGATCCTCATCTCTACAGATCAATGATCGGTTCCCTTATGTATCTTACAGCAAGTCGTCCTGACATAACCTTTGCTGTAGGATATTATGTCCGATACCAATCTGCCCCGAAAGAGTCTCATGAAAAGGTTGTAAAACGAATCTTTTGTTATCTTAAAGGCTCTTCTCGTCTAGGCCTTTGGTATCCTTATGGTGGGAATTTTGACTTACATGCCTATTCTGATAGTGATTCTAATGGCTGCCTGTTAAACAGAAAGTCTGTTACTGGAGGCTGTCAATACTTGGGCAATTGTCTCGTATCATGGCAAAGCAAGAAACAGACCATTGTTCACTCTCTACGGGAGAAGCAGAACACATTGCTGCTTCCAGCTGTTGTTCACAAGTGCTCTTGATCCAGCACCAGATGATTGACTATGTGATCAACTTTCTCCATACACCATTGTTCTATGACAACAAAGCAGCCATCAGCATCGCCAGGAACCCTATTCATCATTCCCGAACCAAGCACATCGAGACACAGATTCATGCAATCCGTGATACTCAGGAAAAGGGTTTTATTGATATTATTCCGATTGACACTAAAAATTAAAAAGCAGATCTTTTCACTAAACAGTTGTTAAACCTTGTTTTTATGAATTGATCTCTATGTTAGGTCTAATACCATTTTAAACCCATTTTCTTTATTTTATTTTATTTTATTTCTTTCTTTATTTTCTTTCTTTCCTTTTCATTCTGCTACCTTCATAGTCCTTCCTCATCATTCACATTTATATATATATATATACATATATGTATATATACTATATATTTAACATATACAGATATATTTTAAATAAGAATTTCTACATCTTGCTTAATTCGTAGAAATTTCGGGGAGAATATATATTTAAATTCTCTTCTTGTTTTCTTTTGCAGAATAAAAGGAGAATACTGGATGATTTAAAGGATGTTAATTGTGTGGGATAGGCTTGATAGGTTCAGCTAGAAAGCGAAGTAGACAGTAATCTTGCATCTTAATGAATAAGAACAAGAAACTTGATGACTTGAATTATTCCCTAGACATTTTGGCCTTCACAAAGATTCAAGTCCTTGTTCAAAAAGGATTAAGAACAACGTCATATCTCTGTTTTGAGTCATTCTTATCTAAAGTATCTTTGCGTCTAGATCTTCCACCCTATCTTAAAAAGCTACATGCTTAGTCATCTTCACATCTAAAAAGCTCCTTGTTACATTATTTTTGCTTATCTCCTCTGCTATGTGTGAACATTGACCTGGAGTGATGATCTCCTCTTCTGTACGATAGTACTGACCTGGAGCTCTCATCGGCATAAAATGGTGATCTTCTCTGTTATACGTAAGTATAGACCCGAAGCTCTCATCTGTAAGACTCAATTGATCAACTCCTCTGTTATACGTAAGTATAGACCCGGAGCTCTCATCATTTGATGTTTATAAGGGCTTTCCTTCTTATGAAAAAGGACCTTCGTTGCTTCTGAGAGGAATAATCAGGCAGAGAATGTCATTTGTTCAATATATCATGAGGATAGGATAAGTTTCTTTGCCAAAATGTTTGTGGGTACTGGGTCATTCAATGTTTTCTTTAAAACAACCAAAACATGATAATAGTAGCTGCAGTGCACTTGTCGAAATGAAGAAGGCATGGACTTAAAGGGACAAGTATATCAACATCCCGCCAAACTTTGATTCTCCAGAAGATCCTTTCAGCTTCTCATTCATATTCTTTTTCCATTGTTTGATTTTGTTTAAAAATACGTGAAGTGTGGTAAGGTCTTGTAGGGAAAATTTCTTTTGATTTCTTTTATTTTTGCTTAATTTGTTTTACTTCTTTTCTAAATAATTGTTCTTTATTTTATTTTAAAAATAAAATAAAATTTTCAATTTTTTAAGTATCCAGCGAAATTATACTTTCGCTGGTAGTTTCGCAGGGTGAAATTATAGCTTCGATGGCTCTTTCGCATGTTGCAAGGTCACTTTCGACCAGAGCTTTCACGGGCGAAACTACAGTTTCGCTGCCTGCGAAACTAAGTCCTATATAACTCAACTTGCGAAATTATCTTCCCATTTTGTACAATCGCAGTTTTATGTTGTAAAGAACCCTACCGTACACTTTTTATGCGAATCTAAGTTTCTGCGATTTTGAGTATCGATTGTCCATTGATTCACCTTCGCAAGTGAGTTCCGAACTCAGGACCTTAGTCTTTTCTAGGTTTTATGGCAACATTGTGGGTTTATTTAATGGAGACTCCTCGGTTCTTTCGCAGTTCTTACTGCGAAAGTACCGATAGTCCAACGAAACTAAACAAAAGTTCATGATCTTTTAGCGAAACTATGTAGTCATGCTGTCCGAGGGAACTTAACAGTTTCGCAGATCAAACTTCAGTTTCGCTGCGCCGAAACTATAATTTCGGCATGTCGAATCTACTACATTGTCTTGCCGAAACTAGTAAGAAACTGCAGGCAAAACTATAATTTCGGCATGTCAAAATTACTTTTTCTCTTGCCGAAACTATAATTCATTCAGCAAAACTATAATTTCGGCCAACGAAATTAATTAGTTTTTTGTTTCATTTTAATCTTTTTCTTATTTTTCTTTAATATTATTGTTGAAGATACCATTCTAATACGTTTCATCCAGTTTTCAGATTAAATGGCGAATCTAAAGTTTGATGAGAGGAACAACATTACTGCCATCTTGGATGACACTCATCCAAAAGCTGCTGGTTTTAGAGATTGCATACGATGGTTGTAGAGATCTCTAATTGCCTACGCAATCTCACATCTTCCTACTATATATGACTTACACATAAGAGATTTCTGGTGGACAGCTGAGTATGACACGAGAGCCAATTCACAGAGGATTGTGGCTAGGGTACTGGAGAATGACCTGATCATTACTACTGAGGTCATATCGAGGGTGCTAAAGCTCGATGAGGACACAGGGGAGGATGTCATATTGTCAGATCAGGAGGTGTTTGATGCCTTTAGATCTATGGGATATGAGGGACCTCCATTTGGCATGAGAAAGGAAATCAAAAGGTCCTTTCTCTCCAAGGAATGGAGATACATAGCCCACGTGTTTATCATGTTCTTAGATCTCCGTAAAGGTAGGTCAGATGGGCTAAACTTGGACTGGGCAAAAGCCATGGTGATTTGCTGCAGAGGGCAAAAGGCCAATATTGCAAGATTGATATTTGATTGCATGGCGGAGAATGTGATGGCGCTGAAGAAGGACAAGTAGCTGTTGTACCCTCGATTCCTTCAGATGATTATAGATGATCTTATTCCCAATATTCCCAGACATGGAGAGATCAAAAGACTACTACAGATGAACACCCGTATTTTTGCAGACTGCTGTGCTATTAGGCATGACTTCAACGGGAAGATTACTCATCTGTGGGAAAATACGTATCCTCCGGAATGTTGGGGTTACATCAGGAGGGTAATTGAGTCTGAGGATAAAAGAGCAGAAGAAACAAGGCTCAAACAGTCTGAACCTATCAAGAAAAGAAGGAGAAGGATTATGTGTTTGAAGATGAAGTTCATGAGATGGCATCTGAGGCCAGAGCTGTAACACCTGGAAATTTTCTTTGAAGCCGACGAAAGAAAAAAAGAAATAAAGCCAAAGTCGAGGGACCAAACTTGCCAAACGGGAAGAAACTTGGACGAGTGGGGGTATAAAAGGGGGAGGGCAGCCCACACCCTCCCCATTCTCGCCAAAAACTCATCCAAGGGAGAAGAGAAGGAGAAAAAGGGAGAAAAGCTTGGTTCGGGTGGATTCGAGCGTGAAAATCGAAGTGTAGCGGGTCAAATCAAATCTCTACTCAACAGGATTGTTTGTGTGAGTTCTAGGACCCCTCTTTTACACGTTTTTGAATGATTTTGGGGCTGGAACACATCTGAAAATCGTTTTTAGGTATTTTGGGTGTAAACGCATTTGTGTATGTATGTGTATGTGTATGATTCATTTAGGTCTTGATTTCGGGTTTGGTTGTGCTTGAATGGTGTCGTGGTATGCTTCCCTAAGGTTTAGAATGGCTGATTTGAGCTTTAAAGAAGTTTGGAAGAGTTTGGAGGTCGAACTTGGCAGCTGCAGTTCGGGATGAACTGCATTTTGCACCCAGCTAGGGCTATGCGACTGGAGTTCCATGCGTCTGAATTCCATGCGACTGGGTCCATACGCATGAAAAGAGTATGGCTGAGGTTCATTCGCACGAAGGTAATGCGACTGAATGAGATGCGGATGAACGTCATGCGACTTAATGAAATGTAGATGAAGGTCATGCGACTGAAGGTCATGTGACTGGAGTCCATACGCTCGTGCGATTGAGGTTCATACGCACGAAAGGTGTGCGATTGAGGGCCATTCGCATGAAGGTCATGCGACTGAGGTCCATACGCCTAGATGTCATGCGACTGAGGTTCATTCGCATGGGAAGCATGCGATTGGAGGCAATGCGACTGGAGGTCCATTCGCCTGAGTGTTCTCATATGCATGGAAGACCATGCGACCGAATAGGGTCCATACGCCCGAAAGACCATAGTATTGTCTGACTTTCGAGAAAGTGCGGACGTAGGCTCGGACCTTTAGGGTTGTAGATGATGTGACGGGCATGGATGATGTAAGATGATTTATGATGATGAGCTGATGATGATGCGATGCATGACGATGTGTGATGCCGTATGGTTTTATATGATGTGACGCGTGTGATTCGTGTGATGTTTGATGTTGTGTGATTGTGCATGTTGTATGTTATGCGTGATGTTGTTATGGGTGTGCGATGTCGCCTTGTGTGATTGATGTTGTATGTTGTTATGTTCCACATTATTACGTATGATTGTCTTCCCGTGGTTGCAATGAACGTCAATGAATATCATGAAAGTATTATGTAACGTAAAGTGGAAGGTAGTAAAAGTGGAATATAATGAACGAATGAATGAAAATACAAATGAAAGGAGGTGTACAACTCTTTGTGAGTTGATAGCTCAACTGTGTGTTATAAAGTGCAATTTTAACCCATGAGGGTTCACACACAGGGGGACCAGTCTAGGTGACTGAACCCATAGTACGAACGAGATCCTTGTCGTTCAACTCCGGGCTTTATGCTAACAAGCTTTGTGCCTAGAATGGTGGCTTCGGGCCACGTGCTTCGTGCCACTCAGTAAAGGAGCTTTGTGCTCGGAATGGCGGTTTCGGACCGCGATGAGGGAAAAGCCTAACAGGATCTAGGATTTTGTACAAAACGAGTGAGATGATAAAGTATGAAACGAACTAAGTGACAAAGCATGAAATGAACGTTAACAAAATATAATAATAAAGTAAGAAACGGGATCCTTGTCACTCGACCTCAGTAATCGTGGCTGCGTGCCATGAAGAGGGTAAAGCTTGACAGGATCTAGATAGAAGTGAAAGATAATAGATGATGTACGAGAAGTGCGATATGTACGATAGATATCATAAGGGATAATAGACACAGTGGGGCGTTCAGTTTTGGTAACTGCTTCGAGACATGCGATGTGGTATTTACTGTGTGCTATGTAGCGTGCGATTTTGGCTACCTCATGTGGGTTATGTAGCGAGCGATTTTGGCTAACCCGTGAGATGGCGTGCGATTCTGGCTAAACCGTACGAGTTCTCACACACACAGGGGAAGTCTGTCCTAGTGACAACTCCGTTGGTGCGAATTGTGCGATATGTACTATGGGTACGAAGATGCGAATGTGCGATTTGTGCGAAAAGTGCAATATGTATGAAATGAACAAACGGAAGAAATGATGTTATGAACGAATGAAGCAGATAATAAAGTAACGTGAGATGATTAATGAATGAAAGAATGTAACGAATGTAATGGAAGATAATGATTATATTATCTATGTGTTGGTATGTTGTGTGATCGCTTATGAAAGTAACGAATGGTTTTATAAAGGAAGTAAAGTATGTTTTATTTTAAAACTAGAACTCACTCAGCAACGCTGACTTTGATGTGTTTCCAGTTGGCAGGTATGTTGCCGAGGATGGCACGGGGCGGCTACTCGGCTCTTTTTGGATGACATTCTTTTGGATAATGTTTTTGCATTGTAATGCGAACAAACAATGTTTTGTAACGAATGTTGTATTAACTTGCAAAAGCATTTAAATTGAATGAAAAGTTATTCCGCTACAACGCCTTTTAAATGTTAATGTATAAATATATATTTTATGCGCGATGATTTGACCAACTGTGAGGTGCCCGGAAAGGGGGTCTTACAAGTTGGTATCAGAGCTAAAGTTTAAGTGAAACGGGTAAATTTTCAAAATAGACCTAATCTTAAACTGAGAATGGGACGGAAAGGTAAGTGATGCCAGTCTGAGTAGCTGCATGCCATCAGGTATTTTCTTAATGTTAACCGGCATTATGTGTGCTTGTTATGTTGTTTATGTGTTGCTGGTAGGTTTAGATACTAATGTAGTCAGGACAGGTAATGCTCGGGGTATGAAGAGTAAAGTAAGTGGCTAATCACAACTGGCCACTGTAATTAGGGACTTACTATACTTGACATGAACTGAGCTGTTCTCTTGAATGACCGTGCTGGTGTTTGAATCTTTCAGTGTGTGTTAGAGGATGGCCGGTGGTAGATCATCTAAAGCTTCGCGAGGTGGAGTACGTGGAGGGCGTGGTGCTGAACCGCGGGCCACAAGGAAGGCCCAGGGCTGAAAAGGTGGTTCCTGAAGAACCCGAGACCCCTCATCCGGAGGGTGGAGATGAGAGCGCCAATTTGAGAGCATCAGTAAAGGAGGCTGTTGTGGAAGAAGTTCATCAGGTCATGCAGACGATCTTACCGTCTGTGGTGACCGAAGTGATAAAGGTTGTACGGGAAGGAGAACAGAAAGAGAGGAACCGGTCCTCGGGAGGTCGGGAGCAACCGGAGACTGAAACGATTCCCTCCGATGACGAGGAGGAGGAGGAAGAGCCTGTGCAGGAGCCGGCACGAGGCTGTACCTACGGGGCATTTCAAAGGTGTAAGCCCCCTACCTTTGATGGAAATGGCACTACTGCTGCTGCTCACCGATGGGTGAGGGAAATGGAAGCTGTTCTGAATATCAGCGAGTATCGAGAAGACCAGAAGGTGAAATTTGCTGCCCACTCGTTTGTGGACTCGGCTTTGTGTTTGTGGGGCAATATAGTCCAAGCCGAGGGTAGTCGGGCAATTGGGAGAATGAGATGGTCGGAGCTGAAGAAGCTAGTAATTTTGGAGTTCTGTCCTCACCTGGAGATGGGCAAGGTGGAGAGGGAGTTCCTACAACTGGAGGCGGGAACCATGACACCTTAGCAGTACACCATGAAGTTCAACGAAATGGCACGGCTGGTGCCGGATCAGGTGACACCTCTTTCGCAAAAGATCAAGAGGTATATTCAGGGCTTGCCGGCGGATATCCGTAGGCACATGATCGCTGCCCGATCGAGCACATTTAGGTCCGAAGTTGATTAGGCAGGAAGGTTGTACGATGAAAGAACTGTAGTGGTGGTGGCTGAAGACAGCGAGAAAGGTGATGGAGACCGGAACTGGAGGGGGAAGAGAACTGGACGGGGTGGTGTCCCGACGAATAATAATCACGCACGGGGGGATGACTGTCGTGTGGTCACACCTGGTGCGGGGTCGAATAGGTGTGGTAAATGCAGGATGGAGCATTCGGGAGAATGCAAAAAGGGACCAAATACTTGCTTCAAGTGTGGGAAGCCTGGTCATGTGGCTAGAGAATGTGGGACTGTGAGATGTTACAATTGTGGAGAAATTGGCCATATAAGCAGGGATTGTAAGAAGCCAAGGGCGGAAGGTTCGGGAGTGAAGAGGACCGGAGGAGAAGGACAGAGGGCGAACGCAGCGCCTGCACGATGATGTAGGAGTAGGCTAGGGCGGACCCCGATGTTGTGACAGGTACGTTTCTAGTAAATCAACGTTTAGCCTTTGTGTTATTCGAATCTGGCGCTGGTAAAAGTTTTATTCCTGCTGCTTTCTGTACTAGCTGCCGGTTAGTAGTAGACGTGGATGTAGAAACTGCCATAGGTAAGTCTACAAGGATTTCTGAGATGATAGAGGACTGTGATGTGGAACTAGAAGGTCATAAGTTTCCTGTTAGACCGTTTGTGATGACCTTAGGTGGATTTGATTTGGTTCTTGGGATAGATTGGTTGGTGGACTTCGAGGCGAATATTGTGTGTCGTAAAAAGATGATACGGTTAACAGCGACTGAGGGGATCACGGTGACGGTTTAAGGTGACTGAGTCACGACGATTCCCAAGGTGATTTCGATGGCAGTGGCGGGAAAGTGCATGAGGCGTGAAAGTATTGCCTACTTGGCCGATGTAAGGTATGTGGATACACTAATATCCCAACTGTCAGATGTACCGAGACCCGAGTAAAGATTATAGGTGGCCAGGTATGAAGCGTGATATAGTGGAGTACGAGAATAAATCGTATGGGAAGTATTGAGGTGATTGAGGCTACGATTGAGAAGCTTGAAAGGATCAAAGCCCTGATGAAGGTAGCCAAAGATAGACAAGAAGTCGCGTGTTGATAAACGACGTATGCCGATTGAATTCCAAGTGGGAGACCAGAAAAGAGATGAGACAGTATTGCCCACAATTGCTTAAGGAATAACAGGTTTTGGGGACGAAACCTATATAAGGGGTGTGGACTTGTAACACCTGGAAATTTTCTTTGAAGCTGACGAAAGAAGAAAAGAAATAAAGCCTAAAGTCGAGGGACCAAACTTGCCAAACGGGAAGAAAGTTGGATGAGTGGGGGTATAAAAGGGGGAGGGAGCCCACACCCTCCCCATTCTTGCCAAAACTCAGCCAAGGGAGAAGAGAAGGAGAAAAAGGGAGAAAAGCTTGGTTCGAGTGGATTCGAGCGTGAAAATCGAAGTGTAGCGGGTCAAATCAAATCTCTACTCGATGGGATTGTTTGTGTGAGTTCAAGGACGCCTCTTTTACACGTTTTTGAATGATTTCGGGGTTGGAACACATCTGAAAATCATTTTTGGGTATTTTGGGTGTAAACCAGTTTGTGTATGTATCTGTATGTGTATGATTCGTTTGGGTCTTGATTTCGGGCTTGGTTCTGCTTGAATGGTATCGTCGTATGCTTCCCTAAGGTTTAGAATGGCTGATTTGAGCTTAAAAGAGGATTGGAAGAGTTTGGAGGTCAAACTTGGCAGCTGCAGTTCGGGATGAACCGCATTCTGCACCCAGCTAGGGCTATGTGACTGGAGGTCCATGCGTCCGAATGGCATGCGACTGGGTCCATACGCACGAAAGGAGTGCGGCTGAGGTTCATTCGCACGAAGGTAATGCGACTGAATGAGATGCGGATGAAGGTCATGCGACTTAATGAAATGCGGATGAAGGTCATGCGACTGAAGGTCATGCGACTGGAGTCCATACGCCTGTGAGTCGTGCGATTGAGGTTCATACGCATGAAAGGTGTGCGACTGAGGGCCATTCGCATGAAGGTCATGCGGCTGAGGTCCATACGCCCAGATGTCATGCGACTGAGGTTCATTCGCATGGGAAGCATGCGATTGGAGGCTATGCGACTGGAGGTCCATTCGCCTGAGTGTTCTCATATACATGGAAGACCATGAGACCGAATAGGGTCCATACGCCCAAAAGACCATAGTATTGTCTGACATTCGGGAAAGTGCGAACGTAGGCTCGGACCTTTGGGGTTGTAGATGATGTGACGGGCATGGATGATGTAAGATGATTTGTGATGATGAGCTGATGATGATGATGATGTGATGCATGACGATGTGTGATGCCGTATGGTTTTATATGATTGGACGCGCGTGATTCGTGTGATGTTTGATGTTGTGTGATTGTGCATGTTGTATGTTATGCATGATGTATGTTATGGGTGTGCGATGTTGCCTTGTGTGATTGATGTTGTATGTTATTATGTTCCTCATTATTATGTATGATTGTCTTCCCGTGGTTGCGATGAACGTTAATGAATGTCATGAAAGTATTATGTAACGTAAAATGTAAGATAATAAAAGTGGAACATAATGAACGAATGAATGGAAATACAAATGAAAGGAGGTGTACAACTCTTTGTGAGTTGATAGCTCAACTGGGTGTTATAAAGTGCGATTTTAACCCATGAGGGTTCACACACAGCGGGACTAGTCTAGGTGACTGAACCCATAGTACGAACGAGATCCTTGTCATTTGACCCCGGGCTTTATGCCAACAGGCTTTGTGCCTAGAATGGTGGCTTTGAGCCACGGGCTTCGTGCCACTCAGTAAAGGAGCTTTGTGCTCGGAATGGCGGTTTCGAACCGCGATGGGGGAAAAGCCTGACAGGATCTAGGATTTTGTACGAAACAAGCCAGATGATAAAGTATGAAACGAACTAAGTGACAAAGCATGAAATGAACGTTAACGAAATATAATAATAAAGTAAGAAACGGGATCATTGTCACTCGACCTCAGTAATCGTGGCTGCATGCCATGAAGAGGGTAAAGCTTGACAGGATCTAGATAGAAGTGAAAGATAATAGATGATGTACGAGAAGTGCGATATATGTACGATGGATATCATAAGGGATCATAGACACGGTAGGGAGTTCAGTTTTGGTAACTGCTCTGATACGTGCGATGCGGTATTTACTGTGTGCTATGCAGCGTGCGATTTTGGCTACCTCATGTGGGTTATGTAGCGTGCGATTTTGGCTACCTCATGTGGGTTATGTAGCGTGCGATTTTGGCTAACCCGTGAGATGGCGTGCGATTCTGGCTAAACCCTACGAGTTCTCACACACACAGGGGGAGTCTGTCCTAGTGACCACTCCGTTGGTGCGAATTGTGCGACATGTACTATGGGTACGAAGATGCGAATGTGCGATTTGTGCGAAAAGTGCGATATGTATGAAATGAACGAACGGAAGAAATGATGTTATGAACAAATGAAGCAGATGATAAAGTAACATGTGATGATTAATGAATGAAAGAATGTAACGAATGTAATGGAAGATAATGATTATATTATCTATGTATAGGTATATTGTGTGATTGCTTACGAAATTAACGAATGGCTTATAAAGGAAGTAAAGTATGTTTTATTTTAAAACTAGAACTCACTCAGCAACACTGACTTTGATGTGTTTCCAGTTGGCAGGTATATTGCTGAGGATAGCACGGGGTGGCTACTCGACTCTTTTTGGATGGCACTCTTTTGTATAATGTTTTTGAATTGTAATGCGAACAAACGATGTTTTGTAATGAATGTTGTATTAACTTGCAAAAGCATTTAAATTGAACCAAAAGTTATTCCGCTGCAACGCCTTTTAAATGTTAATGTATAAATATATGTTTTATGTGTGATAATTTGACCAACTGTGAGGTGCCTGAAAAGGGGGCCTTACAAGAGCTGAGAAAGAAAAGAGGGCTAAGAAGAAAGCTGATGAGGGAGAAACTAAGAGGAGGACTAACACCGACACCAAACTTTTACCGAGCCCTCGAGGATGGAAGGAAGAGCTGGATTGGATGAGGATGTGATAAGAAACCTCAACATATCTCTGGCCAATGAGTTGAGCATGATTAAGACAAAACTTACCAATCAAGAGTTAAGGGAAAGGCCGAAGGATGAAGTGATTGATGGTATGACCAAGATGTTGATGGATCAGAACAAACTGATCAAAAGATTGCTTGAGGAAGTAATTGAACTGAAAGCTACAGCCGGCCTGCCCAATCAGCTAACTCAACATGAGTTAGATGATTTGAGTGATACTTCCAAGTACCTATTTCTACACGTGGGTACATCTTCCCGGGGAGGAGAAGGCACATCTGGTGCAGTAGCTGAGGAAGCAGGAGGTTCTGGAATAAGGAAGGAGACTGTAAATGTGGAGAATATGGAAGAGGTGTTTGAGGCTGGATTTATGGATATAAGGATGAACATGGATGATCTGGGAGGAGAAGAAATATTCCCAGAGCAGACTGCAGGTGCTGAGAAGGTTATTGAGAAAGGATTGATTGATGAGGAGGAGGATGATGAACAGTTGGTAGATTATGATTCTGAGCCTGAATATTATGAAGTGGATGAAAGACCCCGACTTATGTGTCTAAGAAAGGAGAGGATGAAAATGATGTGATTGAGATGGAAAAGGAGGATTGGTTTGTGAGAGAGAAAGAGCCTGAGGAGTTGACTCCCCTATTCCAAAGCATGGAAGGGTTGAGCAAAAAAGAGGCTGATAAGAGAATTGTTGGTTGGAAGTATAACCCCGGCCTCAAAATGTATATGATAAAAAGGAGAGGGGGAGGAATTACATACTTGCATAAGAGGAAGGCTTTCAAGACCTTGCCTGAATGGGACTTGAGAAGGTTGGTAGTGCTGTCATTACTGGATGCTGATCTTAGTGAGAGAGCTAAGTTGTTGGAGAAGGAGATCAAGAACGGACTAAATGATAATTTTGAGTCGTTTGGCTTCATGAAGGCTGAATGGAGAAGGTCCAAGAAGGACAAAGACTGTGAGACGGGTAAAGGGAGAATCATGCTGAGGGTGAAACCCCCAAAAACAATAAACAGGGTTGATTATCGGATCCCCTCCCTTAAAGACTACAAGGTTTTGAGAAATGGTTCTATGATAATAACACGGGGGAGGCTGTGATCAGGGTGAAGGACGGGATAGAGTACAAGCTGTTTCATCCAATGGAGCTATTTACTTTTTGTGATGAGGACCTGCTGTTACTTTGTGAGAACCATATTAAAGCAGGGGCAGGGGAGGAGACAAGGAAAGAGGCCAGTCTGTTTATGGTCATTGCTAACAAGGTGCGAGGTGTGAGAGCTGAAATGAAGGAGCTACCTGAGAAGGCGAGAGCTCAAGATGATCTAAATAGGGATATCCGGGACTTCTCAAAACAATTTGAGCAAGCTAGTGCTCGTCCCGAGGGGGCTAATGAAGCAGGAGGTGACCAGAGTGAATCAGTTGCTGAAGCTGCCAAGGGTGATGCTGCAGGAGTAGATAAAGATACATCAGATGCAGCAGGAGAGACTGGAGCCGAGTAGACAAATCAAGACAAGTGAAGGCGGTGAGATCCAACCAAGGGGGAGTATTGAAGAACTACTATAGGTTGGACTCACCTTAGATTAGATTATTTTTATATTACTTTGTAATAGGTTTAATGTTAGTTTACTTTTGTATGTTGATTAGTTTATGTAATTTTGGAGTCCAGTGAAACTATGAGCGAAACTGCAGTTTCGCTCATAGTCAGCCGTTTAGTTCACCAGCGAAACTGTTGTTTCTGCCGGGCGAAACTATAGTTTCGGCAGCACTGTTTTGCTAATAGCAAAACTATCTGCGAAACTAGGACTGTTATATATAGATTTGATCTTTTTCATTGTTGGTATCCTTGCAAAAACCCTAATCGTGTATTTGTGTTGCAAGAGGCATTTGTAAGCTGTTATTCACTGAAATATATTGAGCTTTCTTCTTTTGATTGTATTGGATCATTACTTGCTTATATTTGAATACATTTTACTTATTCTCATTCATCTCCATCTTTGTGTTTGTTATTACTTCTGATATTGAACGATTCAAACCATCATTTGTACTGAAAATCGATCAAATGGACCAACATATATATTATATATATATAGACACACACAAATGAAAAGGTTCAAGCGAGAACCCTCTCTTATTGCGAGAACTTGCGAAAACCCATCAATATAAATGAATATCATTATTTTTTGTTTAAATAATATTATTACAAATTTAGAAATTATGATCTTTTATGTATATATGTATACATACATATATATATATATACATATATATATTATATATATATACATATATATAAATAATATATATATATATACATATATATATATACATACACACACACACACACACATATATATATATATATATATATATATATATGGTATATATATGTATGGTATGTATATATATACACATATATATAGATATATATATGGTATGTATATATATACACACACACATAGATATATATATATATATATATATATATATATATATATATATGTATATATATACATATATATCTATGTATATATGTGTGTTGTGTGTGTGTATATATATATATATATATATATATATATATATATATATATATATGTAAGAGATCTTAAGAAAACCACAATATTGTGAGAAAACTATAGAAAACCAATAAAATCGGTCACATAATTTAATAATTTTGTATCACTATCCTCTATGCATATGTGTGAGTATATATAAATAGGGGTATGGATCAAATGAAAACCGTAGCATGGTTTTAGATATACGTCACATATAGATTACGTATACGTAACCATTTTTCATTTGACATAGTGTTACGTGTACGTATTATGCTTCATTCTCGTATGTATGCTCAACATATGTGTACCAAATACGTAAATAACATTTTAATAATTATAATAATAAAAAAGTTATGAATTATGTTATTGGTTTCCGTGGTGTTTTTTTATTTTCACATCACTATTGGTTTTCTCAGGAACCTTCTCTATATATATATATATATATATATATATATATATATATATATATATATATATATATATGATATATATATGTATATATATATGTATATATATATATATATATATATATATATATATATATATATGTATCTATACTATACTAATAAGCATTTGGGGAGGGCAAGAAAGTCATTTCACATAAAACTCTTAAAATTAAGTGATGTACAACATACATTGCATATGGTACAAGCATTTGGGAGGGCAAGGCTAAAAAAGGACTCTGAAAGTTTGACTGCTCCAATGTCTTTGCAACCCTTCGCCCATGTCGATCTGCAAGAAGAAGCTTATCACTTTCTTCTGAAAGAAGAAGCTTATCACTTCTTCTTTTCATACATAGAACCCTACGTAGCATGAGAAAGGAAATGGATCTTGGCTTCTTCCTCAAGGGCAGGTGATTCAAAACTCAATTTTCTCTTCTAAAGTAACACGTTTGGGAACCAATTCTACACAAAGAACATCTTCTGGCCGCCCTCACGTAAGTCTAATACTCTTGATTTGAAACCCTAATTCACTTTCAAGGTTTTTGGTTAACTATTTTATCAATTATTTCTTTGATTTCAGGTGTACTTGTTTGCTACCGCCATTGCTAAGCCATCGTTCACCTATTGTTTCTAATTTGTTGCCTACCAAAAGGGGTAAAGTTGAAATCTTAACCTTTTTGTCCTTCAAGATTTTGATTATTTGAAAAACTATGAAATTTGGGGGTGTTATTTGTTCTGATTCTGCTAATTAGATGAGTTTTGAGCTTGATTCTGCTAATTTAGGGGTGTTATTTGATTTATATGTTCTGTGTTTATATTTGAATGCAATTGGTGAATGAAAATGTTGTTTGTGGGTTTCTTGATTTAGTTTGGGAAGCAAGAAGATGGTGTTTGTATTTAGGGTGTATATTTGGTTGACTGTATTTTATTGAGCTTTATTGTTCTCTGATATGTTAATGAAATAGATTTTGTTATGAATGTTATGTTTTGTTGCTGGATTCTTGAATTATTTGTGAGTTTTGGGTGGAGCCATGAGAAGAATCAGTGGTTGAAATGTTAGAGTTGAATGCTTAGTTGTATGATGAGTTACTCACATTTTGAACCATTGTTAGCATTTCTGACTAATGAGTAATGATCTTGCAAAAAAGTATGAAAAAGGCATTGTTTTTTGTAAAGAGGAAATGGTTTTTTGTTTGAAGAGCTTCCACTGTTCATTAAAGATTTATCATTCATGGAAAACAAGTCAGTCTTTTTTTTGGGTATTTTATGCAAGACTCTGGTTTGAAAACTCGATATATTATTTTAAAAATTAAGGGATTCGATCATCATATCAAGAATCCTTCCAAAGTTTCTTATTGTTTTAGGAATTCTGTTTAGTTACTGGATCATCTACTCTCCTTCTCAAGCATTTTAGAAGTGTTCTTGATGATTAAAACTACAAATAATAGTACGCCTTTACATCCAATTTATTGTATTTAGGGTGATTTATAATGATGTATTTGTTTCCAACCCGACCCGTTTGACCCATACGATTTTTTTAGTTTTGACATTAACCCAATCCGACCCATTTTGACCCACATAAAAATTATTCATTTTGCCATGTAACCCAGCCCAACTCATTTTGACCTGTATAAAAATTAAATTGTAATGACATGTAACCCAATCATATCCAATTTGACCCGTACAAAAAATTATTGCAGCTGATGAGGCATACCTTCATTCCATATGCTTTTTACTATTAATTTATCTATTTTTTAGAAATTGAAAAAGGATGTTTTGTTAATTCTGGTTGCAAAAACAATATCATTGTGATACTATTTTCAATAAAGCCAATTTAAGATATTGTAGGCATTAACTTTAATCTTTTGGCGACTCACACTTTCAACCCAATTGAGTCATATCCCTTTTAACTATCTATATACTTGACTCATTTGTGATAAATAAACAATCCAATTCGACCACTTCATAAGTAAATAGGTCAAGTTTATAAGTCTTCATTTTGCCTTAAGAAAACCAGTTCACAGTTATGGTGGTTAACATGTTTTTGGGAAGCATATGTGCAGCAACTTTGTGTTCCTTATGAGTTAAGCTCAGGTTAAGTTTCTTGAATTGTTAATAATAGTGATAATACTTTTTTTTTCCTCTGCCATGACTACAACATTTACTAATAGAAAAAGTAGATCCTAAAACCTATAGGAATGTAAATCTGTAAGCAAGAAAGCATACTTGCCACTCCAAAATCAGGTTTGCAGTTAAACCAATTTCCTTTACATCTGTAAAAAACAACAAACATCTGTATTGTGTATAACTCTATTTATTAACAGCAGCTGATAAGAGAACTAAAACCTCCTGAATCTATTTATTTTAATTTTGTTATCAGTTTTTGTTACTTTACTTAAAGTATAACAATTTTCATGTTATATGGCCATGAACAATATAAAATATAACCAATATACTTAGCATTTATCTACACTTGTTTGTTTGTTAGTACTGTAGCTGCTTTGTTACAAGTACACTTGTTTGTTTGTTATAATTATATTCTTTGGTGTTACATAGTTTGCAGTTTGTTTCTTAACTGAGGTAACTTTGTTTTCCAACCATGTTTTCTATTTGTGCAATCTCTCCATTAGTAGGCCCTTTGATATGAGCAATGAATCGTCTTCCTATTTAATTATATGCTAAACAAAGACAACAACTATGATAATAGACTATGCAATAGAAGCCACGCAAGTATTCAGAAAACGAATATCGCATTGTAAAATATCGTCGATGCCGCCGCCGCATCGCGCGGGTTCCTTACTAGTATACATATATATATATATATATATACATATATATACATATATATACATATATATACATATATATATATATATATATATATATATATATACACATATATATACATATATACATATATATACATATATAGATATACATATATATACACATATATATATACACACACACACACATATATATATATATATATATATATATATATGTAGGGTTAGGTTCAATCGTTAACCTATCAAAATTGCGATAATCTATTAACCACATCCTATTGGTCTTGGTCACACTAGAAAGATATTCCAATGGTTACGATTAATTTCATTGTTTAAAATTAAAAAAAGGACCTCATTGCACCTTGAAGGGCAAAATTGTCATTTTACTCAAAAATTGACTGATGTGTCTAAAAAAATTGACTGATGTGATATACCTACTACATTAAATATGTAATATTTTTCTTTAAATATATACTTTTAAAAATAAATAATAATACTAATAATATATTCTTTAAATATATAATATACAATATATTCTTTAAATATAAAATACTACTTTACTAACAACATTTAATATTTATGAAAATATACAGAGAAAAATAATTTGAAACAAAAACAATTAAATACGAAACAAAAAGATACATAAGAAGAGATCTAAAAAATTGATTATACATCAAAAAATAGAAAAAATAAATGTAACATTAAGGTAGTAGTACATTCGCGCGTGTACTTTACACTACTAATTATACTCTTACACTACTATACCAATTATACTCTAACAATACTGTAACATTATATTATTGCATATAGTTCCTACACTACATATTCTTTTGAAACTTACACCACAAAACAAATGTGTAGCTTTACCATAAAAACATGAACTCAAAAATGAAAACAACACAACCCTTTGTGTTTCTAAAAATCATAGCACACTTAATTCTCTGATCTATTGACAAGATTTGATCGGATGAGCCCCTTATAATTGGTAACTTTGAAAGCACTGGCCTACGTTGGATCCTTACACCATTACCACAACAAAAGAAAACCAATGAAATATACATATGAATGTAATTTTGGGTAATTATGTCATGACCAACATTCTGTAACTTAGGCAGAATGTTACACTAATACTGTAACCTGATGTTACACTACTACTGTAACCTAGGCAGAAAAATATAGTATTGTCCCACAAAACTATAACAAATGAGCCTGATGTAAAGTTTGTATATGTAATACTCGGAAATTTTATCAAAATAAAAGAATGGAAAAATAATAAGAAAATAAAATAGAAGTATCTTGCAGGAAGGGAAAAAGAGCAAAAGAGGAGGGGGCTAAAGTGTCAAAAGAACAAGAACTTAATATTTTATGTTAAAAGTAGGTATCACCACCCATGCAACCTGCTTTTTACAACCCATCAGTCGACTGAAAAAGGAGAAGAAGATGAAGTGAAGTTTCTCTTGGTTTTGAAAGAAGAAAGGGCTGAAATTCGTAAAATTGGTAAGTGTTTTATATGTTTTTGGTCAATTTTGTTGGGTTTTTAACCTTAGAACCGATTTTTATGTGTTCTGTGTGTTTGGCTGCTTGTTGTGGTTTGTTTTAGGCGTTTAAAACTCTTGGTACGTACAAGTTTGGTGAAGGTTTGCTTGAAGACTACGTTAGGTGAGTTCTAGACCCTGGTTTTTATACGTTTATAAACTCTTTGGGGCAGAAAATGCATGTAAAAACGTTTTTATCATTCTAAGTATGTAACCGTATGTATATGTGTATGTGTTTAGATGTTCTATGGTTTTTTATCTATTGTTCATGCTTTGAATGATAGAAAGTCAAAAAACATGTTAGGATAGTGATTGGGACTAAAAGTAAGTTAGCAAAATGCAAAACAGTTGGCCATGCGCTCAAACAGAGCCCATGCGCTTGAATTGTGCCTTAGAAAAGCCTAAGTGGTGGGGTCATACGCCTCAACAGTGCCCATGCACCCATAACATTGCCTGAAATACTAAGTGTAGGCTCATGCGCCCAAACGATACCTCATGCGCCTAAATATTTCTTTAGAAAGCTAAGTGTAAGCTCATGCGCCTGAACAGTAGCTCATGCGCCTAAGTATTAGGCTCAGATGCCTGTGTAATCCATGCGCCCAAATGGTGCCCATGCGCCCGAAGTGGCTCATGCGCCTAAGTGTTGAAATGCCTAAGTGAGACTCATGCACCTACATAGTGGAAAAACGCCTAAGCAGTTCTCATGCGCCTGCATAGTGCCAAAGTGCCTGAAACACTTCGAATTTTTCTGAAATTTTGGAAAGATCAGAATTTTTAGGGTTTGACCCTAGTTTGACTTAAGGCTTATATTTGTTTATTTTATGAATGTTTATGGTTTGTTTTTATGTTCCATATTATATATTATCATGTGACTTTACGTGGTGTGTTTATGCTCGTATACGTAAAGGATTATCATAATGAAAGTGAAACATTAATGATAATGACAGTGGAACATAAAGAATGAACGAATGAAAAGTCTTGCAAGCAAAATGAAGGAAGGTTCACAACTCATTGAGAGTTGCTAGCTCAACTGTGTGTAATATAGCGTGCGATTTTAGGTAACCCATGAGGGTTCACACACACGGGGATAAAAAAACATATGAAATGGGATCCTTGTCACTTTACCCTGGAAATAAGGCGTCTTTATGCCGGGAATGAGGTGGCTGCGTGCCCAACGATGGGGGTAAAGTTATGACAGGATCTAGAAACAGTGAGAGATAATGATAAAGTACGAAATGAACGAATACGTACGATAATGAATGATGAATGAGTTTATACCTTGTTGTATGTACGATGAATGCTCACGTACGAATGTAAAGACAATATTTTATTAAGAAAGAGTATTTTCATATATAAGCTGTATAAAGTATTTCAATACCTTTAAACTAGAACTCAGCAACGCTAACTTTTATGCATTTTCAGTTGGTAGGTAATTTTGCTGAGGATGGCACACGGGAGGCTACTCGGCAAGGCAAGACTGGAATCCATTCACGCATAATATTATTGTTGTTTTGTAATGCAATTTAAACAATGCTTTTGTAACTTAAACAATGTTGTATTGCTTAACAACAATAGTTATTAACGAAATGAATGGTTTTTGTTAACTTAATTCCACTGCTTAATTTGTGAAATATGTATTGTTTTATGTAATAATGCGATGATTGTCCAACTGCAAGCGTCCCAGGAACGGGGCCTTACAAGTTGGTATCAGAGCCAAAGTTTAAGTGAATTGGGTAAAATATTTTCCAAAACCTAATCTTAAACTGAGAATGGGACTAAAAGAAAGCGATGCCATCCCGAGTAGCTACATCCCATCAGGTATTTCTTTTTTCAATATTAACTGGTATTATGTGTGTGTGCTATTTGATTATGTGCTCTTAGTATACTAATGTAGCCAGGATAGGAAATGCTTAGGGTGTGAAGAGTAAAGTAAGTGCTAATCACAACTAGCCATTACCTTGAATGAACATGTTAGTGTTTAAATCTTATAGTGATTAGAGGATGGCTGGAGGTAGATCGTCTAAGGCCTCTAGGGTTGGAGCACATGGTGGATGTGGTGTTGAACCCTGAGTTACGAGGAATAAGTGTAACACCCAGAAAATTTTGTTTGGAGTGTCATGCGACTGGGGCATCCATACGCATGGGAGTCATGCGACTGGAGCGCCATACGCATGGAAGTCGCACGACTGGAGCGCCATACGCATGGAAGTCGCACGACTGGAGTGTCCAATCGCATGGAGCTCATATGACTGAAGGTTCGGTCGCATGGGGACTCATGCGAATGGGCTGTAGCATTTAAGGGAAAGGGCAGCCCTTACCCTCTCCCCACACTCACAAACATCAGCCATAGAGAGAAAGAAGAGAGAAAAAGGGAAAAGAGGAGAAGAAAGCTTGATTCAAGCGGGTTCGAGAGTGCAAAATCAACGTGTAGCGAGTTAAATCGAAGCTCTACTCGACGGGATCGTCTAGGTGAGTTCTAGGACCCCTCATTTACTTGTTTTCAACCGATTTTTGGGATTAGAACAAATCTTAAATCTATTTTCGGGTTTTTGGGTGTTTAACCCATGTATGTATGTATGTGTATGTGTATGGTGCGTTTAGGGCTTGATTTCGGGCTTGGATAGGCTTGAATAAGGTCGAGGTATGTTTCCCTATGGATTAGAAGGGTTGATTTGAGCTCAAATGAGGTCTGGAAGGGTTTGAAGGCCGAATGTCGCGGCTGTAGTTCGGGATGAACTTCAATCGCTGCCCAGTTAGGGCTGGGCGACTGGAGAGCCAATCGGTCGACTGAGGGACGACTGAGGTTCAATCGCACGACTGAGGCTCAATCGCACGACTGGAAATTCAGTCCCACGACAGGACATACAACTGAGAGTTCAGTCGCATAGGTCCATTCACATAGCTGCCCAATCGCACGACTGAGGGTTCAGTCGCATAGGAGCCCATTCGCATAGTGTTCGTTTGCACGATAGGAAGTCCATTCGTACGATTGGGTGTTCATCCGCATGGATGCTCATCCACATTGGTCCAATCGCATAGTGTTCAGTCGCATGGAGGCCATGCGACTGAAGAGTGCCCAATCGCCCAAGTAGGGCTGTTGTGTACGAGAAGAGACAGTTCAATAACTGGCCTCCGGGAAAAGAGCAAGGGTAGGTAATGATGTGATAGCTCCCGTAGGTACATTTATGATAACTATCGAGGCTTAGAAGTTACGTTGGGCACGATGATGATAGTATTGATAGTATTGCATGTTACGTTGGGTATGTTAAGTATGATGTAGGTACATGGAAATGACTGATGACTTGTAAATACCGATGTTCCTTGTTTTGATGTACGTTTATCTTTCCGTATCCTTACGTGTATTGTTTACGAATGAATGAAAACTATTATGTAACGTAAAGCAAAATATAATAAAAAGAGGAACATGATGAATGAATGCATGCACTAACGTATGAATGAACGAACGTAAAGCTAGTGAGCGTATGTATGAGGTGAGCGACTCTGTGTCGCAACAAACTCGAAAGATGTCCTTATTGTGTACTCCGGTACTGTGTCAGTCTTCGGACATGAGTCGGGGGTTTGTATAACAGGCCCCGGCGCAGTATCAGTATTCGGACATGAGTCGGGGGTATTGCATGGGACGAGATAGTGAGGTGAGCAACTCTGTGTTGCAACAGACTCAGATAGAGTTCAATCCAGGTGATTGACTCAACGGGATCTTTGTCGCGTATCCCGGTGCTGTGTTAGTCTTCGAACATGAGTCGGGGGTTTGTGAGAAGGCCCCGACACAGCATCAGCTTTCGAGCATGAGTAGAGGATATTGCAAGAGACAAGATCTGATTGGATGAGTAGAGGATCGCATGCTCCAGTACTGTGTTAGTCTTCGGACATGAGTTGGGGGTTTGTGTACAGGCCCCAACACAGTATCAGTCTTCGGACATAATTCGGGAGTAGTGCGTGAGAGTGAGATGAGACGAATGAGGAACGGATCGCGTGCTCCGGTACTGTGTCAGTCTTCGGATATGAGTTGGGGGTTTGTGAGCAGGCTCCGACACAGTATCAGTCTTTGGACATGAGTCGGGAGTATTGAGTGAGTTAATGAATGAGAGAAATAATTATGAAAGAAAGAAAGTATGAAACAAACGAAAGATAATGAACATAATGAAAGCTTAAGAACAAACGAATGAAAATATGATCGGAAGGAACATAGTGATAACGCGCGAAACGGGATCCTTGTCACTCGACCTCAGTAATCATGGCTGTGTGTCATGAAGAGAGTAAAGGGTGACCGGATCCAGATAGAAATAAAAGACAGAGAATGAATGAAAGTTAAAGATAACGAATGAACGGGGAAAAGAAGATAATAATGATATTATCTATGTGTCTGTACGTATGATGTGTGTTCATATACGAAAGTATAGTATGCTTTAGAAAGAAGTAAAGAACGGTTTTAACGAAAGAAAAGTATGTATTTCATATAAAACTAGAACTCACTCAGCAACGCTGACTTTTTATATGTTTCTAGTTGACAGGTAGTGTTGCTGAGGATGGCACGAGGCGGCTACTCAGCCCTTTTGGGATGGCATTCTTTTGTTTAATGTTTCGCAATGTAATATGATAGGAGATATTTTGTAATGGGTAAATGTATTACGTTGCATGCATTTATAAAACAAAATGATGTTTGTAGAGGATTCAGATAAATGGGATTACTTAAGGAATCCTCTTAAAAGAAGGATGATGTTTTTAATGTTTCCACTGCAACGATTTCAATGTAATGTAATGAAAATTATGTTCTAGTGCGATGAATGACCAGCTGTGAGGTGCCCGGGAACGGGGCCTTACAAGTTGGTATCAGAGCCAAAGTTTAAGTGAAATGGGTAAATTTTCAAAATAAACCTTAACTTAAACTGAAAATGGGACGGAAAGGGAAGGGATGCCAATCTGAGTAGCTGCGTGCCATCAGGTATTTTCTTAAACTTAACCGGTTTTATGTGCGCATGTTATGTGTCTATGTGTTACTGTTAGATTTAGATACTAATGTAGTCAGGACAGGTAATGCTCGGGGTACGAAGAGTAAAGTAAGTGGCTAATCAAAACTGATCACTGTAATTAGGGACTTACTATACTTGACATGAACTGAGCTATTCCCTTGAATGACCATGTTGGTGTTTGAATCTTTCAGTGTATTATAGAGGATGGCCGGTGGTAGATCTTCTAAGGCTTCACGTGGTGGAGGTGGTGGCGGACGTGGCGCTGAACCACGGGTCACCAGAGGAAGGCCTAGAGTTGAAAAGTGGTTCATGAAGAACCCAAAACCCCTCATCCGGAGGGCGGTGATGAGAGTGCTAACCTGAGAGCCTCGATGAGAGAGGCGGTTGTGGAAGAAGTGCACCAGGCCATGCAGACGATCTTACCGTCTATGGTGACTGAAGTGATAAAGGCTGTTAGGGATGAGGAGAGACAGGAAAGGGGCAGACCTTCGGGCGGAAGGAGACGGACTGAGACTGAAACGGTTTTCTTCGATGATGAAGAGGAAGAAGAGGAGGAAGAGCCTGCGCCGGAGGCGGCACGAGGCTGTAACTACGGGGCATTTCAACGATGCAAGCCCCCAACTTTTGATGGTAATGGCACTGCTGTTGCTGCTCACCGGTTGGTGACGGAAATGGAAGCTGTGCTGAATATCAGCGAGTGTCGGGAGGATCAGAAAGTGAAGTTTGCCGCCCACTCTTTCGTGGACTCAGCTTTGTGCTGGTGGGATAACATAGTCCAAGTTAAGGGTAGTTGGGCTATCAGATGGATGAGATGGTCAGAGTTGAAAAGGCTGGTGATTGAGGAGTTTTGTCCTCACCGTGAGACGGATAAGGTTGAAAGGGAGTTCCTGCAGTTGGAAGCGGGGACGATGACGCATCAGCAGTACACCACCAAATTCAACGAGATGGCACGGCTGGTGCCGGATCAGGTGACACCTCTTTCGCGGAAAATCAAGAGGTATATTCAGGGCTTGCTGGCGGATATCCGTAGGCACATGATCGCTGCCCGACCAAGCACTTTAGGTCGGCGGTAGATCTAGCGGGAAGGTTGTACGACGAGCAGGAGGCGATGGCGATAACGGGCGAAGTGGAGGAGCGAGCCTATGTTAAGAAGGGGAAAGGAAGTCGAGATAGTGATGGTGGAATGGTGGCTGAAGGTAAGGTGATGAGGATCGACGATCGAGAGAGGATAACAAGAAAGGGTGAGGAATGCAAGAAGTGTGGTAGAGGTCACGAAGGGGAGTGCAAATGGGGACTGAACGTCTGTTTTCAGTGTGGGAAGGAAGGCCACAGGGCAAGGGAGTGCCGCATGGCTAAGTGCTACAACTGCGGTGAGACCGGACATCTAAGCAGGGATTGTAAGAGGTCAAAGGCGGGAAGCTCTGGTACGAGGAAGGAGAACAGAGGGTGAAGGCTACAGCTTTTGCCATGACCACGAGGAGAGTAGAGCGGACCCCGATCGGACGAGAGGTACGTTTCCGGTCATTTAATTTTGTGCACTTATGCCTTGAATGCGATGCTAGTAGTAGTTCGTTCATACTGCCTTCTGTTGTGAGTTGCATGTTAGGCGAAGGAACATCGATGAGCCCTTTGATGTAGAGATTACTATTAATGGATTCACTAGGTTACCTGATACCCTAGAGGATTGTATGATGCAATTGAGAAAGTTGTGTCACCCGTTGTCTGAGGAACAGTTTCAGCCTGTGATTGGTTCATCGAACGACAACGTACGCATAGTTTCGACGTTGTAGCAAACAAGTAGAATGGGAGGTCGGAAGCAAAAGAAAAGATAAATTTGGTTTGGGCCACCAAAGAAGCCGATTTGCCTTTCAATCACAGTGTACCTGCAAGAACCTGAGAAGAACCAATCTCGGTGTAGTTATATTTGGAACAACACGTAGCACGACTAGTGAATGCCTTTCTCGTCAGTTGTTTTGTTTGCCAGAGGGTCATTATTCATACATAAAGAATATCAAACCAGGCGTGTGGTGTTTCTTTTAATTATAGTGACCGTACTCTATATGGCATATTTGAGGCCGCAAATCCTGGTCAACTGAACATTGATCGGTATGCATGGGTTGCCAACAAAGATAGTCAAAGATGGACCGATTTTTGGGGCTGGAACACATCTGAAATCTATTTTTGGTTTTTGGTGTTTAACCCGTGTATGTATGTATGTGTATGTATATGGTGCGTTTAGGGCTTGATTTCGGGCTTGGATAGGCTTTAATAAGGTCGAGGATGTTTCCCTATGGATTAGAAGGGTTGATTTGAGCTCAAATGAGTTCTGGAAGGGTTGAAGGCCGAATGTCGCGGCTGTAGTTCAGGATGAACTTCAATCGCTGCCCAGTTAGGGCTGGGCGACTGGAGAGCCAATTGGCCGACTGAGGGACGACTGAGGTTCAATCGCACGACTGAGGCTCAATCGCACGACTGGAAATTCAGTCGCACGACAGGACATACGACTGAGAGTTCAGTCGTATAGGTCCATTCGCATAGCTGCCCAATCGCATGACTGAGGGTTCAGTCGCATAGGAGCCCATTCGTATAGTGTTCGTTTGCACGATAGGAAGTCCATTCGTACGATTGGGTGTTCATCCGCATGGATGCTCATCCGCATTGGTCCAATCACATAGTGTTCAGTCGCATGGAGGCTATGCAACTGAAGAGTGCCCAATCGCCTAAGTAGGGCTGTTGTGTACGAGAAGAGACATAGTTCAATTACTGGCCTCCGGGAAAAGAGCAAGGGTAGGTAATGATGTGATAGCTCCCGTAGGTACATGTGTGATAACTATCAAGGCTTAGAAGTTACGTTAGGCACGATGATGATAGTATTGCATGTATATGCACGATGTAGGTATGTTAAGTATGATGTAGCCCTGTATGATGGAAATGACTGATGACTTGTAAATACCGATGTTCCTTGTTTTGATGTATGTTTATCTTTCCGTATCCTTACGTGTATTGTTTACGAATGAATGAAAAGTATTATGTAAGGTAAAGCGAAAGATAATAAAACGAGGAACATGATGAATGAATGCATGCACTAACGTATGAATGAACGAACGTAAAGCTAGTGAGCGTATGTATGAGGTGAGCGACTCTGTGTCGCAACAAACTCGAAAGATGTCCTTATTGCGTACTCCGGTACTGTGTCAGTCTTCGGACATGAGTCGGGGGTTTGTATAACAGGCCCCGACACAGTATCAGTCTTCGGACATGAGTCGGGGGTTTGTATAACAGGCCCCGACACAGTATCAGTCTTCGGACATGAGTCGGGGGTATTACATGGGACGAGATAGTGAGGTGAGCAACTCTGTGTTGCAACAGACTTGGATAGAGTTCAATCCAGGTGATTGACTCAACGGGATCTTTGTCGCGTATCCCGATGCTATGTCAGTCTTCAGACATGAGTCGGGGGTTTGTGAGCAGGCCCCGACACAGCATCAGCTTTTGAGCATGAGTCGGGGATATTGCAAGAGACAGGATCTGATTGGATGAGTAGAGGATCGCATGCTCCGGTACTGTGTCAGTCTTCGGTCATGAGTCGGGGTTTGTGTACAGGCCCCGGCACAGTATCAGTCTTCGGACATGAGTCGGGAGTAGTGCGTGAGAGTGAGATGAGACGAATGAGGAACGGATCGCGTGCTCCGGTACTGTGTCAGTCTTCGGACATGAGTCGGGGGTTTGTGAGCTGGCCCCGGCACAGTATCAGTCTTCGAACATGAGTCGGGAGTATCGCTTGAGTTGATGAATGAGAGAAATAATTATGAAAGAAAGAAAGTATGAAACGATCGAAAGATAATGAACGTAATGAAAGCTAAAGAACGAACGAATGAAAATATGAACGGAAGGAACATAGTGATAACGCGCGAAACGGGATCCTTGTCACTCGACCTTGGTAATCATGGCTGTGTGTCATGAAGAGAGTAAAGGGTGACCGGATCCAGATAGAAATAAAAGACAGAGAATGAATGAAAGTTAAAGATAACGAATGAACGGGGAAAAGAAGATAATAATGATATTATCTATGTGTGTGTACGTATGATGTGTGTTCATATACGAAAGTATAGTATGCTTTAGAAAGAAGTAAAGAACGGTTTTAACGAAAGAAAAGTATGTATTTCATATAAAACTAGAACTCACTCAGCAACGCTAACTTTTTATGTATTTCTAGTTGACAGGTAGTGTTGCTGAGGATGGCACGAGGCGGCTACTCAGCCCTTTTGGGATGGCATTCTTTTGTTTAATGTTTCGCAATGTAATATGATAGGAGATATTTTGTAATGGGCAAATGTAGTACGTTGCATGCATTTATAAAACAAAATGATGTTTATAGAGGATTCGGATAAACGGGATTACTTAAGGAATCCTCTTAAAAGAAAGATGATGTTTTTAATGTTTCTGCTGCAACGATTTCAATGTAATGTAATGATAATTATGTTCTAGTGCGATGAATGACCAGCTGTGAGGTGCCCGGGAACGGGGCCTTACAATAAGGCTACGACAACTGAAAAGACACGTGAAGAGCCTAATATCCATCACCAGGAAGGTGGTGATGAGAGTGCAAACTTGAGGGCCTCAGTGAAAGAGGTAGATGTAGAGGAGGTTCATCAAGTCATGGAGACTATTCTGCCATCTGTGGTGACTAAAATGATTAAGGAAGTGAGGGAGGATGAAAGGAAGGAAAAGAGGAGGACCACTGGGAGAGAAGAAAGAGAATGATCGGAGACCACGACGGTTGTCTCGAGTGAGGAGGAGGAGGAAGCGGTGCAGGAAACTGCATGGGGCTATAATTACGGGCATTTCAGAGATGCAAGCTCCTAATATTCGATAGGAATGGCAATGTTGCTACTCACCGATGGGTGAGGGAGATGGAGGCGGTGCTCGATATCAGCGAGTGTCGAGAAGATCAGAAGGTGAAATTTGCTACCCACTCGTTTGTGGACTCGGCCTTATGCTAGTGGGACAACATTGTCCAGGCTGAGGGTAGCACAGCCATTGGTAGGATGAGGTGGCAAGAACTGAAGAAGCTGGTGATTGAGGAATTCTATCCTCATAGGGAGTTGGATAAGATTTAGAGGGAGTTCCTGCATCTGGAGGCGGGAACCATGATGCACCAACAGTATACTACAAAATTTAATGAGATGGTAGAGCTGGTGCCAGATCAGGTGACTCCGGTATCCAGGAAGATCAAGAGGTACATTCAGGGTCCGCCGACAGACATCCACAGACATCTGATTGCCACCCGGCCAGGTATGTTCAGGTCGGTAGTCAATTTGGTGGGAAGGCTATATGATAAGACGAAGGTGGTGGCCGTGATGGAGGGGAGTAAGAAGAGTGGTGGTGACAGAACTGGAATGGGAAACGGTTTGGTCATGGCGGTTTCACCCCAAACAATAAGAGGATGAGTGTGGTAGATGTGGAAGGGAGCACACGGGCAAATGTAAATGGGGAGAGAATATGTGCTTCAAGTGTGGAAAGCCTGGTCATGTGGCAAAGATGTGGGGAGTTTTACGGTGTTATAACTGTGGTGAGTGTGACACCCCGTAATTTCAGATTTACATTATTTAAACCGTTGTCGTTAACATTGACCCGTACTCGCAAATACTTGAAACGTATACAAACACCGCCACAGACATCGTTAAACAAATTATGATAAAATACTAACGCGGGTGTTTGTAGAGGATTCACATAAACGAGATTACCTAAGGAATCCTATAATTAATAGAGCTCGCTCATCAACGTCGTTATCAGCCGAAACAAATTTGGGAACTCGGTACCTAAGTGCAGGGACTAAACCTGCCAAATTGGCAAACTGGGGCTGGTATAAATACCCACCCACCAGCCCCAAACACCCACACAACCTGCTCTTTCTCTCTTACGCTCCCTACACCTCCGATTCTTCACTCTAGCACCAAATTCCACCCGATTGAGCCCGTTTTCGCCGGCTAAACCACGCAACAGCTGAGAAATCACGTTCCCAGCAGGTAGGCGACCATTTTCATCCGTTTATCACCCGTTTCACTGCTGCAAGTATGGGATTCGGGTGTTCGGGTTCAACCCGAATGCATGTGGTCGTGGGGGTGCGTGTGAGGTCAATCAGCGTGTGCATTTCACTTAGACATGTTAGGAGAGTGTTTCTGGAAGTCCTGATTATGAGAAAACCGAGCACGGAACAGCCGAAGGCAGTTCGACCCACCCTGCAGTCGCGACCTGCTGCAGTCCGCGACTGGGCCAACCGCGCGACTGAGTTATGCGACTGGGCCCTTCGCGAGATTGATCGGGGCGACTGGGGTGAGACGTGCGAATGAAACCGTACGACTGAGTAACCGAATGAATGTGTGCGATTGAGTCGATCGAATGAATGCATGCGACTGAGTATCACCCGACTGAATGTCCAACCGCACGAATGAAGGTTCATTCGTGCGATTGGATATTGATTCGGGCGGGTGGGTGATGTGTGGCACGATTGAATGCTAAGTCGCACGAAGGAGGGTTCAATCGTACGAATGAAGTTGATTCGTACGATTGAAGGCCCATTCGTGCGAATGAAGTGTCCAGTCGTGCGTCTAGCCTTGTTATGCGATTGGAGTCATTTTGAGTGAATTCTTCTGGTGTGCGATGTGTCTATCATGGGACGATAAGTTAACATCAATAAAGCGTCATTTCTTGACCACAAAGATTAAAGTCAACGCAATCAACAGACATATACTTTTCAACCCGAAACAACGTAACTGTTTACAAATATCAACAACTCATTTGAAGTCTACATGAAGCCTAATACGTCTATGACTGCTTGTGTGTGTAACACCCACGACCGAACCCATGCGACCCGACCCGACTAAACATGTCTATTAACGCTAAACACAACATTAACGCTTAACACAACTGTCAATAGGTGTTTGACAGCGCATCGTAAAACAACACTTGGGAGACTTGCATCCTACACACTTGCTACATCATCTGTGAGTTTCACGGCCCCTATTTTACATCTCTTTCCGTTTGGGGGAGAAAACATGCAAAACAGATTTATATAAATGGTTGTAGTAATATTGATATCGCTTGTTACGTTAGTGCAAACACACGCATGTCCTCACACACTCGAACCATTAGTAATGGGATTAGCGAGGTAATTTTGAGTAGTACTACTGGGTCTGACAAACCCCGCCCGGGCTAGTCGCGCTAGCTTGATTGGAGGTCAAACGGACCTAACATACGATTGCCACGGTCGGTTAGACGTGGTGGAAAACACATTGACCTGATGAGACATGACGGGACACAACGATTGCCACGGTCGGTTAAGACGTGGTGGAAACACAAATAGGACGTAACAGTCAGCTTCGGTTCGAAACGCTAAGTAACAAGAACATAGGCTAGCTACCTAACGATATGCTTTATGTACTAAACCATTGAAACGCAAAACATGGAAACGCTTACGAATACATTTCTTGTTGATTAAACCTGTGAACTCACCAACTTTATGTTGACACATTTTAGCATGTTTTCTCAGGTCACAGGAACGCATAAGCTTTTGAGGCACGCTTCAGGATATGCACTTAGGACATGCATTCATCTAGTTTATTTTCAGCATTGAACATTTTGTCTAAACATGACTATTGTAACAGTATTGTAATGGATTTACAACTTTTGTACATGCTTCCGCACTATTGTAAACTCTGCTTATGTTCGCGTGAATGAAGTCAATGTTTATTTCAAAATTCATATAGTGTCGTTCGATATGACTGTGTCTGAGATCCTGGTATGTCACACGCCTAACGGTAAAACCCCGTTCGTGGAAATTGAGGGTGTGACAGTGAGGAAGGCCATGTGAGTAGAGATTGTAAGAAGACATGGGTCGAGAGTTCTTGGATGAAGAAGAATCCGGAAGAAGGAGGACAGAGGGCAAGTGCTAGAGCCTTCGCGATGACCACAGAGGAGGCCAGAGTAGACCCCGACGTCGTGTCAGGTATGTTTCTAGTAAACCAAACTTGTGTCTATGTATTATTTGATTCTGGTGCTAGTAGGAGTTTCATTTCTACTGCTTTCTATGCTAAATTGCTTGTTAGTAGTAGAAGTATTGATGAGCCATTCGATGTAGAAACTGCTATTGGTAAGTCTACTAAAATTTCGGATATAATAGAAAATTGTGATATAGAATTAGAAGGCCATAGGTTTTCTGCTAAATTGTACGTGATGCCCCTAGGCAGATTTGATGTAGTACTAGGGATGGATTGGTTAGCGACCTATGAGGCGAATATTGTGTGTCGAAAGAAAATGATTCGATTAATCGCGCCCGATGGAAGTTCGGTAACGGTGTACGGTGATCGCATTAATATGGTCCCAAAGGTGATTTTAATGGTGGTGGCGGACAAATGTATGAAGCATGGATGTAATGCCTACCTGGATTACGTAAGGGACGTGGACGTGTCGGTACCACAATTGTCTGATGCACCAGTTATGCGTGATTTTCCAGACGTGTTCCCAGAAGATTTACCAGGTGTGCCAGCGGATCACGAGATTGAGTTTTAAATTGATTTGTTACCTGGTGCTTAACCCGTTACCAAAACACCATATCGATTAGCTCCGACCGAGATGAAAGAACTAATGGATCAACTGGAGGAGTTGATGGATAAAGGGTTCATTTTGACCGAGCATCTCTCCTTGGGGTGCTTCGATCTTGTTTGTTAAGAAGAAAGACGGTAGTATGAGGATGAGCATAGACTACCGGGAGTAGAACAAGTTAACAGTAAAGAACCGATATCCTCTACCGAGGATTGACGACTTGTTTGATCAGCTCCAAGGAGCCAGTTGGTTCTCAAGGATAGATCTCCGATCTGCCTACCATCAGTTGACGGTAAAGGAGCGAGATATTCCTAAGACAGCTTTTCGCACGTGTTACGGACACTACGAGTTTCTCGTTATGTCTTTCGGTCAAACTAACGTGCCAACTTCCTTTATGGATTTAATGAATCGAGTGTGTCGGCCAATGCTAGATAAATCAGTGATTGTGTTTATTGATGACATCCTCGTTATTCGAGTAATGAGGAAGAACATGCCGGCCACATACGCGAGGTATTGGAGACACTTAGAAGAGAGAAGTTGTACGCTTAGTTCTCTAAGTGTGCTTTTGGTTACGTGAGGTTTAGTTTCTGGGTTATGTTGCTAATGTTTAAGGAAATATGGTGGACCCGACAAAGGTTGAGGCAGTGATGCAATGGAAGTCTCCAAAGACTGATTCGAGATTCGTAGTTTTTTGGGTTCGGCGGGCTACTACAGGAGATTTATTCAAGACTTTTCCACGATAGCCTCACCTTTGACTAAATTGACTCGCAAGGATGTGAAGTTTGTGTGGGGTCGGAAAAAGGAGGATGCTTTTGAGGAGTTAAAGGCAAGATTAACTCAAGCTCATGTCTTGACATTACCTGAGGGGAGTAAAGACTTGGTGGTCTATTCGGATGCTTCCTATTCGGGACTGGGTTGCGTACTGATGCAACGAAGAAGGATAATTGCCTATGCTTCCCGACAGCTGAAAACCCACGAAGTCAATTATCCCACCCATGACTTGGAGCTAGCGGTTGTGGTCTTTGCGTTGAAGATTTGAAGGCATTACTTATACGGGACGAAGTGCACCATCTTCACGGACCACAATGTTGGATCTTGTATGCCCAAGACACATACAAGATTGATATGGTTAGTACGTTATGATTCAAGTCGGGTCATACCCAATAAAAAGCTAAACAAACACCAATAAATATTTAATTGTTGATGAGATCAAACAAATAAATATTGACACCAATTTAGAAAATGGGTTTTCTAAAACATTGCATTTGAAATAAAACAAATTATATGGATAATTTGTTCAAGAGAAATTATTTGTTACATTATTTAAGTAAGTTGAATAATAACAAATAATAGTGTGTTAATATTATAAAATTAAAAGGGGTTTTAATTTTATAAATCTTATGATTAAAAGAGTGCAAATTTTACAAGATGAAAAATGGGGGGGGACCCATTTTAAAAAAGGGCCATTCGGCCGCCCCTTGTGTGGGTGGTTGGTCTTTTTGGTCTTGGTTTAATGCAAGACTTGATGCTCTTGCACTCTTCCAAGAAAACACACTTTCTCTCTCTCACATGCAAAGGACTCTTCTCTCTTCTTCCTTGGCTGAAATTTTCAAAATCTTTGGCTGAACTTGAAGAACTTCTTGGCTGTTTTTCGGGTGTTCAAGAAGGAGTTGGGTCTTGGTGTTCTACTACCTAACAAGTTAGGTGTTTAGAAGAGCTTGTGGGTATACAAACTTGAGGCTTTCTCTCTTTGGGGCTGGACATTCAAGAGCATCATCATCTTCATCTCATCCATACTTCATCATCTTGTTCTTCAAAAGGTAGTTTCAAGAACACCATATGTTGTTCTTTTTGTTTTGATAGCATGCCATTTCACATATATATATGATCCTTGTTTATGGGTTTTGTTTTGGTTAAAAATGGTTCAAAATTTCAGATTATAAAACACTTTTTAACCTCTAAAATCCGCTGCGTTTTGAAGTTTAAATGGTTAAACTTGCTTTGATAAACATGTAACAAAACCCAACAATGGCATCTAGAGCCGGTTATGTGGAATGCTTGCTTCAAAAGTTCTTGAAAAGTTAGTTTTCATGGACTTTTTCAACCCATTAGGGTCTGTTTTGTTATGGGTGAATGAATTCCTTATGTTTCAAGGTTTAATCTTACATGCTTTAGTATAAACCTTGAAAGATTAACATCAAGTGGTTGATTATATTGTTTGGACAAAACCCTAAATTTTTGGTTCATGTTGGCCGAAAATTTAAGGCTGAAATAAGGGGTTCATTGTTGTTCTTGGATGTTGTATATGATACATATTTTGGTGCATAACATAGCCTTGACCATATGTGTTTTGGTTTTGGTTGATTGTGATTTTGTCATGTTGTTTTGTCTTGAAAGGGTTGTAATATTTGTGTTTGTATTTTGGGTTGTAATTTATTTATTCATTTGGTTATGTAATAAATAGATTAGGTGCATTTCTTTCATTAGAAAAATTGTATTAGGATATAATTTTGTAAAAGAAGATGCACAAGATGAAGACCCAAAGATGGACACAAAAGACATGGACACTTGAAGTTTTGGATGTGGATTCAAGTGGGAGTTCATGGACACATATGATGTGTCATTATTAACCCTTAGGAAAGACCTTATGACAACAGTTGTGATGGCAAACAAGTGTTGTCAACTTAGTGGTTATGGTTATGCACTTATGTTTGTATGATTATGCTTGTTTGGTTGTTTGTTCTATGATTGTTGTTTGATATTTGGATATGCATCACAAACTTATTAACAAACATAACAAGCTGAAAATTGATGGTTCTTTATCATTAAGTGATTAATAAAAGGTTATTAAAAGGATTAATGACTTTAATAAAAGGGGTTTTATTAAAAGGTGAACCATAGGGTACCTTGTATTTGAAAGCATGCAAATATAAGGAACATAGAGTTTTCTAAACTAGTATTATGAAAACTTAAAATTTCTTTTATAAACAAGTTTAACACCATCCTTTTTCACAACACTTGAGTCACTTGGAAACTCTTAATGGGATAAAGGTCACCTAACCATTTTGAGGGAACTTGTGCTTTGAGGTGGGGATACCATATTTGTGGGATAAAGGTCACCTAACCACTTATGTTGGAAGACTCACATGTGTGTACAAGTAGGGTGACTTGATTTGCAAACCATGTTTAATGGATCACCTACAATGTGGTTTACAAAGGTGTTGATGGGATAAACGTGCCGACCACACATATGATGTTTAAGTCGATCCCATACCCTAGAAGTTGCAAAGGGTTGCAATTGTCAAAACATTGACTACCTTGTTAATTTAAATAATGGGATAAAGATCACCTAACCACTATTTAACTATAACGTTGGATTCTAGATTTTAAAATTGTGTAAGACACTTATAAGGGTTTTAATTATTAAAATATGAATGATATTGAAAATACTAAAATTGAACTTTGTTAAAATTTTGTAGATGGCCACCAACAATAATGAAAATAATGATATCCCATCCGCTCACTCACTATCACTAAGGACCATTCTCCAAAAGGAGCGTCTAAACCATAATAACTTTATAGATTGGTTTCGAAACTTGAGAATTGTTCTTAATCAAGAGAAACGATCATATATTTTAGACGATCCGATTCCCGATCAACCTAATGAGGAGGATGAGGAGGCCTTTATGAATTGGGTAAAATACACCAAGGACTCGGTCCAAGTGTCTTGCCTCATGTTGGCAAGTATGACTCCGGATCTCCAAAAGGAGTATGAACATCATGGAGGGTACGACATGATTACCCAGTTGAAGGAAACGTTCCAACAACAAGCAAGGGTAGAGCACTTCGAAACGGTTCGAGCACTCCATGCATGTCGTATGGATGACACCCAATTTGTTTCATCTTATGTACTTAAGATGAAAAGCCACATTGACCGCCTCGAAAGGCTGAATTGTCCCATCTCGAAAGAGTTGGCTACGGATTTGATCCTCAACTCTTTGTCAAAGAGGTTTGACAACTTTGTCATGAATTATAACATGAACGGGTGGGACAAGAACATAAGTGAGCTTCACACTATGCTCAAAACTACCGAGGCGGCCATAGGTAAAAAGGTTTTACCCGTTCTCACCATCAATGAAGGTGGGAACAAGAAGAGGCCTCACCCCGCACCCAAGGCAAATTTTGCCAAGGGCAAAGGGTACGTTAAGGTAAATGGGAAGGGAGTGGTAAGAGCGCCACCACCAAAACAAGCGGAGAAGAAGCAAAAGGTTGCTTCGAATGACCCATGCTTTAAGTGTGGGGAGATTGGACATTGGGCAAGAAATTGTCCAGTCCATCTCAAAGAGTTGCAAGCTAAGAGGGATGCCGGGCCAACCTCAAGTACAATTTACAAGATTCATATTGATCTAAATTTAATATCCTCTAACACATGGGTATTGGATACCGGATGTGGAACCCACATTTGCAACTTATTGCAGGGGTTCAAAAGAAGTAAGGACTTCAAGAAAGGGGATGTTAGCCTCTACATGGGGAATGGGGCAAAAGTTCAAGTTGAAGACCGAGGGGATTACATCTTGAAGCTTCCAAATGGTATGGAAGCAATTTTGAAAAATGTTTTGTATGCTCTTAGTTTGACTAGGAACATTATTTCTATTGCCCAATTAAGACAATATGGTTATGTTTTAACATTTATTAAAAATGAAATTCATGTTTCTTTATATGACATATTTTATTTTAAAGCTATTCCTATTAATGGTATTTATAAATTGGTTCGTGAAAACACATTATATGATAGCTCATTGTACCAAACCACCACCAAGAAACTCAAATTGGATTTGAGTGATACCTATCTTTGGCATTGCCGTCTTGGTCATATAAACAAGAAACGTATACAAACACTTCAAAGGAACGGTCTTTTAAAAGCAAGTGAATATGATTCATTTGATGTATGTGAATCTTGTTTACAAGGTAAAATGACTAAGGCACCTTTTAGTGGCAAACCCGAAAGGGCAAAAGATTTATTAGGCATCATACATTCGGATGTATGTGGTCCTTTTAAGCCAATGACTAGGTACCATGAAATATACTTCATTACCTTTACCGACGACTATAGTCGATATGGTTATGTCATCTTGTTAAGACACAAAGATGAAGCTTTTGAAATGTTCAAAATCTTCCAAAATGAAGTAGAAAATCAACTCAACAAGAAAATAAAAATTCTCCTCACCGATAGAGGAGGTGAATACCTAAGTGATGCTTTTAGAGATCATCTTAGAAGTTGTGGTATTGTCTCACAACTATCTCCACCTGGAACACCACAACACAATGGTGCGTCCGAGAGGAGAAATCAAACTCTATTGGATATGGTTCGATCTATGATGGCTAGAAGCTCATTGCCTCCATTATTTTAGGGTTTCGCTTTGCTCTCTGCGGTCTGTATTTTGAATATGGCCCCAACCAAGAAAGTGGAAACAACACCTTTTGAAATGTGGCATGGAAGGGTTCCATCACTATCATATTTAAAGGTATGGGGTTGTGAGGCTTATGTTAAGACTCCCACCTCAAACAAGTTAGAAAGTTGTTACACTAAGTGTATCTTCATTGGATATCCTAGAGATTCTATGGGAATATTATTTTTATGATCCATTGGAACAAAAGGAGTTTGTTACCAAGAAGGCTTCTTAGAAGCTAAATTCCTTATGGAAGGAACTAGCAGTAGAACAGTGGATCTTGAGGAGGATCGAGAACCACAAACCGATACACATTTGGTTGACACTAGCACTCAACATGAGGATGTTGAGGATGATCAAATGGTTGATCAATACACACAAAACGTTCGCCGATCTGGTAGAATTAGTAATCCGCCTGAAAGATATGGATTTTTCATGGATGGATGCTATGTGGTAGATTCCGATAAACCAACCACTTATCGTGATGCAATGTCCAATTTGGATTGTGTCAAATGGCTTGAAGCCATGAACGTTGAGATGCAATCCATGTATGACAATCAAGTATGGGACTTGGTTGAACCACCTCTTAACTCCAAGATAGTTGGAAGTAAGTGGGTTTTCAAGAAGAAAACCGATATGCATGGACACTTGGATACTTATAAAGCTAGACTTATAAAGCCATGAACGTTGAGATGCAATCCATGTATGACAATCAAGTATGGGACTTGGTTGAACCACCTTCCCACCGGTTGCAATACTAAAGTCTATCAGGATATTATTTGCCATAGCTGCTCATTATGATTATGAGATTTGGCAAATGGATGTCAAAACTACTTTTCTAAATGGATATCTTGAGGAAGATGTCTATATGGTTCAGCCTGAAGGTTTTGTCAATCAAAAACATCCTAGCAAAGTATGCAAGTTAAAGAAATCAATCTATGGTTAGAATCAAGCATCAAGAAGTTAGAATCACCATTTTGATGAAGAGATAATCAAATTTGGGTTCATCAAAAACGCTGATGAAGCATGTGTATATAAGAAAGCTAGTGGGAGCATCGTCACTTTCTTAGTATTGTATGTCGATGATATTCTACTATTTGGAAATGACATTCCAACCATGGAGGGTGTAAAAGCCTGGCTTGGAAGCTGTTTCTCCATTAAGGATCTTGGTGAAGCCGCCTATATTTTGGGAATAAAGATGTATAGGGATAGATCAAGGCGGTTGATAGGTTTAAAACAAAGTGCATACATTGATAAGATCTTGAAAGGTTCAAGATGGAAAACTCTAAGAAAGGTACGGTACCTATCTAAAGAGGAACGATATTGAGTAAGACTCAATGTCCAAGCTCAAAGGATGAGCAAGAAAAAATGAAGGGAATCCCGTATGCATCTGCCATAGGATCCATCATGTATGCAATGATATGCACTAGGCCGGACGTGTCATGCGCCTTGAGCATGACAAGCCGATACCAACAAAATCCTGGAAACAGTCATTGGATGGCTGTTAAGAACATAATTAAGTACCTAAGGAGGACCAAAGATATGTTCCTAATCTATGGATCTGGTGAGGAGGAACTCGTAGTGAAGAGTTACACGGATGCGAGTTTCCAAACTGATCGGGATGATTCACGATCACAATCGGGGTACATTTTCATCTTGAATGGAGGAGCAATCTCTTGGAAGAGCTCTAAGCGAGATGTGGTGGCATTATCAACTACAGAGTCAGAATACATTGTCGCTTCATTAGTAGCTCGGGAAGCTGCATGGTTAAAGAAATTCATTGCCGACCTAGGGGTAGTCCCTTCCATTCAGGACCCCCTAGAAATTCTTTGTGATAACGAGGGTGTGATTGCTCAAATCAAGGAACCCCGTGCACATCAAAAGACTAGGCACATTGAACAGAATTCAACTACATAAGGGATGAAGTTGAAAAGGGAAAGATATGTATTCGCAAAGTTCACACGGATCAAAACATTGCGGATCCACTCACGAAGCTTCTTGAAAAGGCAAAGCATGAAAGTCATGCTTGTGCCATGGGACTTCAATACTCTAGTGACTGGATTTGATCTTTAATTTTGTATTTAGATATTGTAACCCTTTATTACTTGAATGAATTATTTGGTTATAATAGTTCAACTAATATTCCTACTTTGCATGTTTAAAATCCGTGAGTAAATCATTTACTCAGAACGTCCGTAGTCATTCATGCTTGTGGGAACAAGTATGAAGGTAAGACTATTATGAACTAAGATTGGTAGATATTCATATGGATGAATATAGAGCAAAGGGTTGCTGCCAAAGTTCATAGATATTTGTGGGATACAAATATTGGACTGAACTGCATCTCAAATATTACTACATGGAATCTTCCTGATTGATCATAAGTAATTTTGAGTAAAGGCGAATATCATTTGGTATCCTCTGACCTGAGATACATATTGGGTTTTGATATTTACCGAATATTACACTTTGACTTAGTTCTTTGCTGTTCTGAAACATGGCAGTATATAAGTCTGAGTTCAGGTATAATACAAGGAAATTGTGAGAGACGTATGTAGTCAAGATGGGATTTGTCCCTCTTATTCGTTGAGAGTAAGATGTCTAAGGCCTGATAAAATTAAATCAATGGAGAATGATCATTCTATGTCTCTGGGATTTAACATGACATCTGTGACAAAAGGATAGATGATTAATTCACCTAAAACAATTCGAGTAAGGTACTTGAAGGGGATGATGTTATTGAATGGCACTTAGTCATACGTATTAAGGGTAGTGAACCGTTGTTAGGCGGTATTTACTGCTTCCATCAATCTTCTATGAATCTTGTGCAAGTGGGAGATTGTTGGATCTTGTATGCCCAAGGCACATACAAGATTGATGCGGTTAGTACGTTATGATCACAGTCGGGTCATACCTAATAACAAGCTAAACAAACACCAATAAATATTTAATTGTTGATGAGATGAAACAAATAAATATTGACACCAATTTAGAAAATGGGTTTTCTAAAACATTGCATTTGAAATAAAACAAATTATATGGATAATTTGTTCAAGAGAAATTATTTGTTACATTATTTAAGTAAGTTAAATAATAACAAATAATAGTGTGTTAATATTATAAAATTAAAAGGGGTTTTAATTTTATAAATCCTATGATTAAAAGAGTGCAACTTTTACAAGATGAAAAATGTGGGGAACCCATTTTAAAAAAGGGCCATTCGGCCGCCCCTTGTGTGGGTGGTTGGTCTTTTTGGTCTTGGTTTAATACAAGACTTGATGCTCTTGCACTCTTCCAAGAATACTCACTTTCTCTCTCTCACATGCAAAGGCCTCTTCTCTCTTCTTCCTTGGCTGAAATTTTTGAAATCTTTGGCTGAACTTAAAGAACTTCTTGGCTGATTTTCGGGTGTTCAAGAAGGAGTTGGGTCTTGGTGTTCTACTACCTAACAAGTTAGGTATTTAGAAGAGCTTGTGGGTATACAAACTTGAGGCTTTCTCTCTTGGGGGCTGGACATTCAAGAGCATCATCGTCTTCATCTCATCCATACTTCATCATCTTGTTCTTGAAAGGTAGTTTCAAGAACACCCTATGATTGTTCTTTTCATTTTGATAGCAAGCCATTTCACATATATATATTAGATCCTGTGACAACCGGTCCCAAAGTCACTATTCTAAACCCTAAATTAATTGCATCATTTCCCATTTGATGAGAACTAATAATAGAAACAATTTAACTATATCAATAATATGAGAATCACCATTTGTTAATTGATCCATTTTTATGATTCTATGTGATTTTGTGAATTTTAGTTATTTCAAGTTTTAACTTTTAGAAACTTAATGCCCGGGAATGTTGATTAGTCACCCTAGCTAGAATTTAAAATCCTAATTGAAACAATTAGCATGTGTGCTCATACACACATTTAATTATCGGATTAAGCATGCACAATCATACAAGACACATTAACTAACTAAAAACTTTTTCACCTAAAATACTACACTACATAACAAATTAACACTACATAATATCAATTTACATTTAAATTTAAATCAAAAACACTACACAAAATGACAAATCTCGGCCGCCCCCTGTCACCAATGAGATCCCTTGCTTGCCACTACACACCACCATCTCTATCACCCACTCCCCTCTCATGCAATCCCCATTTTGCAAGATAACTCCACCCTCACTTTCTCTACTCCCTCTCTCGGTTCTCTCCTGAAACACACACACAAATTCTCTCATTTTAGCCTCATAAACTCGAAGACAACACCTTCTAGCATCGGCCAAGCTTCAAACCGCAAGAAGGTGACCATTATGTGAGCTTTTGGTGCTTGGAACTTGCAAACCCGTGCTTTCCAAGCCTTTGTTTGAGATTCTACAGCCAAGTCCAAGGAGTTTCTAGCCATCCACGACCATCAACACCTTCCAAACCGTGAGTTACATCAAGTGTAAGCTCCATGTTGTCGGTTTTGGACATTTCTCATGTTTTTCTTCATTTTTCACCTAAAAACCTTACCTTTCTTTGTTGTAGCAGAAACTTCTCACCATCACTTTGTTCTTGAGGAGTTCCCAACGTTCTTGAAGGTAAATCACCTGATATGATAGTCATTCTAAAGGGTAGAGCCCGATTTACCGTTTGAAAACCCTATTTTGGGTGGTTTTGCACTATCTAACTTGTGTACCTTGTAACCTTTGAAAACTAAACATGTAACCTGCTTTTTAATGGTTCATGAGACTTCTAATAATCTTTTGAATGTTACAAATGGGTGTACACCATGAATGGGAGGTTATAGCATAAAAACACCTTGAAAATCCTTCTTGCTACAAGTAACAACACACTTTAAACACTTGTTTGAAAACTCTCTCAAACAAGGGTCATAACCTGCTCAAAAATAAGTTTTAGACACCCCAACAATCTGAATTTTAAGTTAAATAAAGTTTTGGTAATGTTTAAACTCAAGTTACAATGATTTACCCATGTGTAATAGTCGGTTATGACATTTTCTATATATTTGAAGTCTATGTATGTGTAGAACAACTAGGCCACGATTTGGGACTGAAATTTCAGAAGGTTTTGAGGAATATTAAGAGTGTTAAAAATGTTTAATCTCTGGAATTAAGGACATGTTGTGATTGGACCCATTTTAGTCACTTTCGGGACCCGAAAACATGGTAAAACTACTTAAAAACAAGAAAGCTTGGGCTATAAACTTTTAAAGATAATTCCAGATTCATTAAGGATTAATAAAGTGTTCTGGAGTCAATGGGAAATTTTAGTGGTCAAAAGGTAATTTAAATGGATTTTTAAGTGAAAACGGGTACTAACAGAGTGACGTTTTTGAGGAAAACCTAAGAAAAATGAGTATAAAGTTAAAAATTAAAAAAACCATGTTATTTCAGAAGATTAAGTGGGAAAATAACTTATAAGTACAGAAGTTGGTCAAACGAGCTCTTAAATAGTTAAATTCGGTTAAAAACGCGTCTTAACGGGTTAAACGTAAAAACGAGTCTTTCAACTACTAGAGGCTAATTTTGTGATTTAAAAGGTTGGAAACTTATAAAAATGTCTTTTAAAAGTTAACTACTGATCCGAGACTCAAAAACATGAAAACTCATAGGTAACCATTTAAAACCCTTCGGTTTTACCGTAACCGGGAACGTTAAACGCGTAATTAATAAACCGAACCCATAATCTGAAAACTTGTGTATATATTTCTAAAAATAAGTTAGATTAAGGTCATGAACCTGATTTTTGGTTTTGAAAGCCATCTAATGCAAGAAACCAAACTTGAGGGTAGAAACTATCAATTTTGAAACTTCAGGGGCTAAACTGTAAAATTTTGCCAAACTTCATAACCGACTCAAATGACCCCTTTAGTCACTTGAATAGCATATTTACCATATATTCTTGACTTAATAATGTAAAAATCCTTGATTTCATAAGAAACCTTGACTTTCCATAAAAGGAAACTTTTTATGCAAACCCTAATCGAATCAAAGCCGAATCCGACAAACTAAGACTTAGACACTCTTGTTGCACCTTGAATAGGTTTAGAGCAGTAGCTAATCACTTAATATATTCATGTTAGGGTGCTAGACTTGAGATATTCCCGGCACACGAAGAGTCTCTTTTGCTTAACACCTAAGGTGAGTTCTAGTGATCCCCTTTTTACTTACTATTTTTGGGATGAAACATGCTCTATTGTTTTATGAACTATGATTGTGCTTTACTTAATGCTTGTATGTGGGACTTATGTGGGACCGTTTGAGATTGTCAAACGGGTTGGCCCCGTGGCCTATCAGTTGAGCCTACCCGAAGAACTCCGTGGGGTACACGATGTGTTCCACGTCTCCAACTTGAGGAAATGCCTTGCCGACGAAACTCTTATCGTCCCGTTAGACGAGATACATGTGGACGAACAACTACATTTCGTAGAGGAACCCGTGGAAGTCATGGACCGAGAGGTCAAGACGCTCAAACATAGTCGTATCCCTATCGTCAAAATCCGTTGGAACTCAAAGCGTGGACCAGAATTTACTTGGGAACGCGAGGATCAGATGAAGAGGAAGTACCCTCAACTGTTCCAAAACCAGGCATCTACCTCTTAGATACACAGGTACTCTATTCCACATGCGTCACAAACTATTGAGCCTTGTACTACCCCGTAAAAACCACGTAACAAGATGTACTAATTTTCGGGACGAAAATTCCTGCAACAAGGGGATGATGTGACACCCCGTAATTTCAGATTTACATTATTTAAACCGTTGTCGTTAACATTGACCCGTACTCGCAAATACTTAAAACGTATACAAACACCGCCACAGACATCGTTAAACGAATTATGATAAAATACTAACGCGGGTGTTTGTAGAGGATTCACATAAACGAGATTACCTAAGGAATCCTATTAATTAATAGAGCTCGCTCATCAACGTCGTTATCAGCTGAAACAAATTTGGGAACTCGGTACCTAAGTGCAGGGACTAAACCTGCCAAATTGGCAAACTGGGCTGGGTATAAATACCCACCCACCAGCCCCAAACACCCACACAACCTGCTCTTTCTCTCTTACGCTCCCTACACCTCCGATTCTTCACTCTAGCACCAAATTCCACCCGATTGAGCCCGTTTTCGCCGGCTAAACCACGCAAAGCTGAGAAATCACGTTCCCAGCAGGTAGGCGACCATTTTCATCCGTTTTATCACCCGTTTCACTGCTGCAAGTATGGGATTCGGGTGTTCGGGTTCAACCTGAATGCATGTGGTCGTGGAGGTGCGTGTGAGGTCAATCAGCGTGTGCATTTCACTTAGACATGTTAGGAGAGTGTTTCTGGAAGTCCTGATTAAGAGAAAACCGAGCACGGAACAGCCGAAGGCAGTTCGACCCACCCTGCAGTCGCGACCTGCTGCAGTCCGCGACTGGGCCAACCGCGCGACTGAGTTATGCGACTGGGCCCTTCGCGCGATTGATCAGGGCGACTGGGGTGAGACGTGCGAATGAAACCATACGACTGAGTCAACCGAATGAATGTGTGCGATTGAGTCGACCGAATGAATGCATGCGACTGAGTATCACCCGACTGAATGTCCAACTGCACGAATGAAGGTTCATTCGTGCGATTGGATATTGATTCGGGCGGGTGGGTGATGTGTGGCACGATTGAATGCTAAGTCGCACGAAGGAGGGTTCAATCGTACGAATGAAGTTGATTCGTACGATTGAAGGCCCATTCGTGCGAATGAAGTGTCCAGTCGTGCGTCTAGCCTTGTTATGCGATTGGAGTCATTTTGAGTGAATTCTTCTGGTGTGCGATGTGTCTATCATGGGACGATAAGTTAACATCAATAAAGCGTCATTTCTTGACCACAAAGATTAAAGTCAACGCAATCAACAGACATATACTTTTCAACCCGAAACAACGTAACTGTTTACAAATATCAACAACTCATTTGAAGTCTACATGAAGCCTAATACGTCTATGACTGCTTGTGTGTGTAACACCCACGACCGAACCCATGCGACCCGACCCGACTAAACATGTCTATTAACGCTAAACACAACATTAACGCTTAGCACAACTGTCAATAGGTGTTTGACAGCGCATCGTAAAACAACACTTGGGAGACTTGCATCCTACACACTTGCTACATCATCTGTGAGTTTCACGGCCCCTATTTTACATCTCTTTCCGTTTGGGGGAGAAAACATGCAAATTGACCTAACATACGATTGCCACGGTCGGTTAAGACGTGGTGGAAAACACATTGTCATGGTCTGATGAGACATGACGGGACACAACGATTGCCACGGTCGGTTAAGACGTGGTGGAAACACAAATAGGACGTAAACAGTCAGCTTCGGTTCGAAACGCTAAGTAACAAGAACATAGGCTACCTACCTAACGATATGCTTTATGTACTAAACCATTGAAACGCAAAACATGGAAACGCTTACGAATACATTTCTTGTTGATTAAACCTGTGAACTCACCAACTTTATGTTGACACATTTTAGCATGTTTTCTCAGGTCACAGGAACGCATAAGCTTTTGAGGCACGCTTCAGGATATGCACTCAGGACATCCATTCATCTAGTTTATTTTCAGCATTGAACATTTTGTCTATACATGACTATTGTAATAGTATTGTAATGGATTTACAACTTTTGTACATGCTTCCGCACTATTGTAAACTCTGCTTATGTTCGCGTGAATGAAGTCAATGTTTATTTCAAAATTCATATAGTGTCGTTCGATATGGCTGTGTCTGAGATCCTGGTATGTCACACGCCTAACGGTAAAACCCCGTTCGTGGAAATTGAGGGTGTGACAGTGAGGAACGCCATGTGAGTAGAGATTGTAAGAAGACATGGGTCGAGAGGGATGAAGAAGAATCCGGAAGAAGGAGGACAGAGGGCAAGTGCTAGAGCCTTCGCGATGACCACAGAGGAGGCCAGAGTAGACCCCGACGTCGTGTCAGGTATGTTTCTAGTAAACCAAACTTGTGTCTATGTATTATTTGATTCTGGTGCTAGTAGGAGTTTCATTTCTACTGCTTTCTATGCTAAATTGCTTGTTAGTAGTAGAAGTATTGATGAGCCATTCGATGTAGAAACTGCTATTGGTAAGTCTACTAAAATTTCGGATGTAATAGAAAATTGTGATATAGAATTAGAAGGCCATAGGTTTTCTGCTAAATTGTACGTGATGCCCCTAGGCAGATTTGATGTAGTACTAGGGATGGATTGGTTAGCGACCTATGAGGCGAATATTGTGTGTCGAAAGAAAATGATTCGATTAATCGCGCCCGATGGAAGTTCGGTAACGGTGTACGGTGATCGCATTAATATGGTCCCAAAGGTGATTTTAATGGTGGTGGCGGACAAATGTATGAAGCATGGATGTAATGCCTACCTGGATTACGTAAGGGACGTGGACGTGTCGGTACCACAATTGTCTGATGCACCAGTTATGCGTGATTTTCCAGACGTGTTCCCAGAAGATTTACCAGGTGTGCCAGCGGATCACGAGATTGAGTTTTAAATTGATTTGTTACCTGGTGCTTAACCCGTTACCAAAACACCATATCGATTAGCTTCGACCGAGATGAAAGAACTAATGGATCAACTGGAGGAGTTGATGGATAAAGGGTTCATTTTGACCGAGCATCTCTCCTTGGGGTGCTTCGATCTTGTTTGTTAAGAAGAAAGACGGTAGTATGAGGATGAGCATAGACTACCGGGAGTAGAACAAGTTAACAGTAAAGAACCGATATCCTCTACCGAGGATTGACGACTTGTTTGATCAGCTCCAAGGAGCCAGTTGGTTCTCAAGGATAGATCTCCGATCTGCCTACCATCAGTTGACGGTAAAGGAGCGAGATATTCCTAAGACAGCTTTTCGCACGTGTTACGGACACTACGAGTTTCTCGTTATGTCTTTCGGTCAAACTAACGTGCCAACTTCCTTTATGGATTTAATGAATCGAGTGTGTCGGCCAATGCTAGATAAATCAGTGATTGTGTTTATTGATGACATCCTCGTTATTCGAGTAATGAGGAAGAACATGCCGGCCACATACGCGAGGTATTGGAGACACTTAGAAGAGAGAAGTTGTACGCTTAGTTCTCTAAGTGTGCTTTTTGGTTACGTGAGGTTTAGTTTCTGGGTTATGTTGCTAATGTTTAAGGAAATATGGTGGACCCGACAAAGGTTGAGGCAGTGATGCAATGGAAGTCTCCAAAGACTGATTCGAGATTCGCAGTTTTTTGGGTTCGGCGGGCTACTACAGGAGATTTATTCAAGACTTTTCCACGATAGCCTCACCTTGACTAAACTGACTCGCAAGGATGTGAAGTTTGTGTGGGGTCGGAAAAAGGAGGATGCTTTTGAGGAGTTAAAGGCAAGATTAACTCAAGCTCATGTCTTGACATTACCTGAGGGGAGTAAAGACTTGGTGGTCTATTCGGATGCTTCCTATTCGGGACTGGGTTGCGTACTGATGCAACGAAGAAGGATAATTGCCTATGCTTCCCGACAGCTGAAAACCCACGAAGTCAATTATCCCACCCATGACTTGGAGCTAGCGGTTGTGGTCTTTGCGTTGAAGATTTGAAGGCATTACTTATACGGGACGAAGTGCACCATCTTCACGGACCACAATGTTGGATCTTGTATGCCCAAGACACATACAAGATTGATATGGTTAGTACGTTATGATTCAAGTCGGGTCATACCCAATAAAAAGCTAAACAAACACCAATAAATATTTAATTGTTGATGAGATCAAACAAATAAATATTGACACCAATTTAGAAAATGGGTTTTCTAAAACATTGCATTTGAAATAAAACAAATTATATGGATAATTTGTTCAAGAGAAATTATTTGTTACATTATTTAAGTAAGTTGAATAATAACAAATAATAGTGTGTTAATATTATAAAATTAAAAGGGGTTTTAATTTTATAAATCTTATGATTAAAAGAGTGCAAATTTTACAAGATGAAAAATGGGGGGGACCCATTTTAAAAAGGGCCATTCGGCCGCCCCTTGTGTGGGTGGTTGGTCTTTTTGGTCTTGGTTTAATGCAAGACTTGATGCTCTTGCACTCTTCCAAGAAAACACACTTTCTCTCTCTCACATGCAAAGGACTCTTCTCTCTTCTTCCTTGGCTGAAATTTCAAAATCTTTGGCTGAACTTGAAGAACTTCTTGGCTGTTTTTCGGGTGTTCAAGAAGGAGTTGGGTCTTGGTGTTCTACTACCTAACAAGTTAGGTGTTTAGAAGAGCTTGTGGGTATACAAACTTGAGGCTTTCTCTCTTTGGGGCTGGACATTCAAGAGCATCATCATCTTCATCTCATCCATACTTCATCATCTTGTTCTTCAAAAGGTAGTTTCAAGAACACCATATGTTGTTCTTTTGTTTTGATAGCATGCCATTTCACACATATATATGATCCTTGTTTATGGGTTTTGTTTTGGTTAAAAATGGTTCAAAATTTCAGATTATAAAACACTTTTTAACCTCTAAAATCCGCTGCGTTTTGAAGTTTAAATGGTTAAACTTGCTTTGATAAACATGTAACAAAACCCAACAATGGCATCTAGAGCCGGTTATGTGGAATGCTTGCTTCAAAAGTTCTTGAAAAGTTAGTTTTCATGGACTTTTTCAACCCATTAGGGTCTGTTTTGTTATGGGTGAATGAATTCCTTATGTTTCAAGGTTTAATCTTACATGCTTTAGTATAAACCTTGAAAGATTAACATCAAATGGTTGATTATATTGTTTGGACAAAACCCTAAATTTTTGGTTCATGTTGGCCGAAAATTTAAGGCTGAAATAAGGGGTTCATTGTTGTTCTTGGATGTTGTATATGATACATATTTTGGTGCATAACATAGCCTTGACCATATGTGTTTTGGTTTTGGTTGATTGTGATTTTGTCATGTTGTTTTGTCTTGAAAGGGTTGTAATATTTGTGTTTGTATTTTGGGTTGTAATTTATTTATTCATTTGGTTATGTAATAAATAGATTAGGTGCATTTCTTTCATTAGAAAAATTGTATTAGGATATAATTTTGTAAAAGAAGATGCACAAGATGAAGACCCAAAGATGGACACAAAAGACATGGACACTTGAAGTTTTGGATGTGGATTCAAGTGGGAGTTCATGGACACATATGATGTGTCATTATTAACCCTTAGGAAAGACCTTATGACAACAGTTGTGATGGCAAACAAGTGTTGTCAACTTAGTGGTTATGGTTATGCACTTATGTTTGTATGATTATGCTTGTTTGGTTGTTTGTTCTATGATTGTTGTTTGATATTTGGATATGCATCACAAACTTATTAACAAACATAACAAGCTGAAAATTGATGGTTCTTTATCATTAAGTGATTAATAAAGGTTATTAAAAGGATTAATGACTTTAATAAAAGGGGTTTTATTAAAAGGTGAACCATAGGGTACCTTGTATTTGAAAGCATGCAAATATAAGGAACATAGAGTTTTCTAAAATAGTATTATGAAAACTTAAAATTTCTTTTATAAACAAGTTTAACACCATCCTTTTTCACAACACTTGAGTCACTTGGAAACTCTTAATGGGATAAAGGTCACCTAACCATTTTGAGGGAACTTGTGATTTGAGGTGGGGATACCATATTTGTGGGATAAAGGTCACCTAACCACTTATGTTGGAAGACTCACATGTGTGTACAAGTAGGGTGACTTGATTTGCAAACCATGTTTAATGGATCACCTACAATGTGGTTTACAAAGGTGTTGATGGGATAAACGTGCCGACCACACATATGATGTTTAAGTCGATCCCATACCCTAGAAGTTGCAAAGGGTTGCAATTGTCAAAACATTGACTACCTTGTTAATTTAAATAATGGGATAAAGATCACCTAACCACTATTTAACTATAACATTGGATTCTAGATTTTAAAATTGTGTAAGACACTTATAAGGGTTTTAATTATTAAAATATGAATGATATTGAAAATACTAAAATTGAACTTTGTTAAAATTTTGTAGATGGCCACCAACAATAATGAAAATAATGATATCCCATCCGCTCACTCACTATCACTAAGGACCATTCTCCAAAAGGAGCGTCTAAACCATAATAACTTTATAGATTGGTTTCGAAACTTGAGAATTGTTCTTAATCAAGAGAAACGATCATATATTTTAGACGATCCGATTCCCGATCAACCTAATGAGGAGGATGAGGAGGCCTTTATGAATTGGGTAAAATACACCAAGGACTCGGTCCAAGTGTCTTGCCTCATGTTGGCAAGTATGACTCCGGATCTCCAAAAGGAGTATGAACATCATGGAGGGTACGACATGATTACCCAGTTGAAGGAAACGTTCCAACAACAAGCAAGGGTAGAGCACTTCGAAACGTTCGAGCACTCCATGCATGTCGTATGGATGACACCCAATTTGTTTCATCTTATGTACTTAAGATGAAAAGCCACATTGACCGCCTCGAAAGGCTGAATTGTCCCATCTCGAAAGAGTTGGCTACGGATTTGATCCTCAACTCTTTGTCAAAGAGGTTTGACAACTTTGTCATGAATTATAACATGAACGGGTGGGACAAGAACATAAGTGAGCTTCACACTATGCTCAAAACTACCGAGGCGGCCATAGGTAAAAAGGTTTTACCCGTTCTCACCATCAATGAAGGTGGGAACAAGAAGAGGCCTCACCCCGCACCCAAGGCAAATTTTGCCGTACGTTAAGGTAAATGGGAAGGGAGTGGTAAGAGCGCCACCACCAAAACAAGCGGAGAAGAAGCAAAAGGTTGCTTCGAATGACCCATGCTTTAAGTGTGGGGAGATTGGACATTGGGCAAGAAATTGTCCAGTCCATCTCAAAGAGTTGCAAGCTAAGAGGGATGCCGGGCCAACCTCAAGTACAATTTACAAGATTCATATTGATCTAAATTTAATATCCTCTAACACATGGGTATTGGATACCGGATGTGGAACCCACATTTGCAACTTATTGCAGGGGTTCAAAAGAAGTAAGGACTTCAAGAAAGGGGATGTTAGCCTCTACATGGGGAATGGGGCAAAAGTTCAAGTTGAAGACCGAGGGGATTACATCTTGAAGCTTCCAAATGGTATGGAAGCAATTTTGAAAAATGTTTTGTATGCTCTTAGTTTGACTAGGAACATTATTTCTATTGCCCAATTAAGACAATATGGTTATGTTTTAACATTTATTAAAAATGAAATTCATGTTTCTTTATATGACATATTTTATTTTAAAGCTATTCCTATTAATGGTATTTATAAATTGGTTCGTGAAAACACATTATATGATAGCTCATTGTACCAAACCACCACCAAGAAACTCAAATTGGATTTGAGTGATACCTATCTTTGGCATTGCCGTCTTGGTCATATAAACAAGAAACGTATACAAACACTTCAAAGGAACGGTCTTTTAAAAGCAAGTGAATATGATTCATTTGATGTATGTGAATCTTGTTTACAAGGTAAAATGACTAAGGCACCTTTTAGTGGCAAACCCGAAAGGGCAAAAGATTTATTAGGCATCATACATTCGGATGTATGTGGTCCTTTTAAGCCAATGACTAGGTACCATGAAATATACTTCATTACCTTTACCGACGACTATAGTCGATATGGTTATGTCATCTTGTTAAGACACAAAGATGAAGCTTTTGAAATGTTCAAAATCTTCCAAAATGAAGTAGAAAATCAACTCAACAAGAAAATAAAAATTCTCCTCACCGATAGAGGAGGTGAATACCTAAGTGATGCTTTTAGAGATCATCTTAGAAGTTGTGGTATTGTCTCACAACTATCTCCACCTGGAACACCACAACACAATGGTGCGTCCGAGAGGAGAAATCAAACTCTATTGGATATGGTTCGATCTATGATGGCTAGAAGCTCATTGCCTCCATTATTTTAGGGTTTCGCTTTGCTCTCTGCGGTCTGTATTTTGAATATGGCCCCAACCAAGAAAGTGGAAACAACACCTTTTGAAATGTGGCATGGAAGGGTTCCATCACTATCATATTTAAAGGTATGGGGTTGTGAGGCTTATGTTAAGACTCCCACCTCAAACAAGTTAGAAAGTTGTTACACTAAGTGTATCTTCATTGGATATCCTAGAGATTCTATGGGAATATTATTTTTATGATCCATTGGAACAAAAGGAGTTTGTTACCAAGAAGGCTGAATTCTTAGAAGCTAAATTCCTTATGGAAGGAACTAGCAGTAGAACAGTGGATCTTGAGGAGGATCGAGAACCACAAACCGATACACATTTGGTTGACACTAGCACTCAACATGAGGATGTTGAGGATGATCAAATGGTTGATCAATACACACAAAACGTTCGCCGATCTGGTAGAATTAGTAATCCACCTGAAAGATATGGATTTTTCATGGATGGATGCTATGTGGTAGATTCCGATAAACCAACCACTTATCGTGATGCAATGTCCAATTTGGATTGTGTCAAATGGCTTGAAGCCATGAACGTTGAGATGCAATCCATGTATGACAATCAAGTATGGGACTTGGTTGAACCACCTCTTAACTCCAAGATAGTTGGAAGTAAGTGGGTTTTCAAGAAGAAAACCGATATGCATGGACACTTGGATACTTATAAAGCTAGACTTATAAAGCCATGAACGTTGAGATGCAATCCATGTATGACAATCAAGTATGGGACTTGGTTGAACCACCTTCCCACCGGTTGCAATACTAAAGTCTATCAGGATATTATTTGCCATAGCTGCTCATTATGATTATGAGATTTGGCAAATGGATGTCAAAACTACTTTTCTAAATGGATATCTTGAGGAAGATGTCTATATGGTTCAGCCTGAAGGTTTTGTCAATCAAAAACATCCTAGCAAAGTATGCAAGTTAAAGAAATCAATCTATGGTTAGAATCAAGCATCAAGAAGTTAGAATCACCATTTTGATGAAGAGATAATCAAATTTGGGTTCATCAAAAATGCTGATGAATCATGTGTATATAAGAAAGCTAGTGGGAGCATCGTCACTTTCTTAGTATTGTATGTCGATGATATTCTACTATTTGGAAATGACATTCCAACCATGGAGGGTGTAAAAGCCTGGCTTGGAAGCTGTTTCTCCATTAAGGATCTTGGTGAAGCCGCCTATATTTTGGGAATAAAGATGTATAGGGATAGATCAAGGCGGTTGATAGGTTTAAAACAAAGTGCATACATTGATAAGATCTTTGAAAGGTTCAAGATGGAAAACTCTAAGAAAGGTACGGTACCTATCTAAAGAGGAACGATATTAAGTAAGACTCAATGTCCAAGCTCAAAGGATGAGCAAGAAAAAATGAAGGGAATCCCGTATGCATCTGCCATAGGATCCATCATGTATGCAATGATATGCACTAGGCCGGACGTGTCATGCGCCTTGAGCATGACAAGCCGATACCAACAAAATCCTGGAAACAGTCATTGGATGGCTGTTAAGAACATAATTAAGTACCTAAGGAGGACCAAAGATATGTTCCTAATCTATGGATCTGGTGAGGAGGAACTCGTAGTGAAGAGTTACACGGATGCGAGTTTCCAAACTGATCGGGATGATTCACGATCACAATCGGGGTACATTTTCATCTTGAATGGAGGAGCAATCTCTTGGAAGAGCTCTAAGCGAGATGTGGTGGCATTATCAACTACAGAGTCAGAATACATCGCCGCTTCATTAGTAGCTCGGGAAGCTGCATGGTTAAAGAAATTCATTGCCGACCTCGGGGTAGTCCCTTCCATTCAGGACCCCCTAGAAATTCTTTGTGATAACAAGGGTGTGATTGCTCAAATCAAGGAACCCCGTGCACATCAAAAGACTAGGCACATTGAACAGAATTCAACTACATAAGGGATGAAGTTGAAAAGGGAAAGATATGTATTCGCAAAGTTCACACGGATCAAAACATTGTGGATCCACTCACGAAGCTTCTTGAAAAGGCAAAGCATGAAAGTCATGCTTGTGCCATGGGACTTCAATACTCTAGTGACTGGATTTAATCTTTAATTTTGTATTTAGATATTGTAACCCTTTATTACTTGAATGAATTATTTGGTTATAATAGTTCAACTAATATTCCTACTTTGCATGTTTAAAATCCGTGAGTAAATCATTTACTCAGAACGTCCGTAGTCATTCATGCTTGTGGGAACAAGTATGAAGGTAAGACTATTATGAACTTAGATTGGTAGATATTCATATGGATGAATATAGAGCAAAGGGTTGCTGCCAAAGTTCATAGATATTTGTGGGATACAAATATTGGACTGAACTGCATCTCAAATATTTACATGGAATCTTTGAGATAAAGTTGAGTAAAGGCGAATATCATTTGGTATCCTCTGACCTGAGATACATATTGGGTTTTGATATTTACCGAATATTACACTTTGACTTAGTTCTTTGCTGTTCTGAAACATGGCAGTATATAAGTCTGAGTTCAGGTATAATACAAGGAAATTGTGTGAGACGTATGTAGTCAAGATGGGATTTGTCCCTCTTATTCGTTGAGAGTAAGATGTCTAAGGCCTGATAAAATTAAATCAATGGAGAATGATCATTCTATGTCTCTGGGATTTAACATGACATCTGTGACAAAAGGATAGATGATTAATTCACCTAAAACAATTCGAGTAAGGTACTTGAAGGGGATGATGTTATTGAATGGCACTTAGTCATACGTATTAAGGGTAGTGAACCGTTGTTAGGCGGTATTTACTGCTTGCATCAATCTTCTATGAATCTTGTGCAAGTGGGAGATTGTTGGATCTTGTATGCCCAAGGCACATACAAGATTGATGCGGTTAGTACGTTATGATCCCAGTCGGGTCATACCTAATAACAAGCTAAACAAACACCAATAAATATTTAATTGTTGATGAGATGAAACAAATAAATATTGACACCAATTTAGAAAATGGGTTTTCTAAAACATTGCATTTGAAATAAAACAAATTATATGGATAATTTGTTCAAGAGAAATTATTTGTTACATTATTTAAGTAAGTTAAATAATAACAAATAATAGTGTGTTAATATTATAAAATTAAAAGGGGTTTTAATTTTATAAATCCTATGATTAAAAGAGTGCAAATTTTACAAGATGAAAAATGGGGGGAACCCATTTTAAAAAAGGGCCATTCGGCCGCCCCTTGTGTGGGTGGTTGGTCTTTTTGGTCTTGGTTTAATACAAGACTTGATGCTCTTGCACTCTTCCAAGAATACTCACTTTCTCTCTCTCACATGCAAACTTGGCTGAAATTGAAATCCTTGGCGGCTGAACTTAAAGAACTTCTTGGCTGATTTTCGGGTGTTCAAGAAGGAGTTGGGTCTTGGTGTTCTACTACCTAACAAGTTAGGTATTTAGAAAGAGCTTGTGGGTATACAAACTTGAGGCTTTCTCTCTTGGGGGCTGGACATTCAAGAGCATCATCGTCTTCATCTCATCCATACTTCATCATCTTGTTCTTGAAAGGTAGTTTCAAGAACACCCTATGATTGTTCTTTTCATTTTGATAGCATGCCATTTCACATATATATATTAGATCCTATGACAACCGGTCCCAAAGTCACTATTCTAAACCCTAAATTAATTGCATCATTTCCCATTTGATGAGAACTAATAATAGAAACAATTTAACTATATCAATAATATGAGAATCACCATTTGTTAATTGATCCATTTTTATGATTCTATGTGATTTTGTGAATTTTAGTTATTTCAAGTTTTAACTTTTAGAAACTTAATGCCCGGGAATGTTGATTAGTCACCCTAGCTAGAATTTAAAATCCTAATTGAAACAATTAGCATGTGTGCTCATACACACATTTAATTATCGGATTAAGCATGCACAATCATACAAGACACATTAACTAACTAAAAACTTTTTCACCTAAAATACTACACTACATAACAAATTAACACTACATAATATCAATTTACATTTAAATTTAAATCAAAAACACTACACAAAATGACAAATCTCGGCCGCCCCTGTCCCCAATGAGATCCCTTGCTTGCCACTACACACCACCATCTCTATCACCCACTCCCCTCTCATGCAATCCCCATTTTGCAAGATAACTCCACCCTCACTTTCTCTACTCCCTCTCTCGGTTCTCTCCTGAAACACACACAAATTCTCTCATTTTAGCCTCATAAACTCGAAGACAACACCTTCTAGCATCGGCCAAGCTTCAAACCGCAAGAAGGTGACCATTATGTGAACTTTTGGTGCTTGGAACTTGCAAACCCGTGCTTTCCAGCCTTTGTTTGAGATTCTACAGCCAAGTCCAAGGAGTTTCTAGCCATCCACGACCATCAACACCTTCCAAACCGTGAGTTACATCAAGTGTAAGCTCCATGTTGTCGGTTTTGGACATTTCTCATGTTTTTCTTCATTTTTCACCTAAAAACCTTACCTTTCTTTGTTGTAGCAGAAACTTCTCACCATCACTTTGTTCTTGAGGAGTTCCCAACGTTCTTGAAGGTAAATCACCTGATATGATAGTCATTCTAAAGGGTAGAGCCCGATTTACCGTTTGAAAACCCTATTTTGGGTGGTTTTGCACCATCTAACTTGTGTACCTTGTAACCTTTGAAAACTAAACATGTAACCTGCTTTTTAATGGTTCATGAGACTTCTAATAATCTGTTTTGAATGTTACAAATGGGTGTACACCATGAATGGGAGGTTATAGCATAAAAACACCTTGAAAATCCTTCTTGCTACAAGTAACAACACACTTTAAACACTTGTTTGAAAACTCTCTCAAACAAGGGTCATAACCTGCTCAAAAATAAGTTTTAGACACCCCAACAATCTGAATGTTTAAGTTAAATAAAGTTTTGGTAATGTTTAAACTCAAGTTACAATGATTTACCCATGTGTAATAGTCGGTTATGACATTTTCTATATATTTGAAGTCTATGTATGTGTAGAACAACTAGGCCATGATTTGGGACTGAAATTTCAGAAGGTTTTGAGGAATATTAAGAGTGTTAAAAATGTTTAATCTCTGGAATTAAGGACATGTTGTGATTGGACCCATTTTAGTCACTTTCGGGACCCGAAAACATGGTAAAACTACTTAAAAACAAGAAAGCTTGGGCTATAAACTTTTAAAGATAATTCCAGATTCATTAAGGATTAATAAAGTGTTCTGGAGTCAATGGGAAATTTTAGTGGTCAAAAGGTAATTTAAATGGATTTTTAAGTGAAAACGGGTACTAACCGAGTGACGTTTTTGAGGAAAACCTAAGAAAAATGAGTATAAGTTAAAAATTAAAAAACCATGTTATTTCAGAAGATTAAGTGGGAAAATAACTTATAAGTACAGAAGTTGGTCAAACGAGCTCTTAAATAGTTAAATTCGGTTAAAAACGCGTCTTAACGGGTTAAACGTAAAAACGAGTCTTTCAACTACTAGAGGCTAATTTTGTGATTTAAAAGGTTGGAAACTTATAAAAATGTCTTTTAAAAGTTAACTACTGATCCAAGACTCAAAAACATGAAAACTCATAGGTAACCATTTAAAACCCTTCGGTTTTACCGTAACCGGGAACGTTAAACGCGTAATTAATAAACCGAACCCATAATATGAGAACTTGTGTATATATTTCTAAAAATAAGTTAGATTAAGGTCATGAACCTGATTTTTGGTTTTGAAAGCCATCTAATGCAAGAAACCAAACTTGAGGGTAGAAACTATCAATTTTGAAACTTCAGGGGCTAAACTGTAAAATTTTGCCAAACTTCATAACCGACTCAAATGACCCCTTTAGTCACTTGAATAGCATATTTACCATATATTCTTGACTTAATAATGTAAAAATCCTTGATTTCATAAGAAACCTTGACTTTCCATAAAAGGAAACTTTTTATGCAAACCCTAATCGAATCAAAGCCGAATCCGACAAACTAAGACTTACACACTCTTGTTGCACCTTGAATAGGTTTAGAGCAGTAGCTAATCACTTAATATATTCATGTTAGGGTGCTAGACTTGAGATATTCCGGGCACACGAAGAGTCTCTTTTGCTTAACACCTAAGGTGAGTTCTAGTGATCCCCTTTTTACTTACTGTTTTTGGGATGAAACATGCTCTATTGTTTTATGAACTATGATTGTGCTTTACTTAATGCTTGTATGTGGGACTTATGGATACCTGCTGATACTTATATCATGATCATTAATTCTTTTGTGAACCGCTTGTTTTATGTGGATAGATCTATTTGGGGAATCCCCCACACACAGTGGCTCCCGCTACAGGGAGGTACCCCACTGAGATCCTGAGGGATCGTATGTGGCATGTGACAGGTTTTGAGTAAGAAACCATGGTGAACCATCCTGGCAGGAATGGTTCACTGTTTTGAGGCTTGGTTCCTTCCTTCGGGAATATCCGGTTAAACTCAAGTTTAGAAGAGGCCAATCGGGGATCGAGTGCAGGGTTGATTGTGATACCCTACAAAGATTGATACTAAAAATGATGCTTTTAAATCAAATGAGATTTTTCATAAGCTTTTACACTTGATGCTAAACTTTTAAATGTGGACTTCAAGAGTCCCTTTTGTTGTTTTTAAATTTTAAACACTTGAATTCACCAACTTTTTAGTTGACATTATTTTCTTTTGAGCATGTTTAAGGTAACCCGTGAAGACTCTTAGCTATTATGGAAGACTTAGACTCAACCCCCGAGACCATAGCATTTGCTTGTGTGACCAAAATTATGATTTAAACAATTTGAACAATGATGGAAAATGTTGAGACAATGACTATTTGATTTATATTGAACTATGTAAACATTTGGGGCTGGATCTGTTTCCAGCCCGGTGTCTTTTAAAACTTTAAAATGCCATGTGATGTTCTCTCCCTTTGAGCTCCTATATAGGTTGTTTCCGCTGCCACGTACGTTGTTGCTAGTCTGTGACGTCCCACCCTACCTGGGCCCGGGGTGTGACAGATTGGTATCAGAGCCAAAGGTTGTAGAGAAGTCGGGAATACCATAGTAGACCCTAGGCTACAACCCTAATACCCTAGGACTGTCCTTATGGGAAAGTGTTGGGATGATCGGGTTGGGTAAATTGATGATTACACTTGATCAACATAATCATGAATTTACCGGACGCGTAATTTCCATCACGAACCTTTGAGTTATGTTTGGGCTTTTATGTTTGATGCTGATGAACTTTGAAACTTATTTTGACTAGGGGATTTAAAATGGATTTTAAAGATGAACTGTTTTACCTGACATTATTTTGAGATACAATTGATTCTAATATCATTGATGAGGGATACATAGAGATTCCTGATGCTAATGCCATCACCAGTACTATAAGTATATTATTATTAGTAAGACTATCATGAGCTATGAGAAACCAAATTACTCATGATGTCTTTTTACAGGAAACAAACTATGGCGGACAAAGGCAAGGCGCCCGCACACCCAGATAATGAGACTACCCCCACTGGAACCCTTAGAAGAGCAAAACCACAAACTGAGTACGAGGCATACCTCCGGAGATGCGGACACCCAGGATGGATATCTGTCACCTCGGACGACACCGAAGCTTCTGAGGACTCTTCCTCAACGGACACCTCCCACTCTCCACACGTTGCTGCTTCTGTTCACTCGCCTATCCCACCTATCGGGAATAGGGGAGCACGTGTGGTCACTCATCCACGCAAGAGTGCTAGGCCTGGACCTTCAGTCTCGTTTAGGATGCCACCTCCTCCTCCACCACTGGTTAGGACCCCTATACCCGCACCACCGCCGTTTGACCCACTCCGACGCCACCCACAGGATGAGCCCTGGATGCCACTGAGGCACAGTATGTACGACGGACCTAGCTTACTGGCAGAAGATAGGTACTCCCAATCCAATCGCCGGGCAAGTGACGTAGGACCCACTGATGCAGCACTGGATGAGATCTTGAAGACCGTCCGTCGCCACGAGCTGACTCTTCAGCACGCTACCCGGACCACCCAGTCTGCTCAATTCCAGGCTATGATGGCTTCACATGGGGTGCAGAGGTTGGAGCAGGAACAAAAGAAGAAGAGCTCTGGATGGATGGGATGGCTGAAGAAGAAGTGGATGTGAGGGTGACATGTGGAAGGAGGAAGAATATCTGTCTTGAACAGTTGAAGGAAACAATCTTATCATTATCTGACACTATTATTACTATTATTATTCATGGGGGTGATGGCACCTTCCAAATTGTAAGAGCTAGACTCTGATTCTATTGACTTTGTCCTATTTTGAACTAATTTCGATGATACAATGCTGTTGAAACATTTATGATTATCAGCCATGTGTTGTGTATTTCATGGTGTTGGGCCATGCCATTCTTGATGATTGTTTAAACTGTTTAAATTAGTAATCTGTGGGAAATTGGAAGGTTGTGTATAATTATACACCGTATTCTCTCCTCACATAGAGGGAGCCTAGTAGGGAATTGATGCATAGATTGTTTGAAATAAATTATGAGACGCTAAAACGACTTTATCTGTGATACTATCAGAATGCCTACCAGAAGAGGAACACGTATGGGAGACAAGGAGCCTACCAAGGTCGTCATGAAGGAGCAAGGCGAACCAGAAATCAACCTCCTACTCCTCCAGAGACTCCCATCGGGGGGAATGCTAACCTAGGGAATTACGAGAGGATAGCAAATCTCGTAGCACAGCAAATTGCTCACGCAATACCAACCATCATCGCTCAGATCAATGCTGACCGGAATGTTGGCGGAGGTAGTAATGGAACTGAAAACAACGAGGACCACAACGAGGAATCTGAGGCGTTAAGGAATGGATGCTCCTATAAGACCTTTATGGCATGCAAACCTAAGGACTTCTATGGCACTGAGGGTGCTATAGAGACTTACAGATGGATTGACGAGGTGGAGGCTGTACTGGACATCAACGAGTGCAAAATGGACCATATGGTGAGATTCGCTTCCCAATCACTGAAAGGATCGGCATTGGAGTGGTGGAAGTCGATCACTCAAGCTCGGGGAAGGAATGCTGCAAATCGAATGAGCTGGACTGAATTCAGAGAGCTGATAGCCAACAAGTATTGCCCCATCAATCTACTTGAGAAGCTAGAATCAAAGTTCCTAAGCCTAGAGATGAAAGGTCCTAATTACACGGAGTACATCAATCGTTTCTTAGCCCTATCCCGGCTGGTGCCACATCTGGTGACACCTGAACCTAAAGGCGTAGCACGATTCATCTGGGGGCTACATCCCAGAGTTAGGGGAATGGTCCGATCCTCTAAGCCCTTGACTCTACAATCCGCAGTTGACCTCACCAGCAGTTTGACCGATGACCTAGTTAGGGCTGGATGGACTGAGCAAGCTAGGTGTGATGAGAAGAAGAAGTTTGTTGGAGAGAAGAGAAGGTGGTTTGAAGCAAAGAAAGCAGTTGGAAGCAGTAGCGGTTCAGGAAGAAAGAGTTTCGAAGGTGTGAGACGTGATGATCAGGGAAGCAAGAACCGGAGACTGTACTCGGGGACAAGCCCATTTTGCAACAAGTGCAAGCTACACTATCAAGGGGAATGCAACCCAATGCCCTGCTTTAGGTGCAAAAGGTCTGGGCACCTGATCAAGGATTGTACTTACATACCAGGGAAGCAATGCTATAAATGTAGGGATCCAGGACACATGAGGAGCAAGTGTCCTAAGCTGGGTAGAGATAAGGATGCCAAGCCCAACAAGCCTAAGGGGAGAGCTTTTGTGATGGACCCAGCTGGAGCCCGGAAGGAACCTGACGTGGTTAACGGTACGTTCCTTGTAAACAATCATCCTGCTACCGTTTTGTTTGATATTGGAGCAACTGCTAGTTTTATCTCTAGTGCTTTTAGATCCTTGATTGACCTAGCTACGTGTACCTTAGCCGATACGTTTACCGTTGAGTTAGCTGATGGCAACATCTTAGAAACTAATGGAATCATCAAGGATTGCTCAATGAACTAAATGGAAATACATTTAAAATAGATCTGATGCCCATTAAGAAATAGAGTTGAAATTGTATGTGAAGAACGCCTACTCAAGATACCGTTGAACGACAAGGAAGTGTTAGTAGTGCAAGGAGAAAGGAGTAACACTTTATACCCCATGATATCCCATTTAAAAGCTACCAAGAGCTTAAAGAAGGGATGCTCAGCTTTCATAGTCTACGTGATGAAGACCAAAGAGGAGAAGAAGATTGCAGATATCCCAGTGGTTTCTAAATACACTGAAGTGTTTCCAGAAGACCTACTGTGACATCCGTCACCGACTGGTCCGTCAATTAACACTAAGTTCGTTAACCCTCATCGTGCATTTATTATCTTGCGTAATTAATTCGTTTTCGAATCGAAACTTGTCGTAATTGCTTTGCGTGTTAACCCAAATATTATAACGAAACGAATTAGACAAATATTAGTATAAGTAATACTATTATCTTTATTATTATTAGTATCATTATTAAATTATTATTACTATTAATAATATATAAATAATGTTGTTATTAATAATATTAATGTTATTATTATTATTATTATAATTAAAGTTCAGGGTCTAATGTGTAATTTAACCAAACTTGGGGGATTAATTAGTTGGAAGTTGGTGGTCCAAATGGTAAATATAAAAAAACTACACATAAAACCCAAACCGTCGTCCCTCCCCTCTCTCGAACCCTACCACCGTGACACCTTCGTTCGCGACCGAAGCCGACTCCGGCCAAGCCACTGCTGCCGACCTCCCTTCCGCGACATCCGGGTCACCAGAGAACTCCTCTTCGATCACCGTTTCGTTCTTCCGTAGTGCATACCGCAGGTACGCGCTCGGATTTTGTCCCGGTTGTTTCGTTTGTTGCGCTCGGTATTGTCTTTTCGGTTCGATGTGATTCAGTTGGGTTACGGTGACACTCGGGGATGTGCGGCGATTGTGATTATGTATATACGCATGTATTGTATGTGTGCAGTGTGTGTGCGGGTATATATACATATATATATGTGTGTGTGTATGATGCCGTGTATATATATATATATATATATATATATATATATATATATATATATATATATATATATATATATATATATATATATATATATATATTGTGTGTGTGTGTGTGTGTGATGTCGTGTATGTATATGTAGTGATGGTGTATGTGTGCCCGGTCAAGAGACATCACATAGCAGCAGGCTGTTGCTGTGTGTATATATATGTGTGTACTTTGCTTGTATGTATGTATCGATGGTGTTTGGTGCCATGTATGTACGTGTGTGTGATGCAAGTGTGGAATTGTATGCAAAAATATATTGTTGTGTGTATGTGGTAGGTATATAAGTGTTCCTTTGAATGTATATATATATATATATATATATATATATTAGTGGGTGGTGTGTGTGTGTAAATGCATATATATTGTGTAGAGTGAAGTGTGTGTTATGTGTGTGTGAAAATGAAGAGATATGCATGTATGTATGGCTGCCCGTAAGTGTATATACATATATATGTGTGTGCTTATTTATGTATGGGTACAAACGTATATTCATATAAACATATAAGTAGGCATGTGTGTGATTATATATATACATATGAGTGTAAGTATTGTTATATTGTGAATGTATGTATAAATATATATGTATTGGTTAGTCGTTATTAACGATCTTACGAGTGTAAATGGTTACATATGTGGGTATATTAAAGTATATATGTGTGAACGTCATATTTATATATATGATCATGTATGAGTTGGGTTGTATTGGTTGTTATTACTTATTGTTATTATTATTATTAATATTGTCATTGTCATTATTATTAATACTATTATTACTATTAATATTATATTTATCTTTATTATTATTATTAATATTATCACTAGTATTATTATTATTATTATCTCTATTACTATTATTTATTAATATCACTATTATTATTATCATTCTATTAATAATAATAATGATATTTTACTAATATTACTATCGCTATTATCGTATAATGTGTCGTATATGGTTATCTAATTGTCGTGTGCCGCGTGTCGAACCCAAACCGACCCGAACCAACCGAATACATCTATTCTTGTCGAACACATTTTAAAGGCTTAATTATAACTAATTATAGGTGTTTGATCGCTCTTTGTTCTCATCCTTAGAGGCCCTTCTGTTCACTTTATTTTTTCACGTTCAAGGTGAGTTTCGCAGCCCATTTTTGTTACAATTATTAATAAATATCAAGGGGAAAAGTATGCTCGATAAACCCTTTTTATGCTGTGAACTTATTCAATCTTTGGGATAGTTGTGTTTACTGTTTTGTAAGTATGTATCTGGTACATGCATGAGTTAGCTGTGTGGTTCTTTATTCACAACTATTTAACTCTGATGTTGGAGCCGACGGACAGGTATTGATAGTACTATTGGGCTGACACCCCCACCCTTGTTTGTTAGTATACTAGTTGGGACTGACAGTGGCCAGGAACGGGCCCTAGGGTGAATATGTTCCGACAAATTCTTTGTGTACGTCATAGGTTTAGTTGTGATGCTCATGTGATATTACTTGCTTATAACTGTATGCACTCATGTCCTACCAAACTATTACACAGCATCATGTTTTTGTTTACTATTTAAACCTGCGAACTCACCAACAATATGTTGACCTTTTAAGCATATCTTTTCAGCTAACAATCATTGAGGATAGCTAGGGATACTACCTTAGCGACGACCTTAGGATTGCACTACTTAGACTCATTGGATGTCTTTGACAATTGCTTTGACTTTTATTATTCACTTATGTTCACTTTTTTCCCGGGTTGTGGGATTTATACATAATTGTTTGTATGACTATGTTTGTCGTGGAATTGACTAACTACGACACAAGTCTCCATTTGTGTCGGGTGACGTCATGACACGCTGACTTTCATCATTTATTGCATCTCTATTAATTAACAATGTGTTATGACGATCCCGTCCGTTACATCCTCGTGTTTCCGCTAAAAGCGGGGGTGTGACACCTACCTGGACTTCCCCCGAATCGGCAAGTTGAGTTCCAAATAGATTTGCTGCCTGGCGCTGCACCGGTAGCCAAAGCGCCGTATCGACTCGCCCCTCCTGAAATGAAGGAACTGATAATGCAAATTCAAGAACTATTGGACAAAGGATTCATACGTCCGAGTGTCTCTCCATGGGGTGCCCCGGTGCTATTTGTGAAAAAGAAGGATGGAACCCTACGCATGTGCATTGACTACTGGGAGTTAAATAAGTTGACCATAAAGAACCGTTACCCTCTTCCGAGGATAGACGACCTATTCGATCAACTTCAAGGATCAGGCTACTTCTCCAAGATAGATTTGAGATCCGGTTACCACCAACTGAAGATAAGAGAAGAAGACATACCCAAGACGGCTTTCCGAACTAGGTATGGACACTATGAGTACTTAGTCATGCCCTTTGGGCTGACTAATGCACCAGCAGCATTCATGGATCTCATGAACCGTGTATGCCGCCCATATCTCGACAAGTTTGTGATCGTGTTCATCGACGACATTCTGATCTACTCCAGTAATAAGGAAGAGCATGAGAAGCATCTCAGACTAATTCTTGAGTTACTCAAGAATGAGCAACTATATGCCAAATTTTCAAAATGTGAATTTTGGATGCGAGAGATCCAATTTCTGGGGCATGTAGTGAATAAGAATGGGATTCAAGTTGACCCTTCCAAGATTGAGGCTATAAAGAATTGGGAGATTCCCGAAACTCCCACTGAGATTAGGCAATTCCTAGGATTGGCCGGATACTACCGACGATTCATAAAGGACTTCTCACGCATTGTGCAACCCTTGACCGCACTGACTAAGAAGAACAAAACCTTTGTGTGGGAACAAGAGCAAGATGAAGCATTTGAGACGCTTAAGGAAAAGTTATGCAGTGCACCTATTCTGGCCCTCCCAGAAGGAGTCGAAGACTTCGTAATCTATTGTGACGCCTCGCGTCAAGGGCTGGGATGCGTGCTAATGCAACGCAACAAGGTCATTGCCTATGCATCTAGACTACTAAACGATCACGAGAAGAACTATACTACGCATGATCTGGAATTAGGTGTCGTGGTGTTTGCTCTCAAAATGTGGAGGCACTACCTCTATGGCATGAAGTGCGTCATTTACACTAACCATAGAAGTTTGCAACACATTCTTGACCAGAAGATGCTAAACATGCGTTAGAGAAGATGGGTTGAGTTGTTAAACGACTACGAGTGTGAAATCCGTTATCATCCCGGTAAGGCCAATGTGGTCGCAGATGCTTTGAGCAGAAAGGAGAGAGAAAAACCTCTTTGTGTACGAGCCTTAAGGATAAGTGTGTACACCGACCTAATTGCAAGGCTGAAAGAAGCTCAAAGCGAAGCGTTAAAGGAGGAAAATTTAGCAGGAGAAGGATTAACTGGAATGGAAAACCGATTTGAAACAAGAAACGATGGTACATACAAGTGCGAAAGGAGAACTTGGGTGCCAAAGCATGGGGGAATTCGAGAGGTAATTCTCTATGAAGCTCACAAATCTAGGTATTCGGTTCACCCTGGAAGTGATAAAATGTACCAAGATTTAAAGGCACTTTTCTGGTGGCCTGGAATCAAGAAATCAATCGCTGTTTATGTCGGAAAATGTCTAACTTGTGCCATGGTAAAACCTGAGAACCAAAAACCGTCAGGGACGTTACAGAAGCCTGAAATCCCAGAATGGAAATGGGATAACGTCACGATGGATTTTGTTACTAAGTTACCCAGAACGTCTAGAGGTCATGATGCTATTTGGGTAATGGTGGATAGGCTAACTAAATCAGCTCACTTCTTGCCAATTCGGGAAGATTATGACATGTCAAGACTGGCTCAACTGTATATCAATGAAATAGTGGCTAGGCATGGTGTGCCACTATCAATAATCTCCGACCGTGATAGCCGTTTCACTTCGCGATTATGGAAATCACTCCAACAAGCCTTAGGAACCCGTCTGGACTTAAGCACTGCTTACCACCCGCAAACTGACGATCAAAGTGAAAGGACTATTCAAACTTTAGAAGATATGCTGAGAGAGTGTGTGATTGACTTTGGTAGGAACTGGGATAACCATCTCCCATTGGTGTAGTTCTCCTTTAATAACAGTTACCATGCAAGTATCAATGCAGCTCCGTATGAGGCTCTCTATGGTAGGAAATGTCGGTCACCATTGAGTTGGAATGAAATTGGTGATAGCCAAGTTCTGGGACCCGACATTGTATTGGAAACCACCGATAAGATTTTCAAAATCAAGGAGCATCTACGGGCAGCAAGGGACCGTCAGAAGAAATACGCCGACAGGAGACGAAAACCATTAGAATTTCAGGTAGGTGATAGGGTAATGCTAAAGGTAGCACCATGGAAAGGAACCGTGACGTTCGAAAAAGAGGAAAGTTAAGCCCGAGATACATTGGACCATTCAAAATACTTGCAAGAATTGGTCCAATGGCTTACAAATTGAAACTACCTCAGAAGTTGAGTTACATACATGACACCTTCCACGTGTCAAACTTGAAGAAGTGCCTGGTAGACAAAACCTTGGAGCTACCATTGAAGGAAACAAGAATCAATGATAAGCTGAACTTTGTGGAAGAACCAATAGAGATCACGGACCCCTTAGTTAAGCAACTCAGGCGAAGCCACATACCCAAGTCAAGGTTAGAGAACTCGGAATTCACTTGGGAACGTGAAGACGAGATGAGGAAGAGTTACCCGCATCTCTTCAAACCCACCCGTTCAGATTCTAATCGAAGCTAAAATTTCAGGACGAAATTTCCTAAACGGTGGGAGAATGTAACAACCGGTCCCAAGGTCACTATTCTAAACCCTAAATTAATTGCATCATTTCCCATTTTATGAGAACTAATAATAGAAACAATTTAAATATATCAATAATATGAGAATCACCATTTGTTAATTGATCCATTTTTATGATTCTATGTGATTTTGTGAATTTTAGTTATTTCAAGTTTTAACTTTTAGAAACTTAGTGCCGGGAATGTTGATTAGTCACCTTAGCTAGAATTTAAAATCCTAATTGAAACAATTAGCATGTGTGCTCATACACAAAATTTAATTTTCGGATTAAGCATGCACAATCATACAAGACACATCAACTAACTAAAAACTTTTACCACCTAAAATACTACACTACACAACAAATTAACAATACATAATATCAATTTACATTTAAATTTAAATCAAAAACACTACACAAAATGACAAATCTCGGCTGCCCCCCTTGTCCCCAATGAGATCCCTTACTTGCCACTACACACCACCATCTCTATCACCCACTCCCCTCTCATGCAATCCCCATTTTGCAAGATAACTCCACCCTCACTTTCTCTACTCCCTCTCTCGGTTCTCTCCTAAAACACACACACAAATTCTCTCATTTCAGCCTCATAAACTTGAAGACAACACCTTCTAGCATCGGCCAAGCTTCAAACCGCAAGAAGGTGACCATTGTGTGAGCTTTTGGTGCTTGGAACTTGCAAACCTGTGCTTTCCAGCCTTTGTTCGAGATTTTACAGCCAAGTCCAAGGAGTTTCTAGCCATCCACGACCATCAACACCTTCCAAACCATGAGTTACATCAAGTGTAAGCTCCATGTTGTCGGTTTTGGACATTTCTCATGTTTTTCTTCATTTTTCACCTAAAAACCTTACCTTTCTTTGTTGTAGCAGAAACTTCTCACCATCACTTTGTTCATGAGGAGTTCCCAACGTTCTTGAAGGTAAATCACAAGTATGATAGTCATTCTAAAGGGTAGAGCCTGATTTACCCCTTGAAAACCCTATTTTGGGTGTTTTTGCACCATCTAACTTGTGTACCTTGTAACCTTTGAAAACTAAACATGTAACCTGCTTTTTAATGGTTCATGAGACTTCTATAACCTGTTTTGAATGTTACAAATGGGTGTACACCATGAATGGGAGGTTATAGCATAAAAACACCTTGAAAATCCTTCTTGCTACAAGTAACGACACACTTTAAACACTTGTTTGAAACTCTCTCAAACAAGGGTCATAACCTGCTCAAAAATAAGTTTTAGACACCCTAAAAATCTGAATTTTTAAGTTAATTAATGTTTTGGTAATGTTTAAACTCAAGTTACAATGATTTACACATGTGTAATAGTCGGTTATGACATTTTCTATATATTTGAAGTCTATGGATGTGTAGAACAACTAGGCCACGATTTGGGACTGAAATTTCAGAAGGTTTTGAGGAATATTAAGAGTGTTAAAAATGTTTAATCTCTGGAATTAAGGACATGTTGTGATTGGACCCATTTTAGTCACTTTCCGGACCCGAAAACATGGTAAAACTACTTAAAAACAAGAAAGCTTGGGCTATAAACTTTTAAAGAGAATTCTAGGTTCATTAAGGATTAATAAAGTGTTCTGGAGTCAATGGGAAATTTTGGTGGTCAAAAGGTAATTTAAATGGATTTTTAAGTGAAAACGGGTACTAACCGAGAAAACCTAAGAAAAATGAGTATAAAGTTAAAAATTATAAAAACCATGTTATTTCAGAAGATTATGTGGGAAACTAACTTATAAGTAGAGAAGTTGGTCAAACGAGCTCTTAAATAGTCAAATTCGGTTAAAAACGCGTCTTAACGGGTTAAACGTAAAAACGAGTCTTTCAACTACTAGAGGAAAATTTTGTGATTTAAAAAGTTGGAAATTTATAAAAATGTCTTTTAAAAGTTAACTACTAATCCAAGACTCAAAAACAAGAAAACTCATAGGTAACCATTTAAAACCCTTCAGTTTTACCGTAACCGGGAACGTTAAACTCGTAATTAATAAACCGAACCCATAATCTGAAAACTTGTGTATATGTTTTTAAAAATAAGTTAGTTTAAGGTCATGAACCTGATTTTTTGTTATGAAAGCCATCTAATGCAAGAAACCAAACTTGAGGGTAGAAACTGTCTATTTTGAAACTTCAGGGGCTAAACTGTAAAATTTTTCCAAACTTCATAACCGACTCAAATGACCCCTTTAGGCACTTGAATAGCATATTTACCATATATTCTTGACTTAATAATGTAAAAATCCTTGATTTCATGAGAAACCTTGACTTTCCATAAAAGGAAACTTTTTATGCAAACCCTAATCGAATCAAAGCCGAATCCGACAAACTAAGACTTAGACACTCTTGTTGCACCTTGAATAGGTTTAGAGCAGTATCTAATCACTTAATATATTCATGTTACGGTGCTAGACTTGAGATATTCCCGGCACACGAAGAGTCTCTTTTGCTTAACACCTAAGGTGAGTTCTAGTGATCCCCTTTTTACTTACTGTTTTTGGGATGAAACATGCTCTATTTTTTTATGAACTATGATTGTGCTTTACTTGAGCTTGTATGTGGGACTTATGGATACCTGCTGATACTTATATCATGATCATTAATTCTTTTGTGAACCGCTTGTTTTATGTGGATAGATCTATTTGGGGAATCCCCCACACACAGTGGCTCCCGCTACAGGGAGGTACCCCACTGAGATCCTGAGGGATCGTATGTGGCATGTGACAGTTTTTGAGTAAGAAACCATGGTGAACCATCCTGGCAGGAATGGTTCACTGTTTTGAGGCTTGGTTCCTTCCTTCGGGGAATATCTGGTTAAACGCAAGTTTAGAAGAGGCCAACCGGGGACCGAGTGCAGGGTTGATTGTGATACCCCACAAAGATTGATACAAAAAATGATGCTTTTAAAATCAAATGAGATTTTTCATTAGCTTTTACACTTGATGCTAAACTTTTAAATGTGGACTTCAAGAGTCCCTTTTGTTGTTTTTAAATTTTAAGCACTTGAATTCACCAACTTTTTAGTTGACACTATTTTCTTTTGAGCATGTTTGGGTAACCCGTGAAGACTCTTAGCTATTATGGAAGACTTAGACTCAACCCCCGAGACCATGGCATTTACTTGTGTGACCAAAATTATGATTTGAACAATTTGAACAATGTTGGAAAATATTAACACAATGACTATTTGATTTATGTTGAACTATGTAAACATTTGGGGCTGGATCTGTTTCCAGCCCGGTGTCTTTAAAACTTTAAAATGCCATGTGATGTTCTCTCCCTTTGAGCTCCTGTATTGGTTTGTTTCCGCTGCCATGTACGTTGTTTCTAGTCTGTGACGTCCCACCCTACCTGGGCCTGGGGTGTGACAGATCGTTGTTTATGGGTTTTGTTTTGGTTAAAAATGGTTCAAAATTGCAGGTTATAAAACAGTTTTTAACCTCTAAAATCTGTTGCGTTTTGAAGTTTAAATGTTTAAACTTGCTTTGATAAACATGTAACAAAACCCAACACACAAGAGCTTAAAGTACTTCGTTAAGCTAAAGGATCTCAACATGAGGCAGAGGAGATGGTTAAAGCTCATCAAGGATTATGACTGTGAGATCCATTATCATCCGGGTAAGGCCAACATTATGGCCGATGTCCTTAGCCGAAAGGAGAGACCCGAGCCGATTTGGGTGAAAGCTTATCAGTTAGTTATGACTGTTGACGTGATGACACAGGTGAAAGAATTTCAAGATGAGGCGTTGAAAGAAGATCACCTTAACTCCGAATGAATGATGTTGGATTCTTTATGCCCAAGACACATAGAAAATTGATGTGGTTAGTACGTTATGATCCAAGTCGGGTCATACCCAATAAGAAGCTTAGCAAACACCAATTAATATTTAATTGATGATATGATCATGCAATTAAATAAATACACCATTTTCGAAAATGGGTTTTCTAAATAAGTTGCATATGAGATTGAACAATTTATAGGGATATTTTGTTCATATGTATTGTTTGTAATGTTATTTAAGTTAGTTAAATAACATCAAATAATAAAAGAGTGTGTGTGAGTTATACAATTAAAAGGTTAATTATATATAACTCAATTAGTGACTACTTAACATTAACAAAATGGGGTTTAAGTTTTGGGGGGAAACCCCCTTTTAAGACAAAACATTCAGCCACCCCTTTAAGGGGTCCTTTTGGCCTTTTGTTGCTGGGGAAATATACACTCCATTAACTATCCTCACACTCTACCTTTCACCCTCTCTCATACATGCAAGAACCACATTTTCTCTCTACTTTCTTGAAGAAAATCAATGCTGAAATTCGGATTTCAGCCCTCCTTGGTTTGATTTGGTGTTAAAATCCTAGCAAAACAAGTGCTTGCTTGAAGCTTGAGGGTATGGAAGCTTGAGGACACCTATTCTTGGTGTTTTGGTCCTTCAAGGGCATCTCCATCTTCTTTTCATCAACGTTTTGGGCAGCCTTTTGGAAGGTAGTTCATCAACGTTTTGGGCAGCCTTTTGGAAGGTAGTTCATCAACGTTTTTGGGCAGCCTCTTGGAAGGTAGTTCCATGGTTCTTTTGGTTGTTATTTCTAGTTGATAGCTTGTTCAAACACATATAAATTATCCTATGTTCTTGGGTTTGTTAAAACAAAGTAAAGAACCTTAATTTTCAGATTATAAAACATGTTATTAAGGTTTTATTCCGCTGCGTTTTTCTTGTTTAAATGGTTAAACAACTATGTTTATGGTCCTACAAACCCAACATTGGCATCTAGAGCCAGATATGTGGATGACTAGCTTCATTTGTCCTTGTAAAGTTCATTTAATGGTTTTTAAAACCCCTTTAGGGGCTGCTATGTTCATGTATTATGAATCCCAAACTTTCAAAGTTATATCACACATGCTTGTGATTAAACTTTGAAAGACATGTTTGTTAAATTGTTTGTTTGTTTGGACAAAATAAAACCCGAAATTTCAGTTTGTGTTGGCTGAAATTTCGTGGGTTTTAGTGGGGATTCATTGTTATTTTGGATGATATGATCATTGTTCATTATGGTGCATAACCTAGCCCTTGACCTTGTGTTATTTGGATGATTGTAATGGTTGTATTTATTCATTCAATTGGGTTGTCTAATCATTTATTTGTGATTTGTTTAAAGTGTAATTTATTTATTATTAGGATGTAATAAATAGATTAGGTACTTTTCATTTTACTAGAAATCTTGTATTAGGATATAATATCTTGTAATATGAAAATGTACGTGTTGGAAGCACAAAGGGAAGACACAAGAAACATGGAGCATTTGGATGCGGTTTCAAGTGGGAGGTTCATGGAAGCCTTCTTTGTGTTATGTTTTATCCCTTAGCTATGGACCACACTTATGATGGCAAACAAGTGTGGCCACTTTAGATGCTATGGTTATGCCCTAATATTTGGTTGATTCATGGTTGTTTGGTTATGGTATTGTGGTTGATTGCTTATAAATGATGTTTGCTTAACAATCCTTTCAATGATCATAACAAACTATCTATATGGTCCTTAATCATTAATGAAGGGGTTTGTTACATCATTTTCAGCTTGTTTAACCATTTAAACATATGAAACGCAGCGGAATGAACTACTTTAAAACATGTTAAAGTTTCTAAAAATTATCTTTCTAATGTGTAAAACAACAAACCCATAACATAAGGATCTTTATTATGTGGATAAACTAGCATACAATATGATAAGAACACCCAAAACATGACTTAGTCATACCAAGATACTACCTTTCTGGATGCTGTCAAATACGACCAAAAGAAGGCTGAAAAGGTGCTGAAAAATGGCCAAGACTTTCAAGAGCAGAAGTCTTCAAGTGTTCCTTCCCATAAGCCTCTAAGCAAGCATCATGGTTGCTTGGACTTGGACACCAAAACTCCAAAAAGAAAGCTGCCAACAGCCTTCAAAATCGTGATGTTCCAGCAGCAAGTTAGATGAAATGGTGATGAAATCGACCAAGGTTCCAAGAAGAGGAACCCTCAAGTGTGTATACCCAAAGCCTCCTTGCAAACACCTCTTGTTAGGGAGATTCAACACCAAAACTAACACAAAATTGCTCTACTAAACCCTTTGATGCTGCTACTTTTGGCCATAGCTTTTGAGAGAGAGAGAGAGAGGATTTTGTTTAGTCTTTTGCATGTGATAATGAGAGATCTTGGTAGTGTGTTCAACTAGTCAATGATAGAGAGTTTCAAGAAGCAAATGGTCCAATGAAAAATAGAGAGGGGGGCGGCCGATTTTTGAATGTTTTGAGGGTTTCTCCCTCAAAATTTTATCATCTCTTAATATTAACTAGTTGAACTAACAAGTTGCACAATTAACACTTAATTGTATAACTTATATACCCATTTATTATTTGATATTATTTAACTAAGTTAAATAACATTCAAATAATAATATTTGAACAAAGTATCTAAATAAGTTGTTCTATCTCTTATGCATTTAATTTAGAAAAGCCATTTTTCCAAATTGGTGTTTATATTTAATTGCATGATCATATCATCAATTAAATATCAATTTGTGTTTGCTAAGCTTGTTATTGGGTATAACCCGACTTGGATCATAACGTACTAACCGCATCAATATTCTATGTGTCTTGGGCACATAGAATCCTACAATCTCCCACTTGCCCAAGATTCATAGAAGATTGATGCAAGCAGTAAATACCGCCTAACAACGGTTTACTACCCTTAATACGCATGACTTATAGCCATTCAATAACATCATCCCTTTCAAGTACCCTTCTTGAAATGATTTAGGTGAATCAATCATCTATCCTTTTATTACAGATGTCATGTTAAATCCAAGAACACAGAATGATCATTCCTTGTTGATTTAACTTATCAGGCCTTAGACATCTAACTCTTAACGAATAAGAGGAACAAATTCCATCATGACTACATACGTTTCTCACAAACACCTCGTGTCATATCTGAACATACCCTTATGTACTGTCCACTATTTCAGGACAGTGAAGAATTAGCTCAAGGTATGATACTTAGTGAATATCAAAACCCAATATGTATCTCAGGTCGGAGGATACCAAATGATATTCGCCTCTACTCAAATTTACTTATGATCAATCAATAAGATTCCATGTAGTAAAATTTGAGATGCGGGTTAGTCCAATATTTGTATCCCATAAATATCTATGAACCTTGGTAGCAACCCATTGCTCTATATTCATCCTTATGAATATCAACCAATTCAAGTTCATAATAATCTTACTCTCACACTTGTTCCCACAAGTATGAACGACTACGGACATTTAGAGTAAACAATTTACTCATGGATTAAACATGCTAAATTAGAACATTAATTGAAGCATTATAACTAAATAATTTTATTCAAATAATAAAGAGTTCCAAATATCCAAATACAAAGTTTACAGATCAAATCCAATCACTAGAATATCGAAGTCCCATGGCACAAGCATGACCTTCATGCTTTGCCTTTTCAAGGAGCTTCGTGAGAGGATCCGCAATGTTTTGATCCGTGCGAACTTTGCAAATACATATCTTTCCCTTTTCAACTTCATCTCATATGTAGTTGAATCTCCGCTCAATGTGCCTAGTCTTTTGATGAGCATGAGGTTCCTATCGATATGCTTTAATTACTTAACCATTGAAACGCTTTCGGACACATTTCTTGTTAATTAAACCTGTGAACTCACCAACTTTATGTTGACACATTTTAGCATGTTTTCTCAGGTCACAGGAACGCATAAGCTCATGATGCACGCTTCAGGAACGCACTCAGGACATGCATTCATCAATCTTATTTTCTTGCATTGAACATTTTGTTTAGACTTGGCAATTGTAACTTTCATGTAATGGATTTACATATCATGTATACGCTTCCGCACTATTGTAAATTTCGTTTATGTTCCGTTGAATGAAGTCAAATGTTTATTTTTAGATTCATATAGTGTCGTTCGATATGACTGTGTCTGAGATCCTGGTATGTCACACGCCTAACGGTAAAACCCCGTTCGTGGAAATTGAGGGTGTGACAGATTGGTATCAGAGCCACAGGTTATAGAGAACTAGGATTGCATTGCATCTAGACTATAGCCTTAGACACAACACTAGTATTGCACTGACACTTTTACATGATTACAACTGTTATACGAACAACCTCCTAGCGTACTAACATTACATTTCTGAACGAACATAACATTATCGGTATGACACGTGTATCATTACCGACTGACAGAGGGGCGGAGAATCCCGCTCGCTCACTTCCAACATTTACACTTGATTCTTCACTCTCGGAGTCGAAGCAACGACGAATTGAACCTAACATTACCACACTGGAACACAGAAACCTTTCTAACTCGCACGACTAGCCTAACGATGACAAACAAAGAGAACAACACCTCACTTTTTCAACTCTTTCACACTTGTTACCATTCCCAACATATCCTATTTTCTACACTAGTCTGAGCAATAAACGAGGGACAACTAAGATATTCAAAGTCTATCAGAGAATCGGACTCAGACATTTAAACGCCTAGAACTTCAAAGGGAAAAGGGCCAAATTGTCTTGATTCCCCGTTGTTATCTTAACCGAATCCCTTGTACAACCTTAGTACAACCTTAGTTATTTGACCCTTGGTATTGTAGGATTCTATGTGCCCAAGACACTTAGAATATTGATGTGGTTAGTACGTTATGATCCAAGTCGGGTTATACCCAATAATAAGCTTAGCAAACACCAATTAATATTTAATTGATGATATGATCATGCAATTAAAATATTTACACCAAATTTAGAAAATGGGTTTTCTAAATAAATTGCATATGAGATGGAACAACTTATTAGGATATTTTGTTCAATGATATTATTTGAATTGTTATTTAAATTAGTTGAATAACACCAAATAATAATGAGAGTATACTACTTATACAATTAAATGGTTAATTGCATAAACTAGTTACAAGACTAGACAATGTGTGTGTGTATTAATATTTGACATTTATAAAAGAACACCACCTATTTTATAAATGTCAAATATTGATTAAATGAGAATAAAACCATTTTATTCAGCCTTGAGGCCGTTCCATATCACTTGCATGTGCATGTTAATGCTGTTTTTTGTGTCTTGAGAAGAACACATAAAGCATTCATGTTTCCACTAGCAAATGATTCTCTTGAACACTACACTTGACTAGTCTTGGGTTCTCAAATATGCTCCACTAACTAGCATAAGAGACTTACTCATTCATTATTCATCTACACATGCAAAACAACACACAAGAACCTCTCTCTCTTCCTAAAAGAAGCTACGGGTTCCAGCAGCTATTTTCAGGGTTTTTGAAGTGCTATTTTGTGTGTTCTTGGTGTCCTCTACCTAGCAAGAGTGGTGTTTGATCAAGGGCTTGGGGTATAGACACTTGAGGACCTCTACACTTGAGTTCTTGGCCGTTTCAAGCATCTAAAACTTCTCATCTTAGTCGACTTTTGCTGCTGGAAGAAGGTAGATATCACAGCTTATTCAAGCTGTGATTTTTATGTACATTTGTGTATGTTCATAGCTTGTTTAATCCACATAAATGATCCTTTTGTTTGGGTTTGTTTTTCCATCTTAAATGGTCACTAAAGAACATTATTTTCAGCTAATAAAATGGGTTTTATTAAGTTGTAACTCCGCTGCGTTTTTCAGAAAGTTTATGTGGTTAAACTTGATTTTATGTTCTAACAAACCCGTCAGGTATAACAAATATATCTATGATACCTCTATCATTGATAACACTCGGTACTTGACAAGGTATGTTATCTCGAATAGGAGGAACCATGAGTGACCATGCAAAGCGAATTAGAATCACGGGTGCACACGTAATTGTAATTTGTCATGCATGAGAATTCTGGCAACTCTATTGAGTGATAACGGACAAGATCGGTACAAATTTTCATTTCCATACTTGGAGACATGGGGTCTTGGTTCTCATAAAGCTTCACTAATGATATGCAAACAGATCCTTCATTCCTACTAAAATCATGTCTGGAAGAAGAGCTGGACGCCAGGGTGGACGAGGAACCATCAACATGACTCAAGCTGAGTTGGATGCTATCATCAACGAGCGTGATGCTGATGCGCTCGCAGCCTATGAACAGGCCCGCAATCAGAACCAGAACAACCAAAATCTAAATCAAGGAGGTCTAACAGTCTGTACCTTCAAGATGTTTATGGATTGTAAGCCTCATTCTTTCATTGGTTCTGAGGGTGCCGTCACACTGCTTCGCTGGCTGGAGAAGCTCGAGTCGGTTTTCGCCATGTGCAACTGTCTACAGGAAGTCGGGTCAAGTACGCCTCCGGCACACTGGAAGAACCAGCTTTGACATGGTGGAACTCACAGGTCCAGACCTTAGGACTTGATGCTGCTAGCGGTATGCCTTGGGATGATTTCAAGATACTGATGAAGGAAGAATACTGCCCGAGGAATGAAGTCGAGAAAGTGGAAAGTGAATTCTGGAATCTTAAAATGGTTGGCTCTGAAATCGAGGAATACACGACTCGCTCACACGAGTTGGCTGCTTTATGTCCACAGATGGTAACCCCGGCCTACAAACAGATTAAAAAGTACATTGATGGTCTAGCACCTCAAATCCAAGCTAGTGTCATGGCTGCTGATCCTGTCACTATTCAACAGGCTATCCGACTAGCTCACAAACTCACTGATCAGGCAGTGGCACAGGCACTTTGTCTAAACGTGGCGCTGCTTCTAGTTCATCTGATCATAAAAGGAAATAGGATGGTAACAACAGCAAGTCTTCAAGCTCCAATAACACCCAGAAACAACTGACCAGAAAGTTTGACATATCAAGAAGCTTCACCAACAACAATCAGAACAACAACAACAACAATGGTCTGGGATCGAGCAACTATGCGGGCAAGTATCCGAAGTGTAACCGGTGCAACTTTCATCATCATGGCCCGTGTGATCGACTCCATTGTCAAAGGTGTGGAAAGATGGGTCATGCTGCTAAAGACTGCAGGGGTGAACTGATGACTCAGCAACAACCCTAACAACAACGCCAGGGCGGAGTGACTAGAGGCTGTTATGAGTGTGGTAAGGAGGGCCACTACAGGAAGGATTGCCCACAACTGAAGAGTGGAAACAAGGGCAACGATGGAAGCAATGCTAAAGGTCGTGCTTTTGTGATTGGTTCTGGTGAGGCAAGGAATGATCAGAATGTAGTTACTGGTACGTTTCCCCTGAATGGTTGCTTCTATACTGTTTGATACCGGCGCTGAAAGAGTTTTATTTGTTCATTAAGTTCTTAGATGTAACCCTAGCTTATTGGCTAGTTACACTATAGAATTAGCCGACGGGAAACTAATTGAGGCAACTCACATCATTAAGGGATGCAAGCTAGGATTATGTGGTCCTGAGTTAGATACAGATCTGATGCCTGTCACGCTTGGTAGCTTCGATGTAGTTGTTGGAATGGACTGGTTGTCCAAGAATCAAGCTGAGATCATCTGTGGTGAGAAAATCATTCGTGTACTACTTCCTAGTGGTGAGGTTTTGTCAGTTCAAGGCGAAAGGAGTGGTACGGTCTCAGGAATCATCTCCTACATGAAGGCCAGAAGTGCTTGCGTAAGGGTCATACCGCTTTCCTTGCTATGGTCACTGAAAAAGAAACTGAGGAAAAGAAAATTGAAGATATCCCTGTTGTACGTGATTATCCCGAGGTTTTCCCTGAAGACCTACCCGGTCTCCCACCGCATCGCCAAGTCGAGTTCCAGATTGATTTGGTACCGGGAGCCACACCTATCGCGAGAGCACCGTACAGATTGGCTCCAAAAGAACTACAAGAGCTGTCTACGCAATTGCAGGAACTATTGGATAAAGGGTTTATCAGACCTAGCTCATCACCGTGGGGAGCCCCAGTCCTGTTTGTCAAGAAAAAGGACGGAACCTTTCATATGTGTATTGATTACAGGGAACTGAATAAAGCTACGGTTAAGAATCGTTATCCCCTCCCGCGCATCGATGATCTGTTCGATCAACTACAGGGTCGAGTTTCTATTCCAAGATAGATCTAAGATCGGGTTATCATCAACTGAGGATTCGAGACGAAGACATTTCAAAGACTGCTTTCAGAACTAGGTATGGCCACTACGAGTTTTTGGTTATGCCATTCGGGTTGACCAATGCGCCAGCGGTTTTCATGGACCTCATGAACCGAGTGTGCAAACCCTATTTGGACAAGTTCGTCATTGTCTTCATCGATGATATCCTTATTTTTTCAAAGAATAAGGAAGAGCATGAGGAGCACTTTAGGCTGATTCTGGAGCTGCTGAAACGAGAACAATTGTACGCTAAGTTTTCAAAGTGTGACTTCTGGATACGAGAGGTCCATTTCTTGGGTCATGTGGTCAATGAGAATAGGATACATGTTGACCCGGCAATGATAGAAGCCATCAAGAACTGGGCTACGCCTAAGACTCCGACTGAGGTACGACAGTTTCTAGGGTTGGCTGGCTATTATCGACGGTTCATCGAAGGGTTTTCAAAGATTGCTCAACCTCTCACCGCATTAACCCATAAGGGCACTACGTACAATTGGGGTGACAAACAAGAATCCGCATTTCAGGTTCTGAAACAAAAACTCTGTACGGCACCGATTCTATCCCTGCCTGAGGGAACAGATGATTTCGTAGTTTACTGTGATGCTTCTATTCAAGGCCTCGGTTGTGTGCTTATGCAACACAATAAGGTGATTGCTTATGCATCCCGACAATTGAAGGTTCACGAGAAAAACTACACGACACATGACCTAGAGTTGGGAGCCATCGTGTTTGCACTCAAGATATGGAGACACTACTTGTACGGTACCAAGTGCACCATATACACCGATCACAAGAGTCTCCAGCACATCTTTGAACAGAAGGAGCTGAACATGAGACAACGTCATTGGGTCAAGTTGTTGAACGACTACGATTGCGCGATCAAGTATCATCCGGGCAAGGCGAATGTAGTAGCAGATGCCTTAAGTCGAAAGGAGACACCTAAGCCAAAATGAGTTAGAGCATTACAACTCACCATTCACACCAGTTTACCCGATCAGATCCGCAATGCTCAACTTGAGGCATTAAAAGGCGAGAACCTGAAAGCCGAATCGCTACGAGGCATAGAGAAGCAACTGGAAACCAAGTCTGACGGAATCCGCTACTTCGTGGACCGAACATGGGTTCCTTTCTATGGAAACCTGCGAGAGCTGGTGATAGATGAAGCTCACAAGTCACGGGACTCTATTCATCCGGGTTCAGACAAGATGTACCACGAGCTAAAAGTCCTTTACTGGTGGCCGAACATGAAAGCTGATATCGCCACCTATGTAAGCAGATGTTTAACCTGTTCTAAGGTTAAAGTGGAGTACCAACGACCACCTGGCTTACTTCAACAACCTGAAATCCCAGTATGGAAGTGGGAACAGATATCAATGGATTTCATTACAAAACTGCCTCGGACCCCCAGCGGATGCGATACTATTTGGGTCATTATAGATCGCTTGACGAAATCCGCACATTTCCTGGCAATCCGGGAGACTGACCGCATGGAAAAGTTGACTCGTATCTACCTAAGGGAAATAGTCTCTCGGCACGGTGTGCCAACTTCCATTATCTCTGATCGTGATGCTCGATTCACCTCACACTTCTGGCAATCTTTACAACGAGCATTGGGAACGCGGTTGGATATGAGCACCGCGTATCACCCTCAAACCGATGGCCAGAGTGAGCGTACGATCCAAACCTTGGAGGACATGTTGCGTGCCTGCGTGATAGATTTTGGCAGCAGTTGGGAAACTCACTTACCGCTAGTTGAGTTTTCTTACAACAATAGCTATCACACATTGATTAAAGCTGCTCCATTTGAGGCACTATATGGGCGTAAGTGCCGATCACCTATTTGTTGGGCGGAAGTTGGAGAAAGTCAACTTACAGGCCCTGAACTTATGCACGAGATGACTGAGAAGATCGTGCAGATCCGTAACCGTATGGCAGCAGCACGTGACCGACAGAAAAGTTACGCTGATAAGCGTCGCCTACCGTTGGAATTTCACATAGGTGACAAAGTGCTTTTGAAAGTGTCACCTTGGAAGGGCGTTATTCGCTTTGGAAAACATGGGAAACTAAGCCCTAGATACGTGGGACTGTTTGAGATTGTCAAACGGGTTGGCCCCGTGGCCTATCAGCTGAACCTACCCGAAGAACCTAGTGGAGTACACGATGTATTCCATGTTTCAAATCTATGAAAATTCCTTGCGGACGAGACCCTTATCGTTCCGTTAGACGAGATACATGTGGACGAACAACTATGTTTCATCAAGGAACCGGTAGAAGTCATGGACCGAGAGGTCAAGAAGCTCAAACATATAGTCGTATCCCTATCGTCAAAGTCCGTTGGAACTCAAGGCGTGGACCAGAGTTTACCTGGGAACGCGAGGATCAGATGAAGAAGAAGTACCCGCAACTGTTCCAAAATCAGGCATCTACCTCTTAAGATACGCAGAAACTCTATTCGACATACGTTACAAACCGTTGAGCTTTGTATTCCCCGTTGAACCTAGCAACATGATGATCTAATTTTCGGGATGAAAATTCCTGCAACAAGGGGATAATGTGACACACCGAAATTTCAGGTTAACACCATTCAGACAGTTGTCATTATCATTGTTACATTCTCGTTATTACCCGAAACGTATACAAGCATCGCCACCAACATCGTTAAATAAATTATGAAATATAATTCTAACATTGGTGTTTGTAGAGGATTCAAATAAACGGATTACTTGAGGAATCCTCTTAATTAACATAGCTCGCCCATTTATGTCGTTATCAACCGAAACAAATTCGGGAACTCGGGGACTAAGTACGAGGACCAAACGTGACAAATTGCCAAACTATGGCTGGGTATATAAACCCCTTACCAGCCCTAATTTTCATTTCACTCCCATTTCTTTTATCTTCTTCACTATCATCTCCTCCACCTTTTCTACCACCTCGTTTGAGCTCGTTTTCGCCGGCTAAACTACGCTACTGCTGAGATAGCACGTTTCCAGCAGGTAGGCGACCTCGGTCGTCCATTTTATTGCGTTTCACTTCTACAAATTTGGGGTTTCAGGTGCTCGGGTTCAACCCGAATGCATGTGGTCGTGGGGGTGCGTGTGAGGTCAATCAGCATGTGCATTTTACTTAGACATGTTAGGAAAGTGTTTCTGGAAGTCCCTGATGTGTAAAAACCATGCACGGAAACGAAGCTGTTCAGCCCCACCCGCAGTCGCGATCTGCTGCAGTTCGTGACTGTACCAGTCGTGCGACTGAGCTGTACGACTGGGCGTGTCGTGCGACTGAGCGGTGCGACTGGGGTGAGTCGTGCGACTGAGTCCAGGCGTATGTGCGTGTCCTGCGAATGAATGCATACGATGGAGAGTGTGTGCGATTGAGTCAATCAGATGAATGAGTGCGACTGTGCATCGCACGACTGAAGGTCCAATCGCACGAATGAAGGTTCAGTCGTGCGAACGGCCGTTGAGTCGTGCGAATGGATGATGTGTGGTACGACTAAATGCTGAGTCGCACGAATGAGGGTTCAATCGTACGAGTAAAGTTGATTCGTACGATTGAAGGCCCATTCGTACGGATGAAGTGTCCAGTCGTGCGTCTAGTCTGGTTATGCGATTGGAGTCATTGTGAGTGAGTTCTTCTTGTGTGCGGTGTGCCTATCGGGTGATGATAAGGTAACATCAATAAAGTGTCATTTATTGACCACAAAGATTAAAGTCAACGCTATCAACAAGCACATATTTTTACAATCTCAAATAACCTAACCGTTTACAATTATCGACAACCCATTTGTGATCTACATAAATTCTGATATGTGTGTGCCTGCTTGTGTGTTCACCCACGACCGAACCAATGCGACCCGACCCTACTAAACATTTCTATTAACGTTAGACACAACATTAACGCTTAACATAACTGTCAATAGGTGTTTGACAGTTCATTGTAAACAACACTTGGGAGGCTTTCATCCTACATACTTACTACATCATCAGTGAGTCTTCACGGTCCCTATTTTATTTTCTTTCCTTTTGGGGGAAAAACATGCAAACAGATTTACATAAATGGTTTTAGTATTATTGATATCACTTGTTACGTTAGTGCAAACACACATAACAGTCCTGACACTCTCGAACCGTTAGTAATGTGTAGCGAGGTAATTCTGAGTAGTACTACTGGGTCTGATAAAACCCGCCCGGGCTAGTCGCGCTAGCTTGATTGGAGGTCAAACGGGTGCATTATTGACCTAACATTTGTCACTGTCTGGTGAGACGTGACGGGGATACAACAAACATATCAGACGCAAACAGTCAGCTTCGGTTCGAAACGCTAAGTAACATGACTATAGGCTAGCTGCCTATCGATATGCTTTAATTACTTAACCATTGAAACACTTTCGGACACATTTCTTGTTAATTAAACCTGTGAACTCACCAACTTTATGTTGACACATTTTAGCATGTTTTCTCAGGTCACAGGAACGCATGAGCTCATGATGCACGCTTCAGGAACGTACTCAGGACATGCATTCATCAATCTTATTTTCTTGCATTGAACATTTTGTTTAGACTTGGCAATTGTAACTTTCATGTAATGGATTTACATATCATGTATACGCTTCCGCACTGTTGTAAATTTCGTTTATGTTCCGTTGAATGAAGTCAAATGTTTATTTTTAGATTCATATAGTGTCGTTCGATATGACTGTGTCTGAGATCCTGGTATGTCACACGCCTAACGGTAATACCCCATTCATGGAAATTGAGGGTGTGACATAGATCTTTATTCCCAGAATATAGGCGGCTTCACCAAGATCCTTAATGGAAAAACAACTTCCAAGCCAGGTTTTTACACCTTCCAAGGTTGGAATGTCATTTCCAAATAGTAGTATGTCATCAACATACAATACTAGGAAAGTTATTGTGCTCCCACTAGCCTTCTTATACACATAAGCTTCATCAGCATTTTTGATGAAGCCAAATTTCTTTACTTCCTCATTAAAACGGTGATTCCAGCTTCTCGATGCTTGTTTCAATCCATAGATTGATTTCTTTAACTTGCATACTTTATTATGATGTTTTGGATTGACAAAACCTTTAGGCTGAACCATATAGACATCTTCCTCAAGATATCCATTTAGGAAAGTGGTTTTAACATCCATTTGCCAAATCTCATAATCATAATGAGCAGCTATGGCAAACAATATCCTTATAGACTTTAGCATCGCAACAGCTGAGAAAGTTTCATCATAATCAACCCTTTGAGTTTGAGTGAAACCATTTGCTACAAGTCTAGCCTTATAAGTATCCAAGTTTCCATGCATATCGGTTTTCCTTTTGAAAACCCACTTACTTCCAACTATCTTGGAGTTAAGAGGTGGTTCAACAAGTTCCCAAACTTGATTGTCATACATGGATTGCATCTTAACGTTCATGGCTTCAAGCCACTTGTCACAATCCGAATTGGACACTGCATTGTGATATGTGGTTGGTTCATCTGAATCTACCACGTAGCATCCATCCATGAAAAATCCGTATCTTTCAGGTGGATTAATAGTTCTACCACTTCTGCGAACGTTTTGTGTGTATTGATCAACCGCTTGATCATTCTCAACATCCTCATGTTGAGTGCTAGTTTCAACCAAACGTGCATCGGGCTGTGAATCTTGATCCTTCTCAAGATCCACTGTTCTACTGCTAGTTCCTTCCATAAGGAACTTTGTTTCTAAGAACTCGCCCTTTCTGGCAACAAACACCTTTTGTTCCAGTGGGTCATAGAAATAATATCCCATAGAATCTCTAGGATATCCAACAAAGATACACTTGGTGGATCGGACATCTAATTTGTTTGGGGTGGGAGTCTTAACATAAGCCTCACAACCCCAGACCCTTAAGTATGATAGGGATGGAACTCTTCCATGCCATATCTCAAAAGGTGTCTTTTCCACCTTTTTGGTTGCGGCCATATTCAAAATACGGGCCGCGGAGAGCAAAGCGAAACCCCAAAATGATAGAGGCAATGTGCTTCTAGCCATCATAGATCGAACCATATCCAATAGGGTTCGATTCCTCCTCTCAGATACACCATTATGTTGTGGTGTTCCAGGTGGAGTGAGTTGTGAGACAATCCCACAACTCCTAAGATGATCTTGAAAAACATTACTTAGGTATTCACCTCCTCTATCGGTACAGAGAATTTTAATTGACTTGTTGAGTTGATTTTGTACTTCATTTTTGAAGATTTTGAACATTTCAAAATCTTCATCTTTGTGCCTTAATAAGTACACATATCCATAGCGACTATAATCGTCGGTAAAGGTAATGAAGTATCTTTCACCATTCCTAGTCATTGATTTAAAAGGACCACATACATCCGAATGTATGATTCCTAATAAATCTTTTGCCCTTTCGTTACTTCCACTAAAGGGCGCCTTAGTCATTTTTCCTTGTAAACAAGATTCACATACATCAAATGAATCACTTTCATTTTTTTTAAAAGACCATTCTTTTGAAGTGTTTGTATACGTTTCTTGTTTATATGACCAAGACGACAATGCCAAAGATAGGTATCACTCAAATCCAACTTGAGTTTTTTGGTGTTAGTTTGGTACAATGAACTATTTAAAGCATTTTCATGAACCAATTCATAAATACCATTAATGGGAATAGCTTTAAATAGAACATATCATTTAAAGAAACATGAATATCATTTTCAACAAAAGATAACAAATAATCATAATGCCTTAATTGGGATACAGAAATAATGTTCCTAGTCAAACTAGGAGCATACAAAACATTCTTCAAAATAACATCCAACCCACTTGGAAGTTTTAGGATGTAGTCCCCACGAGCTTCAACTAAGACTTTAGTTCCATTGCCCATGAAGAGGCTAACATCCCCTTGATTGAAGTCCCTACTTCTTGTGAACCCCTGCAACAAATTGCAAATATGAGTTCCACATCCGGTATCCAATACCCATGTGTTAGAAGATGTAACATTAAGATCAATATGAATCATGTATATTGTACCTGAGGTCTGCCCGGCATCCCTCTTTGCTTTCAACTCTTAGAGATGGACAGGACAATTCCTTGCCCAATGTCCAATCTCCCCACACTTGAAGCATGGGTCATTGGTAGCAACCTTTTGCTTCTTCTCTTGTGGTTTGGGTGGCAAGGGTGCCACCCCTTTCCCCTTTCCCCAAACGGGTCCCTTACCCTTGGCAACCTTTGCCTTGGGTGCGGGATAAGGCCTTTTCTTGTTCCCACCTTCATTGATGGTGAGAACGGGTAAAACCCTTTTACCCATAGCCGCCTCGGCTGTTTTAAGCATTGAGTGAAGCTCACCAATGCTCTTGTCCCATGCATTCATGTTGTAATTCAACACATATGTCTCGAACTTCTTGGTAAGGCCATTTAGGATCAAATCCGTGGCCAATTCCTTCGAGACGGGACAATTAAGCCTCTCGAGGCTGTCAATATGACTTTTCATCTTAACTACATAAGATGAAACCGATTGGTTGTCGTCCATACGACAAGCATGGAGTGCTCGAACCGTTTTGAAGCGCTCAACCCTTGCTTGCTGTTGGAACGTTTCCTTCAGCTGGGTTATCATGTCATAAGCTCCGTGATGTTCATACTCCTTTTGGAGATCCGGAGTCATGCTCGCTAGCATGAGACAAGACACTTGGACGGAGTCCTCAGTGTATTTCAGCCAATCGATATAGGCCTCCTCATAATCCTCAGTAGGTTGATCGGGGATAGGGTCGTCTAAAACATATGATCTTCTCTCTTGCTTGAGAACGATTCTCAAGTTTCGATACCAATCAATAATGTTGTTATGATTTAGACGTTCCTTTTGGAGGATCGCTCATAATGATTGGTTGGACGCGGATGAGTTATCGTGATTTTCATTATTGGTGGCCATCTACAAAATTTAACAAAGATCTATTTTAGTATTTTCGATATTGCTAATTTTAATAATTAATGCCTTTTAAGGTCATTTTATATTAAAATCTAGAACCCAACATTACATTTAAATTGTGGTTAGGTGACCTTTATCACACGATTTAAATTAATAAGGTGGTCAACGATTGACGGTTGCAACCACTTGCAACTTCTAGAGGTATGGGATCGACTTTTGAACATCATATGTAAAGTTGGCATGTTAATCCCATCAACACCATTTGGAAACCATATTGTAGGTGATCCATTTAACATGGTTTGCAAATCAAGTTACTCTACTTGCACACACATGTGAGTTTACCAACATAAGTGGTTAGGTGACCTTTATCCCACCAATATGGTATTCCCACCTTAAGTCACAAGTTCCCTCAAAATGGTTAGGTGACCTTTATTCCATTAAAGTTTCCAAATGACTTAAGTATTGTGCAAAAGGACGGTGTTAAACTTGTTTGTTAAGTATTTAAAGTTTTCATAATTCTAGTTTAGAAAACTTCTACGTATTTGTATTTGCATGCTTTCAAATACAAGATACCCTATGGTTCTTTTAATAAAACCCATTTTATTATAAAACCATTAATCCTTTTAATAACCATTTATTAACACTTAATGATTAAGAACCATTTTTATATTAGCTTGTTAAGATTATTTTTATTAAGATTGTTTGTCATATCCAAATATCATACAATCATTCATAAAATCACAATCAAACAAGCATAATATAATCAACCACATGTGCATATGTGCATAACCATAGCATCTAAAGTGGTCCACACTTGTTTGCCATCACAAGTGTGGTCCATAGGGCATTCCTAAGGTCATAACAAAAACATATAGAAAGCTTTCAAAAGCCTCCCACTTGAAACCGCGTCCAAAATGCTCCATGTTTCTCTTATGACCTTCCTTTGTGCTTCCAATGTGTATGTCTTCATATTACAAGATATAAAGTCCTAATACAAGATATCTAGTAAAATGAAAAATACACCTAATCTATTTATTACAACCCAATAATAAATAAATTACATTTTAAACAAAGCACAAATAAATTTATATACAACCCCATTGAATAAACAAAACAACCATTGCATACATCCAAACAACACAAGGCCAAAAGCTAGGTTATGCACTATTAAAAGAACAATCATAAACATCATTCATCAAACTAAATAAACCCCATCAAACCCCAAATTTTCAGCCAACATAAACTGAAAATTAGGGTTTGTTTGTCCAAACAAACAACATCCAAATATATCAACCAATTGACATTCGTATCTTTCAAAGTTTAATCATAAGCATGAAGATATAACTTTGAAAGACATGGGGTTTATTAAATCAACCAAAATCAGCCTCTAATAAGTTGATTAACATCCCTTAAAATTCGATTTTTAAAAGATAATGATGCTAGTTTTCATATAACCGGCTCTAGATGCCATTGAAGGGGTTTGTTACATCATTTTCAGCTTGTTTAACCATTTAAACATATGAAACGCAGTGGAATGAACTACTTTAAAACATGTTAAAGTTTCTGAAAATTATCTTTCTAATGTGTAAAACAACAAACCCATAACATAAGGATCTTTATTATGTGGATAAACTAGCATACAATATGATAAGAACACCCAAAACATGACTTAGTCATACCAAGATACTACCTTTCTGGATGCTGTCAAATACGACCAAAAGAAGGCTGAAAAGGGGCTGAAAAATGGCCAAGACTTTCAAGAGTTGAAGTCTTCAAGTCTTCCTTCCCATAAGCCTCTAAGCAAGTATCATGGTTGCTTGGACTTGGACACCAAAACTCCAAAAAGAAAGCTGCCAACAGCCTTCAAAATCGTGATGTTCCAGCAGCAAGTTAGATGAAATGGAGATGAAATCAACCAAGGTTCCAAGAAGAGGAACCCTCAAGTGTGTATACCCAAAGCCTCCTTGCAAACACCTCTTGTTAGGGAGATTCAACACCAAAACTAACACAAAATTGCTCTACTAAACCCTTTGATGCTGCTGCCTTTTGGCTGTAGCTTTTGAGAGAGAGAGAGAGAGTATTTTGTTTAGTCTTTTGCATGTGATAATGAGAGATCTTGGTAGTGTGTTCAACTAGTCAATGATAGAGAGTTTCAAGAAGCAAATGGTCCAATGAAAAATAGAGAGGGGGCGGCCGATTTTTGAATGTTTTGAGGGTTTCCCCCTCAAAATTTTATCATCTCTTAATATTAACTAGTTGAACTAACAAGTTGCACAATTAACACTTAATTGTATAACTTATATACCCATTTATTATTTGATATTATTTAACTAAGTTAAATAACATTTCAAATAATAATATTTAAACAAAGTATCTAAATAAGTTGTTCTATCTCTTATGCATTTAATTTAGAAAAGCCATTTTTCTAAATTGGTGTTTATATTTAATTACATGATCATATCATCAATTAAATATCAATTTGTGTTTGCTAAGCTTGTTATTGGGTATAACCCGACTTGGATCATAATGTACTAACTGCATCAATATTCTATGTGTCTTGGGCACATAGAATCCTACAATTAAAAGGTAATAAAAGGTTATTAAAATTGTTTAATGATTTAAGATTAAAAGGGTTTTAATCAATGTACCATAGGGTATCTTGTATTTGAAAGCATGCAAATATGAATACATAGAGTTTTCTAAACTATTTTTTTAAAATGAGATCAACACCATCCTTTTACACAACACTTGAGTCACTCGGGAACTCTTAGTGGGATAAAGGTCACCTAACCATTTTGTGGGAACTTGTGACTTGAGGTGAGAATGTCATATTCGTGGGATAAAGATCACCTAACCGCTTATTTTGGCAAACTCACACGTGTGTGTAAGTAGGGTGTCTTGATTTGCAAACCTTGTCAAATGGATCATCTACGATGTGGTTTCCAAATGGTGTTGATGGGATTAACATGCCGACTTTACATATGATGTTTCAAGTCGATCCCATACCTCTAGAAGTTGCAAATGGTTGCAACCGTCAATCGTTGACCACCTTATTAATTTAAATCGTGGGATAAAGGTCACCTAACCACTATTTAAATGTAATGCTGGGTTCTAGATTTTAATATGAAAATGACCTTAAAAAGAATTAATTATTAAAATAACAATATCGAAAATACTAAAATTGATCTTTGTTAAATTTTGTAGATGGCCACCAATAATAATGATAATCATGATAATGCATCCACGTCCGCCTAATCTTTACGAGCGATTCTCCAAAGGGAACGTCTAAATCATAATAATTTTATGGATTGGTATCAAAACTTGAGAATCGTTCTCAAGCAAGAGAAACGATCATATGTTTTAGACGACCCTATCCCCTATCAACCTACTGAGGACGATGAGGAGGCCTATAATGATTGGATGAAGTACACTGAGGACTCCGTCCAAGTGTCTTGCCTTATGTTGGCAAGCGTGACTCCGGATCTCCAGGAGTATGAACATCACAGAGCTTATGACATGATAACCCAACTGAAGGAAACGTTCCAACAGCAAGCGAGGGTTGAGCGCTTCGAAATGGTTCGAGCACTCCATGCATGTCGTATGGACGACAACCAATCGGTTTCATCTTATGTACTTAAGATGAAAAGTCATATTGACCGCCTCGAAAGGCTAAATTGTCCCGTCTCGAAGGAATTGGCCATGGATTTGATCCTCAATGGCCTTACCAAAAGGTTCGAGACGTTCGTGTTGAACTACAACATGAATGCTTGGGACAAAAGCATTGGTGAGCTTCACTCTATGCTCAAAATGGCCGAGGCGGCCATGGGTAAAAGGGTTTTACCCGTTCTCACCATCAATGAAGGTGGGAACAAGAAAAGGCCTCATCCCGCACCCAAGGCAAGAGTTGCCAAGGGTAAGGGACCCATATGGGGAAAAGGGAAAGGGGTGGCAAGGGTGCCACCCAAAGCATAGGAGAAGAAGCAAAAGGTTGCTTCCAATGACCCATGCTTCAAGTGTGGGGAAATTGGACATTGGGCAAGAAATTATCCTGTCCATCTCTAAGAGTTGAAAGCAAAGAGGGATGCCGGGCAGACCTCAGGTACCATATACATGATCCATATTGATTTAAACTTAATATCCTCTAACACATGGGTATTAGATACCAGATGTGGAACTCACATTTGCAATTTGTTGTAGGGGTTCAAAAGAAGTAGTAACTTCAACAAAGGGGATGTTAGCCTCTACATGGGCAATAGGGCTAAAGTTCATGTTGAAGCCCGTGGTGACTACATCTTGAAATTTCCAAATGGTTTGGAAGTAATTTTGTACAATGTTTTGTATGCTCCTAGTTTGACTAGGAACATTATTTCTGTAGCCCTATTAAAACATTTTGGATATGTATTATCATTTATTGGAAATGAAATCCATGTTACTTTGAATGACATGTTTTACTTTAAAGCTATTCCCATCAGTGGTATCTATGAATTGGTTCGTGAAAACACATTGAATGATAGCTTATTGTACCAAACTAGTACCAAGAAACTTAAATCGGATTTGAGTGCCACTTACCTTTGGCATTGCCGTCTTGGTCATATAAACAAGAAAAGAATAAAAACACTACAAAAGAATGGTCTTTCAAAACAAGTGAATGTGATTCATTTGATGTATGTGGCAAAGCCGAAAGGGCAAAGGATTTATTAGGTATCATACATTCTGATGTATGTGGTCCTTTTAAACCTATGACAAGGTACAATGAAAGATACTTCATTACCTTTACTGACGACTATAGTCGATATGGGTATGTGTACTTGTTAAGACACAAAGATGAAGTTTTTGAAATGTTCAAGATCTTTCAAAATGAAGTACAAAATCAACTCAATAAGTCAATTAAAATTCTCCGCACCGATAGAGGAGGTGAATACCTGAATGATGCTTTTAGGGACCATCTTAGAAGTTGTGGGATTGTCTCACAACTATTTCATGAGTTAAGTGGAATACATCCGACATTCCATGTATCTAATCTAAGGAAGTGCTTAGCTGATGAAGATATGATTGTACCACTGGATGATATCGAAGTGGACGAACGGCTCAATTACATAGAGCAGCCAGTGGCAATCATCGTTCGAAAGGAAAAAGATTAAGGAATAAAGTGGTTCCGCTTGTACAAGTACAATGGAAGCACAGGAAGGGTTCCGAGTCTACGTGAGAGACTAAAGGATAGATGAGACAACATTAGCCACAGTTATTCGAAGGATGACGGGTTTCATGGATGAAACCTCTTTAAGGGGGGTGGAGTTGTAACATCCGGAAATTTTGTCTAGAATAAAAGAAATGAAAGATATTTTGTAAGAAAAGAAAAAAAGGCCAAAGAAGAGGGGTTAAAATGTAAATAGGACAAATAATAATATTATTTTGTATAAAGTGGACATGGCCGCCCAGTTCTTTTGCACATCAACTGTCACGACAGTTTTAGAGAGAGAAATCAGAGGATCTTTGACATTTAGAAAGAGAAAGAAGCTAGATTCAGATAAGGTAAACGAATTTAGTATAATTGGTTTGGGTTTTATGGATTTTTAGCCATGAAACCGGTTTCTACATGTTCTTATGTGTTTATATGTGCTCGGGTATGCGTTTTTGGACATGTTTAGGTGTTAGAAACTTTGGAAAAGTTCAAGTTAAAGAGTTTGAGCTTGAAAGCAGCTTAGGTGAGTTCTAGAACCCTTATTCTACATGTTTTATAAACTATGTACGAAATTGATTTTACAACCGCTATATATATGCCCGTGTGCATTTATGCTTTTATGGGGATGTTCTATGGTTGTTTATGCAATGTTTAAGTTTAGGATAGTTATAACAAGCTTAGAACAGGTTGATATGATCATTGGGACTGAAAATAACTTAGGAACATGTTAAACTGGTTGTTCATGCGCCTTATGTTCTTATGTTCCATATTAATTATTATTGTGTGACTTTATGTGGTGTGTTTATGATTGTATACGTAAAGTATTATCATTAATACAAGTGAAAGATTAATGATATAGAAAAGTCTTGCAAGCAAATGAAAAGAAGTTGCACGATCACGTTGTCGTTAACTCAACTGTATGCGGTCTAGCTAACCCGAAGGATGCATGCAGGGTTAGCCATTGAGACTGACAGGGACCCTTGTAGCATACGCTAGGTGACTAGGTCAGCTTAGTGCATAATGTTCGTGGTCTATTTATAGACCACTGGTTCAGTATCAGCTTTGTGCACAATGTTCGGGGTATTGCACATTGGTTCGTAAGAAAGTGAAAGATAATGATAAAAGTACGAATGAACGAATGCGTACAGTAATGAATGAAAGAAAGTATTACCTTGATGTACGTATGACGTGTGATCGCATATCTAAATAAAGAAGGTATTTTACAACAAGGGATATTTTCATATATCTATACAAGGTATTTTAATACTTTTAAAACTAGAACTCACTCAGCAATGCTGACTTTTATACATTTTCAATTGGCAGGTAAATATTGCCGAGGATGGCATGAGGGTGAAGCTACTCGGTGGGGCAAGATTGACATCCATTCTTGTTTTGATATTGTTGTTTTGTAATGCATTTAAACAATCTTTTGTAACTAATAAACAACGATGTATTGCTTAGCAACAGTAATTATAAATGAAATGAATGGGCTATTGTTAATGTAATTTTGCTGTAATGTTTTATGAAATATATACTATTATGTATGTTTAGTACTATGATTGACCAACTGTGAGGTGCCCGAGGACGGGACCTTACATTTTGGCTAACCCTTGAGGGTTCACACACAGGGGGATCAGTCTTGGTGACTGATCCATAGTAAGAAACGGGATCCTTGTCACTTTACTCGGGGAATGAGGTGGCTGTGTGCCCAACGATGGGGTAAAGTTATGATAGGATCTAGAAACAGTGAAAGATAATGATAAAGTACTAAACGAACGAATACGTGTGATAAGGAGGGATGAATAAGGTTATACCTTGACGTATGTATGATGCATGCTCACGTACGAAAGTAAAGAAAGTATTTATTTGAAAAGGGTGTTTTTATATATAATCTTTACAAGGTATTTTAACGCTTTTAAAATAGGACTCACTCAGCAACGCTTACTTTTATACTTTTTCAGTTGACAGGTAATTTTGCTGAGGATGGCACACGGGGAGGCTACTCGGCAGGGCAAGACTAGCATCCATTCACGCATAATATTATTGTTGTTTTGTAATGTAATTAATAGATGCTTTTGTAACTTACGAATAATGTTGTATTGCTTAACAACAATGCTTATTAATGATAATGAATGGTTTTTGTTAACTTAATTTTTTGCTGCAATGGTTTTTGTGATGAAGGTCCACATTTGTGTATGGGTTTTATGATACAGTATAAATAGTAACCGTGAAAATTACACAAAACAATGTCCTATTACATTGAATTCAACATACAAATGTGGTTGATGCTACACTACTGTTGAAACTAGGAAAAAAATATGATTGTTTGAAGCAAAAAAAACCACTATGTCATGATGTTACACTAAGATTTTAAACATAATGTTAAACTGCTGCTGTAACCTACGCATATAATGTTGCACTCCTATTGTAACCTAGGCAGATTAGTAAAAACAAATAAAATGATATTTTAAACAAATTTCGTACATCAGAACAACATACAAAAAGAAAACTTATTTAATATTAGGATCTTTGAATGGAATTTTCATTGAATACTAATATTTTTTAGAAAACACTGGTAAAGTTATGTTGCTACCGTAACTATAGGAAAAGTAAAAAAATAAAAAAAGATCGCTGAAGAAAATTCGCATTTAATACAACATAGGAAAAATAATGTTCATTTAATACTAAGATCTTAGAAAAAACACACATGAGGGTCTTTGAATAAAAAAACAATCCCTAATGATATTACACTAATGCTGTAACTTAAGAAAAAAACTAAAAAATTATCCAGCATAACAGAAACAAAATGATACAGAAGTAAACATTCAGAGACAAATTATCCAACACAACAGGGAAAAAACAAAAAAAAATATAGTTGCCAGTGTAAGAGAATCAAATAATATCAAATCTTTAAAAACAAAATAGTCACCAGTGTAAAAATATCATTTTCATTAAAGATGCAAACGAGTTTCTCCTTTACCACAAAAACAAAAATCTTCAAAAACAAATAAGTTATCAGTATAAGAATATCAAATGTAGTTTGCTTCAGTAGCAGTGTAGATAAGGTGAAGACGAGTTTGCTTCAAAAAAAGATAAAAGTCACCAGGGAAAGAATATGACATGTAGATAAGGTAGTTACCTCTACGATCAAAACCAACGTATTATCGTAATCAAATGTATTATCGTAATCACTAGCGAGCTCGTCGTGATCGGTCATTATGTCAAGCATCTCCTCAGCCAAAGAAATGTCGGGTTCTCCAATGTCGCCCCCACCCATACTCTATTGATGGAGATGAAAGGAGATAGATGAATGATGAAAAAGATAGATTCATGAAAATGAAGAAGATATATGTTAGATACAACTAAAAAAAGTAAAAACCGTATGGTAGGATATAACAAAGAGTAGTTGGTGTGAGTGTTAGATAAAGAAAAAGGAAGATATGACAAAATCATAAAAAGATCTCTACAAGTACAATTATTGTATTATATAGAAGGTTGTCAATCAAGTTTGATAAAGAAAAAACTAAATGGTACTATGCAGCAGGTGGGAGTTGCAGCTGCTACAAAGTTACTATTTTACCCCTAGAATGGTTTGGGTCTATTCGCCTACGTGACTGAACTACAAACAAAGGATAGGGTTAACGGGTTATCGCAACTTTGAAGGGTTAAGAAATGATCCTTACCCTATATATATATAATGATAACATAATAAAAAATTATTAAACAAAACATAACATAAAATTTTAAAAAAGTAAAATGACGAAAATGTTTCCCTCTTTCATAAAAACATTATAAAAAATAGAAAAACCTCGTTTTTTACGAACGTCATTTTACACATATGTAATATCTGTAAATACACATGTGTAATGACTAATTTACATATGTGTAAAAAACGGGTGGGCGATTTTAGAAGAAAGAGTATATCAATATGATACACGTAGAAAAGATTAAAAAATACTGAAATTAATGGTGAAATTTGTTTTAAAAAATAATATGGTGAAAAGTAGTTATAAGCATTATAAAAAAAGGTGTAAATGACATGTGACTTGTATGTGATTTAAATGTGTGGCTTATAGTGTTTTATAGAGTTTTCACGAAAAAACCTAGTTCTCAAGATAACCCTAAGAACTAATGTGAGCCACTAATTTTCAATAAAAAATGATAATTAACGCAAACATAATAAAGAAATTATAAAATAAAAATAACATAATATAAAACAATAAAAACACAAAAATATTTCTCTATTTCCCTCTTTCATAAAAATTAAAAAAATTCTCGTTTTTTTACAAATTCTGTTTTTACACATGTGTAAATCCGGTATTACACATGTTTATAATTAGATTTACACATATATAAATAACAAGTTGATGATTTTTTTTAAAAAAATATATCAATATGGTAGACGTTGGAAAGATAAAAAAATTACTGAAATTAATGGTGAATTGTTTTTGAAAAAATAATATCGTGAAAAAAAGTTATGAATGTTTTAAAAAAATGGAGAAATAGCATAGGACTTGCATGTGATAAGAAATATGTTGCTCATATTGGTTTCTAAAGTTCTTATAAAAAATATGGTTCTCAAGATAACCCTACCCTATATATATACACATGCATACAAAAAGATAAAAAAATAAAAAGAAACTTATTAAGCACCTAGACCTACAAAACTTCAACCACATCCTACATTTACTCTATGATGATCGACCACCATACCCTCCATATAGTTTCATCCATTTTTTTATTAAAGGAACTAATGCACCAAAATCAATCTTAGTGAAAATCAAATCTCCTAATACTTGCTTTCTTCCAAATCTGCACATGATCTCTCTGAAATCCAAGAGTCAAGATATGGAGAATCCATATATCTTAAACCTCAAATGGAGCTTGTAACACCCGAAAATTTTGATGAAAGAATGGTAGAAAAGTTTTCATGCAAAAGGAAGGATCTCGCACGAAAGGTAGTTCTCGCGCGAGAGGTCTGCGACAAGTAGGTCTGGGTATAAATAGCTGTGAACACCCATGCCTGACCCTATTTATGCGAAAAGTGCTGCTGTTAGAGAGAGAAAACGACTGTGTAAAGAGAGAAAGTGAAGAAACGAAGTGCTAAGGTATGTAACTAGTGTAGTAACTCGTGTTATGTATTAAGAAACGATTATTGATGTATATAACACGTGGTTATGTTGTTTTTTGATTGATAAAGGCTTTAGGAAGGTCGTGTTTGTGCTAGAACTTCACAAGGTGAGTTCTAGTCCCCTTTTTACGAAAGTTTTCATGTTTTGGGGCTATTATGCATACTACAACGTATGAAAATGCTTGTTAATGCTTGGAATGTTGATGTTCATGATGTTAGGTTTGTTAGACAGGCTTTAGATGCGATAAGTTGTGACTGGGCGGGAAAACCCATAGTTTTCGCGCAAGCAGTTAGGTTGTACTTTATGAAATTTTAATCTCCAAGTTCTTGTGCGAAAGGTATAGTTCTCACGTGATAGGAAGTTCTGGCGTGACTGAATGTTCTACCCCGGTACCATAGTTCTCGCGCGATAGGAAGTTCTCGCGCGAAAGTGAATGATAACGATGATGAAAAACAGAAGTAATGAAGGATGGGATCCTTGTCGCTACCTCGGTACTATAATTTGCTTTGTGCATAATGTTTCGAAGAATTGGCTTCATGCCTAATGAATTGGCTTCGTGCTTATGTATTTGCTTCGTGCACAATGTAACTGCTTCGTGCATACTGTATATACTTCATGCATAATGTTTATGGGTTTGTTTAAAAGCCTCGATAAAGTACCAGCTTCATGCACAATGTTGGGGGTTTAGCATATGGTAGGATCCATAAGAAAGTGAAAAGATGTTGACGAATGAACGAACGAAATGAACGATGTGAATGATAATGAACGATGATGAAAAGTTAATAAATAATTATTGTTAAGGTGTATGTATGATGTATGATCACGTACGAATGTAAAGGATATGTTTATACAACAGTAAAGTATTTTACTTATAAAACTAGAACTCACTCTGCGTCGCTGACTTTTGTATGCATAATAGTTAGCATGTAATTGTTTGAGGCTAAGGAGGTACAGACATGGATGCATAAGCTACTGGGAAAGATTTCAAGACTGTCATCCATAATTTGAAGAATGCTATCATGTTAATACAAATTTTGAGATGTAAACTTAACAATATGATTATTTGACATGATTTTTGTTATTAATGAAAAGCTTAAATTCCGCTACAAATGTTATATTTTAAATGTTTATGCGATGAATGATAAACTGTAAGCGTCCCGGGAACGGGGCCTTACATGTTAGTATTAGGGCCAGGTTTAAGAGAATCGGGTAAATCATTTTCAAAACCTAAAACTTAAACTGAGAATGGGATGAAAAGGAAAGGGATGCCAGTCCTAGGAGCTACATGCCTGCAGGTAAATGTTTAATGTAAACGTTTTATGTATGTTAATGAAAAAGGAATTATGTGCGCATGTTATGTCAATTATGTGCTTCTAGTAGATTTAGATACTGATGTAGTCAGGATAGAAAATGCTTGGGGAATGAAAAGTGTAAGGCCCCGTTCCCGGGATGCTTACAGTTGGACATTTACAGCATTATTATATAATACAATACATATTTCATAAAATGTACAACAAAATTAAGTCATGAAAAACCATTCATGCATATAATCAATGTTGCAAAATAATACATCGTTGTAAGTTAGGGTTACAAAATACTCAATTAGCTGCATTACATTACAACAAAATCATTATACATGAATGGATGCCAGTCTTGCCCTGCCGAGTAGCCTCCCCGTGTGTCATACTAAGCAAATTACCTGCCAACTGAAAATGCATAAAAGTCAGCGTTGCTGTGTGAGTCATAGTTTTAAAAGCATTAAAATACCTTGTACAATTTATATATAAAAATACCCTTTTTCAAATAAATACTTTCTTTACTTTCATACGTGAGCATTCATCATACGTACATCAAGGTATAACCTTATTCATCCTTCCTTATTGCACGTATTCGTTCGTTGCATACTTTTTCATTATTTTTCACTGTTTCTAGATCCTGTCATAACTTTACCCCCATCGTTGGGCACACAGCCACCTCATTCCTGGAGTAAAGTGACATGGATCCTGTTTTGTACTATGAACCAAGACGGATCCCCCTGTGTGTGAACCCTCAAGGGTTAGCCAAAATTGCGTGATATATTACACACAGTTGAGCTAGCAACTCTCAATGAGTTGTGAACCTCCTTTCATTTTGCTTACAAGACTTTTCTTTCATTCATTCTTTATGTTCCACTTTCATTATGATTAAACTTTCACTTTCGTTATGATAATACTTTACGTATACAAGCATAAATACACCACGTAAAATCACATGATAATTTATAATATGGAACATAAAAATAAACCACAAACATACATAAAATAAAAAATATAAGCCTCAAGTCAAACTAGGGTCAAACTCTAAAATTCTAATTTCCCAAAATTTCAAAAAAAATTCCAAGTGTTCTAGGCACATGAGCACCATGTAGGCACATGAGAACTATAAAGGCGCATGGGTACTTAGATGCATGGGAAAGTTAGGCGCATGGGAAAATTCAGACACATGGGAAAATTCAGGCGCATGGGCACTATTTGGGTGCCTGAGCCCAACACTTAGGCGTCCGAGCACTAACTTCTGGGCGCATGAGGTACTGTTCAGGCGCATGACTAAAACTTAGGCGCCTGAGTAGATTAGTTGGATGGGGTACTGTTTGGGCGCATGAGCTCACTGAAATCTTTTCTAAGGCATAATTCAAGTGCATGAGCCCTATTTGGGCGCATGACCAATTGTTTAATATGTTTCTAACTTATTTTCAGTCCCAATCACCATCCTAACATGTACTTGACAAATATCCATCATTCTAAGCATCAACAACACATAAACAACCATAAACTTAACATACATGCACAAATACGTGTGGTTACATGTGCAACAGTTGTAAAACATTTTAAATATGCATTTTCAGCCCCAAAGAGTTTAAAACACATAAAACTGGGGTCTTGAACTCACCTAATGTAGTCTTCAAGTAATACTACTCTGAACTTGAAGTTTACAAGAGTTCAAATGCCTAAAACAAACCAAAAGAAGCAACCAAACACATAGAACACTTACAAATCGGTTCTAAGGTCGAAAACCCCACAAAAACGAACCAAAAACACATAGAAACACTTACCAAATGCAAAAATTCAGTCTTTCTTCCTTGAATAACCGAGAACCCAACTTCTTCTTCTTCTTTCTTCTCTTTTCAGTCGAAAAAGCAGATGTGATAAGTTGATATGGGCGGCCATACTCCATATATATTAAAATATTTGACTTTTATACTCTTTACACTTTAGCCCCTCCACTTTATTCCATTTCCTTTTCTTTCTAGATACTTTTGTTTTTTTTCTTTTGACAAAATTTTTGGGTGTTACAAAAAGTAAAGTAAGTGGCTAATCACAACTTGCTACTATAATTAGGGACTTACTATACTTGACATAATCTGAGCTATTAACTTGAATGACCGTGTTGGTATTTGAGTCTTATAGGATTAGAGATGGCTAGAGGTAGATCTCAAAGGCTTCACATGGTGGAGTACATGATAGACATGGTACTGGGCTACGTGTCACAAAGAACAGGTCTAGGGCTGTCGAAATGTGACATCCGTCACCAAAGGTCCGTCATTTAACGTGTTTGGTTAACTTTTGTCATCGGTCATTCCTCATCTCTATAACCCATCTATGTGGATATCATATTTGCTTGCTTGGTTATCCTTATGCTTGTGCTATCGTTGCTTGCATTGTCATCATCTTAAAACGTTTTCTAAAATTGCCCCCATTAACATTAAACGCATCATTTTTGTATAAAATTATTGTCTCAAATAAAACAATTTTTAAGTTTCAAATACTATTAACAACATTTTATCATTAATAAAACAAGCCTAATTAATAACGTTTTCAATCGAAACAAAATTTGGGAACCTGGGGGCAAAGTGCAGGGACTAAATTGACTTTTTGCAAATTTGGGATGGGTATAAAAACCCCTTCCCAGCCATTTCTTCACCATCTCCTTCACCTCTTCTTCTTCTTCTTCTTCTTCTTCATTTCTACACCATTCTAGCACCAAAACCGCTCTTTTCTTGCGTTTTCACCGGCAAATCTTGGTTATCATCGTGAATACTCACTTCTAGCAGGTAGATAACCTCGCTTGACCCGTTTCTTGCTCGTTTTCACTTCTGCGTTTTCTAGGGTTTCGGGTGCTCGGGTTCATCCGAGCACATAAGGCCGTGTGGGCTTGTGTGTTGCGTTTTTGAGTGTGTTTCTTGTTTAGATATGTTAGATGAGTGTTTCTGGAGGTTCTTGAGGTGTGAAACCCGTGAACGGAGCAGCCGAACGCTGCTCAGCACTTCAGCAGTCGCGATCTGCTACACTGGGCGACTGGGTCTGTTCATGCGACTGAGCCGTGCGATTGGGTGAATCGCACGACTGAGTCGTGCATATGGGTGTGTCGCGCAACTGAGCCGTGCGATTGGGTGAATCGTACGACTGAGTCATGCGCCTGGGTGTGTGCGATTGAATGTGTGTGCGATTGAGTCCATGCGAGTGAATGTGTGTGCGATTGAGTCAATGCGGATGAGATTGTGTGCGATTGTGCGTGGGTCGCATGACTGAAAGGCCAATCGCATGAATGAATGTTCAATCGTACTAATGAAGCTGATTCGTGCGAATGAAGGTTCAATCATGCGTATGGAGGTTAAGTCACGCGATTGGGTGTTGCATGGTATGACTGAATGCTTAGTCGCACGAATGAAGGTTCAATCGTACGAATGAAGCTGATTCATACGACTGAAGGTCCATTTGTGGGAATGGAGGGTTGAGTCGTGCGTCCAGTCCTGTTATGTGACTGATGTTGCGTGTATGTGTGAATTCCTTTTTTTGAATGTCATGTGATGATAAGGTAACATCAATAAAGTGTCATTGCTTGACCACAAAGATTAAAGTCAACGCTATTAACAAACACATACTATTTCTATTTAAAATAACCTAACCTTTTACAATTATCGACAACCTATTTAGGACTACAAATATTTAACAAGCACCATCTTTTATAATAATGGGACCCCCATACGGATGTCATTAGCAATGACGACCACTCTTAATACTTGGATCTACATAAGCTCTGATATGTGTATGCCTGCTTGTGTGTGCTACCCACGACCGAACCAAAACAGCCCGAACTAATCGAACGTCATCTTATGCCTTATGCCCATATTAATGCTTGTCAGTAACTGTCAATAGGTGTTTGGCTGTTCATAGCATTCTACCCTTGGGAATATTCATCATACGTGCTTATCACCTATTCAGTGAGTTTCGTAGCCCCTTTTTCCTCTATTAAAGCCTTTTTAAATGTTTTCAAATTGGGGGAAAAGAATGCTCACCCACTTAAACTGATTTCAAGCATCTTCCCTAGTGGAAGCTAGCTACTACTTTTATGAGTATCTTATCTTGATTATCTTGTTGATTGATGCTATATAAACTTGACTCTATGCTACGTTACCACCTTGTATGTTACTTGGTGGTATTACACTACTATGTGCTACTACTTTGATATTATGTGTTGGTTGATGCTACTATGATTGCTACTACTTGATGGATGCATCGACTGTGTGGTTCTTCTGTGTGGTTCTTCTTTGTGGTTCTTCTAAGCCGATCATCCATTACAACCATTAATCCCGGTAATGTGACCCTTAGATTAGATTGCTTGTAACCTATACGTATGCGCTGTGTGGATCTTGCTACGTCATGTATAACTTATGGTATGCTTTCTTTACAGCCATCAATTCCCGTGTGGAACCGATGTTTAGGTTTGGCTGTAGCTATCTATATCTTGTAAAACCGCTTACACATAAGTGTAGTCGCGGTAACTCTTATTAAACTTGCAAGTTGCTTTCATCTTAACATCTTTTACTACTTAAAACCTGCGAAGCTCACCAACAATTATGTTGACCGTTTTGAGCATGTCTTTTCAGGTGATCAAGGTAATTGAAGTTCTAGCAGTGCTGCCTTTTAGAGGAGACCCTAGGATGCATTTTTGGAGGATTAAGCATTTTGTTAAACATTGACTTTTGGAACATCTTGGTTGCTTAAACTTGTTCATTGTATACTTGTTCCCTAGTTGTTGGAATTTACAATACAAGTTATCATTAATGCTTATGTGATCATTCTTATGTTATGCTTATGGCTATGCTGTCGTGAACATGGACTGAACGTGACACAAGTCTCCATTTGTGTTTGGGTGTCGTTAATGCTTATGTGATCATTCCCGGATTAGGCATCATTCTTGGTACATCGTGGGTGTGGTGGGAACGCTGCGGGGAACCCTATATATAAACATCACCGGTATACCAAGAATATGCTTGAAATGGGCTGCATGGTGATCTTGACTGACCTGAACATGAAACATTGGAACTTGATAAGTGGAATGCTTGTGTATCTTCAAGTGACTAAGGTTTACATGTTTACTAAAGTTTACATGTTTACTCCCTTTATGATTAGAACAATGCCGCCTCAAAGAGCCACCCATAGCACAAATCGCGAGGGTGAGACCCCACGAGGCAGAGATAGAGGAAGGCCACCAAGAACAGGTGGTGCTCCCGTCGGCAACAATCAGGGAACTGAAAACCCTGACATAGCTGCTATGATTGCTCAACAGCTAGCCGCACTGATTCCAACTACAGTGACTCAAGTGAGCGACGCTCTTCTGAATCATAATCCCCACGGAGATCATGATACTAATGATCAACATAATCAAGGAACAGGGGAAGATACTGGGATTGGCAGAACAACTGGGAACGAAACTGGGGTTGACAATACAAGACGGGGGTGTTCCTATAAGGAATTTGTGGCCTGCAAACCCCATGAGTTTGATGGGAAAGGTGGGGCAATAGCCCTGACTAGATGGCTTGAAAAGATGGAGGCAGTGATTAACATTAGTGAGTGCCTCAACAGTCAAAGAATCAAGTATGTTACCTGCTCATTGCAGGGCAGAGCACTAACCTGGTGGAACACCCAGGTTCAAGCTAGAGGAAGAGAATCTGCGATGCATATGACTTGGGATGAATTCAAAGCCCTGATTGCTGAGGAATACTACCCCCTCAACGAGATGCAAAAACTTGAGCATGAGTTCTGGAACCATGTTGTGGTAGGGGCTGGGCACGCAGTCTATACTGATCGATTCCACGAACTGGCAAGACTAGTTCCACACCTGGTAACTCCGGAATCGAAAAGGATTGAGTGGTATATTTGGAGACTCGCGCCTCAAATCCGGGCAATGGTAACTGCAGCTGCTCCTCCTACAATCCAGAGCGCAATTTTGAAGGCTGGCGCTCTCACTGATGAGATGATAAGAACAGGAGTATGGCGTAGGGGAGCAGAGAAAAGGAAAGAGACTGGGGAAGCAAGCCGGTCCGGTACAGGAAAGTTTGATAAGAGGGCCAAGACAACCAGAAATTTTGTGGCCGTGACTCAAGGGAAGAAAGAATATGTTGGGCCGTACCCGAAATGTGTCAGGTGTAATCTTCATCATCCCCCAGCAGTGCCGTGCCGAGCGTGTCTTAACTGTAGGCGCCCGGGGCATCAAGCAAGAGACTGCAGGGTAGCGCCAAACCTGGTGGCACCCGTCAACGCGGTTAACCCCGCCGGGAATGCCAGGGCCTGTTACGAGTGTGGAGGCCTCGATCACTTCAGAAACATGTGCCCCCGACTGAATAGGGCACCGGGTTAGCAAGGAAACAACCAGCAGCAGATAGTGGCCATAGCGGGTGCTCAAGGCCAAGGAAATCAAGATAATGCTGCACGGGGTCGTGCTTTCGTCATTGGAGCTAATGATGCCCGTCAGGATCTGAACGTTGTCACGGGTACGCACTTACTCAATAACCATTTCGCATCTGTACTGTTTGATACTGGGGCAGACAATAGTTTTATATCATCTGAGTTTGAGCAAGTGCTTGATTTGAGTGGTAGTAGACTAGAAACTAGTTACTCCATAGAAATGGCTAATGGTAGGGTTGAACAAGCAGAGGAAATTATTAAGAACTACACTTTGATATTGGAAGACCAGGTCTTCAACATAGATTTGATACCCTTTGAGTTCGGAAGCTTTGACGTAATAGTGGGAATGGATTGGTTGTCGAAACATGGAGCCAGATTGTTTGCCGAGTTAAAGTAGTATGGATTCCCATGTCAGACGGGAAAGTACTCAGAATACAAGGAGAACGACCGGGAAAGAACTTAAAGCTTATCTCCTACATGAAAGCACGCCAAGGTCTACGGAAGCAGTGTTACACTTTTCTGGCTCATGTGGTAGAAAAGATGGAAGAAGAGACGAAATTGGCAGACATTCCGATTGTACGGGATTACCCAGAGGTGTTCCCTGATGGTTGTCCGGATTGCCTCCTCCACGACAGGTGGAATTCCATATAGAGCTGGTTCCTGGAGCTACACCGATAGCAAAGACGCCGTATCGGTTAGCACCCTCCGAGATGCAAGAGTTGTCCAGTCAACTACAGGAACTACTGGAGAAGGGTTTTATTCGACCGAGTCATTCACCGTGGGGAGCACCGGTGTTATTTATCAAGAAGAAGGATGGGTCGTTCCATATGTGTATCGACTACAGGGAGTTGAACAAGTTGACTGTGAAGAATCGATATCCTCTTCCCAGAATTGATGATTTATTCGATCAGCTGCAAGGGGCTTCATATTTCTCCAAGCTTGATCTTCTTTCTGGATGTCATCAGCTAAGGGTATTCGAGGACGACATTCCAAAAACAGCATGTAGAACTCGTTACGGGAACTATGAGTTCCTGGTCATGCCGTTCGGGTTGACCAACGCACCAGCAATCTTTATGGATTTGATGAATCAGGTGTGCAAACCTTATCTTGATAAGTTCATGATCGTATGATAGACGACATACCCGTCTACTCCCGTTCGAAAGAGGATCACGAAGAACACCTTCGGGCAATTCTAGAACTGTTGCGGGAAGAGAAACTTTTCGCCAAATTCTCGAAGTGTGAATTCTGGCTTCGAGAAGTGAAGTTTTTGGGTCATGTGGTTAACGAAAATGGGATTCATGTACATCCCGGTAAGATTGAAGCTGTGAAGAAATGGGATACACCCCAAACACCCTCAGAAATACGACAATTCCTAGGATTGGCCGGATACTACCGCCGTTTTATTGCGAACTTTTCAAAGATCGCACAACCGTTAACGCTGCTAACCCAGAAAGACAAGAAGTTTGATTGGGGACATGCACAAGAACGAGCCTTCCAGACGTTGAAGGAGAAGCTGTGCAACGCTCTAATACTGTCCCTCCTGGACGGAACTGATGATTTTGTGGTATACTTCGATGCTTCACATCAAGGATTGCGATGTGTGCTAATGCAAAGAGACAAGGTCATTGCCTACGCATCGCGACAACTTAAGGTGCATGAAAAGAACTACACAACTCATGATTTGGAGTTAGGCACTGTATTATTTGCACTCAAGATATGGAGGCATTCTCTATGTGGAACCAAATGCATCATCTACACCGATCATAAGAGCCTTCAACATATTCTGGATCAGAAGGAACTTGACATGCGACAGCGCGCTGGGTAGAGTTACTTAGCGACTACGATTGTGAAATCCGGTATCATCCCGGGAAAGTTAACGTGGTGGCTGATGCTTTAAGCGGTAAGGAACGTGTGAAGCCACTACGTGCTCGAGCGCTAGGTTTGACTATTCAAACTAATCTAAAGACTTAGATACAAATTGCACAAAGTGAGGCTTTGAAAGAAGAAAACCTTACGAGAGAAGAATTCCGAGGGTTGGATAAACAAATGAGTTGCAAGGATGACGGCGTACATTACTTCATTGATCGTGTATGGGTCCCCAGATGGGGAGGTGTACGTACACTAGTCTTGGATGAAGCACACAAGACTCGATACTCTATTCATCCTGGTGTAGATAAGATGTACCACTATCTGAAGGATCTGTACTGGTGGCCAGGTATGAAGAAAGACATTGCTATATATGTGAGCAAATGCTTAACATGTTCAAAGGTCAAGGCTGAACACCAGAAACCATCGGGATTATTGCAACAATCTGAAATTCTCGAGTGGAAATGGGAGAACATAACTATGAATTTTATTAACAAACTCCCGAGAACGCCAAGCGGACACGACTCGATATGGGTCGTGGTGGATCGAATGACAAAATCCGCTCACTTCTTGCCTATCCGAGAAAACTATAAAATGGATAAGCTGGAAAGGTTGTACATCAAAGAGGTCGTGACACGGCACGGGGTGCCAGTGTCAATCATATCCGACCGAGACAGTCGATTTACTTCACGATTTTAGCAGACGTTATAGAAAGCGATGGGCACTCGATTAGACATGAGTATAACCTATCACCCCAAGACAGACGGCCAAAGTGAACGAACGATACAGACGCTTGAGGACATGCTGAGGGCATGTGTCATTGATTTTGGTGGCAGTTGGGATACTCATCTACCGTTGATCGAGTTTTCCTACAATAACAGTTACCATACTAGTATTGGATGTGCACCGTTCGAAGCGTTGTATGGCCGGAAATGTAGATCACCGGTATGTTAGGCCGAGATTGGTGAAAGCCAGTTAACAGGTCCCGAAATCATTCAAGAAACAACTGACAAGATTTTCCAAATCAAAGACAGATTGAAAGCTACAAGAGATCGCCAAAAGAGCTATGCCGACAACCGTCGGAAGCTTCTAGAATTCAATGTTGGAGATCACGTTCTATTCAAAGTCTCTCCCTGGAAAGGGATTGTACGATTTGGAAAGAAAAGGAAGTTAGCCTCGAGATACGTTGGACCATTCGAGATTACAGAAAGAATCGGTCCGGTGGCGTACCGATTAAGGTTGCCACAAGAGCTTAACAGTGTACATGATACTTTCCATGTATCGAACCTCAAGAAGTGTTTTAGCTGACGAATCACTTCACGTACCTATTAAGGATATCAAGATTGATGAAAGCCTTCATTTTGTGGAGGAACCCATTGAGGTCATGGACCGAAAGGTCAAGAGGTTGAGGCGCAGCAAGATACCTATTGTTCGTGTAAGGTGGAATTCTAAACGAGGGCCAGAGTTTACATGGGAACGTGAAGATCAGATGAGGCTTAAATATCCACATCTATTCGAGGATGACACCCTCGGACCTAGCACCAGTTGAATTTCGGGACGAAATTCCCTCAACTGGGGGATACTGTGACATCCGTCACCAAAGGTCCGTCATTTAACGTGTTCGGTTAACTTTTGTCATCGGTCATTCCTCATCTCTATAACCCATCAATGTGGATATCATATTTGCTTGCTTGGTTATCCTTATTCTTGTGCTATCGTTGCTTGCATTGTCATCATCTTAAAACATTTCTAAAATTGCCCCCGTTAACATTAAACGCATCATTTTTGTATAAAATTATTGTCACGAATAAAACCATTTTTAAGTTTCAAATACTATTAACAACATTTTATCATTAATAAAACAAGCCTAATTAATAACGTTTTCAACCGAAACAAAATTTGGGAACTCAGGGGCAAAGTGCAGGGACTAAATTGACTTTTTGCAAATTTGGGATGGGTATAAAAACCCCTTCCCAGCCATTTCTTCACCATCTCCTTCACCTCTTCTTCTTCTTTTTCTTCATTTCTACACCATTCTAGCACAAAAACCGCTCTTTTCTTGCGTTTTCACCGGCAAATCTTGGTTATCATCGTTAATACTCACTTCTAGCAGGTAGATAACCTCGCTTGACCTGTTTCTTGCTCGTTTTCACTTCTGCGTTTTCTAGGGTTTTGGGTGCTCGGGTTCATCCGAGCACATAAGGCTGTGTGGGCTTGTGTGTTGTGTTTTTGAGTGTGTTTCTTGTTTAGATATGTTAGATGAGTGTTTCTGGAGGTTGTTGAGGTGTGAAACCCGTGAACGGAGCAGCCGAACGCTGCTCAGCACTTCAGCAGTCGCGATCTGCTGCACTGGGCGACTGGGTCTGTTCATGCGACTGAGCCGTGCGATTGGGTGAATCGCATGACTGAGTCGTGCGTATGGGTGTGTCGCGCAACTGAGCTGTGCGATTGGGTGAATCGTACGACTGAGTCATGCACCTGGGTGTGTGCGATTGAATGTGTGTGCGATTGAGTCCATGCGAGTGAATGTGTGTGCGATTGAGTCAATGCGGATGAGATTGTGTGCGATTGTGTGTGGGTCGCACGACTGAAAGGCCAATCGCATGAATGAATGTTCAATCGTACTAATGAAGCTGATTCGTGCGAATGAAGGTTCAATCATGCGTATGGAGGTTAAGTCGCGCGATTGGGTGTTGCATGGTACGACTGAATGCTTAGTCGCACGAATGAAGGTTCAATCGTACGAATGAAGCTGATTCATACGACTGAAGGTCCATTTGTGGGAATGGAGGGTTGAGTCGTGCGTCCAGTCCTGTTATGTGACTGATGATACGTGTATGTGTGAATTCCTTTTTTTGAATGTCATGTGATGATAAGGTAACATCAATAAAGTGTCATTGCTTGACTGGACGCATACTATTTCTATTTAAAAATAACCTAACCTTTTACAATTATCGACAACCTATTTAGGACTACAAATATTTAACAAGCCCCATCTTTTATAATAATGGGACCCCCATACGGATGTCATTAGCAATGACGACCACTCTTAATACTTGGATCTACATAAGCTCTGATATGTGTATGCCTGCTTGTGTGTGCTACCCACGACCGATCCGAAACAGCCCGAACTAATCGAACGTCATCTTATGCCTTATGCCCATATTAATGCTTGTCAGTAACTGTCAATAGGTGTTTGGCTGTTCATAGCATTCTACCCTTGGGAATATTCATCATACGTGCTTATCACCTATTCAGTGAGTTTCGTAGCCCCTTTTTCCTCTATTAAAGCCTTTTTAAATGTTTTCAACTTGGGGGAAAAGAATGCTCACCCACTTAAACTGATTTCAAGCATCTTCCCTAGTGGAAGCTGGCTACTACTTTTATGAGTATCTTATCTTGATTATCTTGTTGATTGATGCTATATAAATTTGACTCTATGCTACGTTACCACCTTGTATGTTACGTATTACACTACCATGTGTTGATATTATGTGTTGGTTGATGCTACTATGATTGCTACTACTTGATGGATGCATCAGCTGTGTGGTTCTTCTGTGTGGTTCTTTTGTGTGTTTCTTCTAAGCTGATCATCCATTACAACCATTAATCCCGGTAATGGGACCTAAGGATTGGATTGGTTGTAACCTATACGTATGCGCTGTGTGGATCTTGCTACGTCATGTATAACTTATGGGATGCTTTCTTTACAGCCATAAATTCCCGTGTGGAACCGATGTTTAGGTTTGGCTGTAGCTATCTATATCTTGTAAAACCGCTTACACATAAGTGTAGTCGCGGTAACTCTTATTAAACTTACAAGTTGCTTTCATCTTAACATCTTTTACTACTTAAAACCTGCGAAGCTCACCAACAATTATGTTGACCGTTTTGAGCATGTCTTTTCAGGTGATCAAGGTAATTGAAGTTCTCGGAGTGCTGCCTTTTAGAGGAGACCCTAGGATGCATTTTTGGAGGATTAAGCATTTTGTTAAACATTGACTTTTGGAACATCTTGGTTGCTTAAACTTGTACATTGTATACTTGTTCCCAGGTTGTGGGAATTTACAATACAAGTTATCATTAATGCTTATGTGATCATTCTTATGTTATGGTTATGGCTATGCTGTCGTGAACATGGACTGAACGCGACACAAGTCTCCATTTGTGTTCGGGTGTCGTCATGACACGCCTGTCATCATACTTATATTGCTTCTCTAACGTATACCATGTGTTATGACGATCCCGTCTCGCTCGCATCCCAGTGTTTCTGCTATCAGCGGGGGTGTGACATGAAATGGCACCTGAAGAGCCCGAGCCTCATCACCAAGAAGTTTGGGATGAGAGTGCTAATCTGAGGGCCTCAGTGAAGGAGGCTGTAGTTGAGGAGGTTCATCAAGTCATGCAGACGATTTTGCAGTCTGTGGTGACTAAGGTTATTAGAGCCGTGAGGGAGGATGAAAGGAAGGAGAAAAAGGAGAAGAAGAAGACCGCTGGGAGAGGGGTGAAGAGGGGAAAGAAAGGGAGAAACCGGAGGCTGAGACGGTTGTCTCAAGTGATGGTGAGGTAGAGCAAGCTGTGTAGGTAACTATACGGGGCTGTAAGTATAGGGCATTTCAAAGATGCAAGCCCTTGATGTTTGATGGGAATGGCAGTGTTGCTGCTGCTCACTGATGGGTGAAGGAGACGAAGGCAGTACTCGATATCACAAGTGCCGAGAGGATCAAAAGGTGAAGTTTGCTACCAACATGTTTATGGATTCGGCCTTATGCTGGTGGGACAACATAATCCAGGCTAAGGGTAGCATGGCCATTAGAAAGATGAGGTGGCCGGAACTAAAGAAGTTGGTGATTGAAGAGTTCTTTCCTCACAGGGAGTTGGATAAGATTGAGAGAGTTCCAACAATTGGAGGCGGGAACCATGACACACCATCAGTGCACGATGAAGTTCAATGAGATGGCAAGGCTGGTGCCAGATCAGGTGACGCCCGCATCATAAAAGATCAAAAGATACATCTAGGGTCCGCCCGTGGATATTCGCAGACACTTGATCGCCGCCCGGCCAGGTATGTTTAGGTCGGTGGTCGATCTGTTAGGGAGACTGTATGATGAGCGAGAGGCTGTGACGGTGGTAGATGTGAGGTAGAAGTGGGCAATGACAGGTATGGGAACGGGAAGCGACATAACAACGGTGGTTTTATGACTAGTGGTAAAAAGATGAGGGTTGATGATCGAAAGGAATTGATGAGGGAGAGAGGGCATGCAAAAAGTGTGGGAAGGAGCATGCAGGAGAATGTAAGTGGGGATCGAATCTCTGCTTTAAATCTGGAAAGAGGGCCATAAGGCGAAGGATTATAGAGGAGTGAAGTGTTATAACTGTGGTGAAGTAAGGCATTTGAGCAGAGACTGCCTGAAGTCAAGGGCTGCGAGCTCCGGGGCAAGGGAGAGAATCGAGAATGAGAAAGAAGGGTAGAGGGCTAAGGCTAGGGTGTTCACAATGACAATAGAGGAGGCTAGGGTGGATCCTGATGTTATGCCAGGTACATTCTGAGTGAATCAAACTTGTGCCTTTAAACTCACCTTTGAGTAAATTGACTCGCAAGGATATGAAGTTCGTGTGGGTTCAAGCACAAGAGAATGCTTTTGAGGAGTTTAAGGCAAGACTGACTCAAGCTCCTATCTTGACATTACCCGAAGGGAGTGAAGACTTAGTGATATAATCAGATGCTTCTTATTCGGGACTAGGTTGTGTGTTAATGCAACGTGGAAGGGTAATAGCGTATGCATCCTGATAGTTGAAAACCCATGAAGTCAACTACCCTACTCATGACTTAGAGCTTGCAGCGGTGGTCTTCGCGTTGAAGATTTGGAGGCACTACTTATACGGGACGAAGTGTACCATCTTCACCGACCACAAAAGCTTGAAGTACTTCTTGGAGCAAAAGGTTCTTAACATGAGACAGAAGAGATGTTTAGAGCTTATCAAGGATTATGACTGTGAGATCCATTATCATCCAGGCAAGGCCAAGTTATGCCTGATGCTCTTAGCTGAAGGGAGAGACCCGAGCTGATTCGGGTGAAGGCTTATCAGTTGGTTATGACCGCTGACGTTATGACCGCTGACGTGATGACCTAGATGAAGGAATTCTAAGATGAGGCGGTAAGAAGATCACCTTAACTATGAAAGAATGAGAGGTCTAGTAGCAGAATTGGGTGAGAACACTTTCGTTTTAGAACCCCAAGTGGATGGATGTGGATCCCTCGTTACGGAGACCTACGGGGACGAATCATGGATGAAGCTCATAAGACTCGATACTCGATTCATCCTGGTGCCACGAAGATGTGTCAGGATATGAAGAAAGTTTATTAGTGGCCGGGAATGAAGCGCGACGTAGTAGAGTATGTAAGCAAGTGCCTTACTTGTTTGCAAGTGAAAGTAGAACACCAAAAGCCATACGGGAAGATCCAACCATTGGATATACCTGAGTGGAAGTAGGAGCACATCACCATGGACTTCATAACGAAGCTACATCGTACGGCGAGGGGGTACGATACCATTTGGGTGATAAGTCTAACAAAGAGTGCTCATTTCTTACCGATCCGCGAGACATACTCATCCAAGAGACTGGCGAGTCTGTTTATCATGGAGATTGTAGCTCATCATGGTGTACCAGTGCCTATTGTGTTTGATCATGACACTCGGTTTACATCCAAGTTTTGGAAGAGATTCCATGATGTGATGGGAATGAGACTACACATTAGCACGGCTTATCATCCTCAGACAGATGGTCAGTCTGAGAGGACGATCCAGACGCTTGAGGATATGCTTAGAGCATGCGTGTTTGATTTTGGAGGAAGTTAGGATGATCACTTAACGTTAGCAGAATTCTCATACAACAACAGTTATAATGCTAGCATTGGCATGTCACCATACAAGATGCTATCCGATAGGAGGTGTAGGACGCCCGTATGTTGGGGAGTCATAGGGCAGAAGGAGTTAGGAGGTGTCGAGGTGATCGAGGCTATGATGGAAAAGTTAGAAAGGATTAAAGCCTTTATGAAGGCAGCGAAGGATAGACAGAAGTCGTATGCTAACTAAAGGCGTAGACTGATCGAGTTCAACGTAGGTGATAGAGTCATGTTGAAAGTCTTACCTTAGAAGGGGATCATTTGGTTCAGGAAACAGGGTAAGCTAAGCAAAAGATACATTGCACATGTAGGAAAGGTGGCCTATAGGTTAGAACTACCTGATAAGTTAAGTGGAATTCATCCGACATTCCATGTATCATATTTGAGGAAGTGTTTAGACGATGAAGATATGATTGTACCACTAGAGGATATCAACATGGATGAATGGCTCAATTATGTAGAGCAACCAATGGCAATCGTTGATCGAAAAGAGAAGAGGCTGCGAAATAAAGTGGTTCCACTTGTGCATGTGCAGTGGAAACACCGAAAGGGTTTGGAGTCTCCAAAGTGTTGTCATTTGGTCTTTCCTAAGGGTTGAACACAACACAAAAGTTGAGATCTCCAAAGACCCCCACTTGAAGTTGCATCCAAATGCTTCAAGTCCTTCTCTTTGTCTCTTCCCTTTGTGCTTCCAACTTGTGCATCTTTCTTTACAAAATATATATCCTAATACAAAATTTTCTAGTAAAAGAAAACACACTTAATCTATCTATTACATCACCATTGAATGAATAAATAAATTACATCCCAAAACTTGCACAAAAGAATAATAAAAAACCCAAATGAAATCAACCAAAACAAACATCCATTCCAAACCAAATCAACATAAGGTCAAGGCTAGGTTATGCACCAACATGAACAATGATCATATCATCCAAAAGAACAATGAATCCCAACTAAAAACCACGAAATTTCAGCCAACACAAACTGAAATTTCGGGTTTTATTTTGTCCAAACAAACAACCAATGTAAAATACATGTCTTTCAAAGTTTAATCACAAGCATATGTGATATAACTTTGAAAGTTTGGGGATTCATAATACATCAACATAGCAGCCCCTAAATGGGTTTTGAAACCCCATAAAACCAATTTTACAAGGACTATTGAAGCTAGTCATCCACATATCCGGCTCTAGATGCCAATGATGGGTTTGTTACACACATAATCAAAGTAGTTTAACCATTTAAACTTGAAAACGCAGCGGAATAAGACCTTAATAAAACATTTTATAATCTGAAAATTAAGGTTCTTTACTTTGTATTAACAAACCCAAGAACATAGGATCATTTATATGTGTTTGAACAAGCTATCAACTAGAAATTTAAACCAAAAGAACCATGTAACTACCTTCCAAGAGGCTGCCCAAAACGTTGATGAACTACTTCCAAAGAGGCTGCCCAAAACGTGATTATGATGAAGATGGAGATGCCCTTGAACGACCAAAACACCAAGAATAGGTGTCCTCAAGCTTCCATACCCTCAAGCTTTTAGCAAACACTTGTTTTGCTAGGATTTGAACACCAAATCGAGCCAAGGAGGCTGCTGAAAAACACCGTTTTCAGCTGAGATTTTTCTTCAAGATTGGTGAGAAATAATGGCTAGATGTTCTTGCATGTAAGAGAGAGAAGAGGATGGAGTGTGTGGGTTATTCTTGGAGTATGGTATCTAAAAAGCCATAAGAACCACTTCCCGTAAAGGGGGCGGCCGAATGGCTTTTGGTGTGGGGTTTTTCCCCCAAAACCATTTTCCAAATGTTTTATTAACTACTTGTTAAAATTAGTTATATAATTAACCTTTTAATTATATAACTCATACACACTTTTTATTATTTGATTTTGTTTAACTAAATTAAACAAGATTACAAATAATACCCATGAACAAAATATCCCTATAAGTTGTTCAACCTCATATGCAACTTGTTTAGAAAACCGATTTTCTAAATTGGTGTAAATATTTAATTGCATGATCACATCATCAATTAAATATTAATTGGTGTTTGCTATGCTTGTTATTGGGTATGACCCGACTTGGATCATAACGTACTAACCACATCAATCTTCTATGTGTCTTAGGCATAAAGAATCCAACATATGCATCATATATGAAGATCAAAGTCCATCAACTAGATGTAAAGAGTGCATTCCTTAACGAGGAAATCCGTGAAGAGGTCTACATCAGTCAACCCGAGGGATTTGAAGATCCTTATCTTCGGGACAGAGTCTACAAGTTGGACAAGGCTCTGTATGGGCTACATCAGGCTCCTCGAGCTTGGTATGAGAAGCTCTCCACCCATTTGCTAAAACACGGGTTTCGCAGGGGTGTGATTGACTGCACATTGTTTATCAAAGAGAGAGATGGAAATTTACTGATAGTGCAAATTTATATGGATGACATTATCTTCGGTTCACGAAGATCTATGAAGATTTATGTAAAGAATTTGAAATGTGATGAAGGCAGAATGAAGTTCATGGGAAGTTGGATCAAACACCTATCAGTATTTTTCTGTATTCAGACTAAGTATGTCGCGACATTCTTAGTTGATTTGATATGGAAAACGTCACTGTTGCCGGTACCCCACTCGCCACAAATCATGATGTGGCACCTGATGAGAATGGGGATTTGGTGGATACCACTATGTATCGTGGGATGATCAGATCTCTTATGTATCTCACTGCCTCACGTCCAGCTATCATGTACGCCACATGTCTGTGCTCAAGATATCAAGCCAAACCGAAAGTAAATCATCTGATAGGGGTGAAAAGGATTTTTCGTTATCTGAAGGGTACTCCAACACTGGGGTTGTGGTATCCTCATGATGATGACTTTGAGCTAACGGCTTATAGTGATTCAGACTACGGCGGCTGCAAGATGAACTTCAAGTCAACATCAGTAGGGTGTCAGTTCTTTGGAAGGCGTTTAATCACCTGGCAATGCAAGAAGCAGACCTCGGTTGTCTTATCAACCTATGAAGCTGAATACGTTGCTACTGCAAGTTGCTGCTCTCTGATCATCTGGATCCAACAGCAAATGCGTGACTACGGTTTGCAATTTTCAAACACCCCTATATATGTTGATAACTCTACTGCCATAGCCGTAACTAAAAATCTTGTTCAACACCCTAAAACAAAACACATCGGCATAAAGTATCATTTCATATGCGATTGCTATGAAAAACAATTAATTGATGTGGTTAAGATAAACATGGATTTTCAACGCGCCGACCTCTAAAGCAAACCGTTTGATAACCCAGGTTTTTCTATCTGTTAGAGGTCAACGGCGTGAAAAAGAAAAGTGACATCATTTCAGAAGACACAGATGCTTAGTCTGACACGTGTTTAGTTTTTCAATTTAATTTATTTCTATTTGTTCTTAATTTCCTTGTCTTATAAAATCCAAAAACACAAAAAGATTTTTTATTTTAGAATTATAGGGGGAGATTAGTTTACTTTCAGTATTTATTTACTTAATTAAAAAGGGGGGGGGGAGGGCAGATAAGCTAAAAAGGCAAAAACAACAAAGATAAGAATGTGATTCAACAAACTGGAAAGTGATAGTACACATGCATCGTGTTACTCGGAACACCAAAAGATTTTCAATTTGTGCAATTTTATTTCAATTAAATCACAGAAAATTGTTAGTCAGAGAATTCTAACAAATTGGGAATATGATAGTACGCTTGCTTGTAACTGTAATTACATGGAGAAAGTCGATCTAGGGAGGTGCTAGTTCATTATACGATGTGTTGGTAGATTCAACACAATAGACTAGTAGACATCATTGGTGAACTCAATTTAAATTAATCTGTTCAACTGACTGTGGGTTCCTATCTTATCACTGGTTAGCACAATCAGTTATTTCCAATAAGGGGTGACGATCAAATAAACGCCACTAAAAGTGTGCGGATGACCACAAAAAGAGCAAAGCATGAAAAAATGAAAATAAACGCAATCAAGCTGATAACCTATGTTGTTGGTGCGTTATGTGCAAAAGAAAATTTTAAAGGTGCTCTAACAAGAAGATAGGTTGTGTGCCTCTCTGCTGTGCAATGGCACTGACTTGAGGATAAGCATAACCTAGATATTCTAGAATTCATTGTTGTTTGCCGCCTCTCTGCTGTGCGATGGCACTGACCTGAGGCTTGGCATCTCTTTGAAAGATCTATGAATAGCCTCTTCTTGTCAAAATACCCGTAGAACACTCTAAAGTCTTCTGAGGAATGTTGATTACCATATAAGCTTGGGATCCACAAATGTTGGTTGAAATAATATAACCTAATACATCACTAATATGTGTCAAAAGTCTGTCTATGGTTTTAAGTGGACAAGTATACTGACAATCGTCATGGCTGCGCCGCCTGATGTTCAAAATCAATGTGTGTTACATATCAGATCAAGCATGATTCCCAGTTAGAACTTAGAAATCTCAGATGAATGAGAAACTGTGATATGTAAATATGTTAGTTTCCTTTTCAATATATATAAAAGTTCTAAGTAATTGTGTTTATGCCTGTCTGATTCCATATGAATCTATCTTAGAAATGATGTTAATGCTAATAGGCTACTCTACCCTACCCTAACAAAATCACAAAAACATGTTTATTTTGTTACTTAGTTTAGTCTTTCAAGTTATTTGTAAAGTGTGTCAGTGTCGGACTGTGCTATGTTATCCATCTTTGAAAAAAGGTCACAAAATGAACTTAACGTTAATCTTAAATAAATTGTTTCTGAAAAGATAAATGGATCATGTCTTAGATGATCAGGTGGATAAATGGATCATGTCTGAGATAATCAGGTGGATAAATGGATCATGTCTGAGATGATCAGGTGGATAAATGGATCACGTCTGAGGTGATCAAAAGGCTTTTAAATCATAAATTGGTCATGTCTGAGATTATCAACTGATCAAAATGTTTTATCTATTGTTATAAGGGGCTAAGTGTTCAAGGGTCAAAAAGGCAAAATTTCACAAGTATGACCCATTCGCACGACTGGACCATGAATGGACCAGTCGCACGATTGGACTATACGAATGAACCCATTCGCACGACTAGACCATGAGTATGGACCAGTCGTACGAATGGACCATACGAATGAGCCCAATCGCACGATTGGAGGTGACTGACTGTGACAGTCGCACGAATGAACCTCAATCGTACGATTGAAGATGACCGAATGGGCTAGTCGTACGACTGAAGCTCAGTCGCACGAATCAATCATGCGACTAGGTTCAGTCGCATGACTGAAGGTAGCCCTAGTATAAATAGAGGGGAAGTCGGTCTCAGTCGCTTCATTCTCCCAATTCGTATTACAGACGCACGATACACCCTCATACTGCCGAAATTTCAGTTGATCTTCTTAGACCTGTTCTTGACTCTCTCTGACTGTTTGTTACAACTCTATAGGTACTGCGGGACAATATGTGAACGATTATTGGTTACTACAACGTCAAAAGGATCGGAAAATTGACCTAAAGTTAACAGACACAAACAAGACATATAAAGCACTAAAACTGAGCTTTCTGATCAAATTAAAGTTATTAGGGCTTTAATCGGTCATATGCGAACCAAATGAGTCAATCCTCAACGTTTAACATCAAGTATTGCTCAAAAATCAAATTTGAATGAACAAACTATCGGACATGCGATTGGACACACTGATGAACTTCAGTCGCACGACTGAGCAAGACGAATGGCTCAATCGCACGACTGAGATGGACGAATGGTTCAATCGCAAGACTGAACCATGCATCTGAGCTCAATCGTACGACTGAACCATGCGTCTGAGCTCAATCGCACGACTAAGGTAAACGCATGAAAGATAGCACGACTAAGTCCAGTCGCATGACTCAGTCGTACGTATGAGCTCAATCGCTCGACTAGATCTCAGTCGCACCGTTCAGTCGCACGACTAGATCTCAGTCGCTCAGCACAGTCGCACGACTGAACAAAATTTTCAAGTTCATGAAACAGGTCTGGCATTCTTTGACACGTACTAATGTTTATTTACTTTGTGTCATAGATGGCTAGTCGGTGGCCGATGAGCACTAAGCACAACGTATGTGCTCATCTCGATCTCTCTTCCCACCACACTGTGGAGTTTGCTGGTATCATCACATTCTTACGATGCTCGAGGATTTTCAGAGCGATCTCTACGCCATGCACACCTTACAGATCCATACAGCAGGCGTTTTGGGAAGGCGCTACTGTAGATAGGTCCAATGAGCCCCATACTATCAGGAGTTCTATATTCGGGGAGGCCATCCAGATTACTGAGGAGGATATCATGACAGTGCTGGAGTTAGGGGATGATTCTGATTGCCCCACCCGATTACATCCCCTCACTGTTCGAGGCTGCTTTATGAGGGCTAAGTATTCTGGGGACATTAACACAAGTATGCTCGACAAGAGCAACTTGTGCCCCCAGTTCAAATACTTAGCCCATGTACTTTTAAGATGCCTCGCATCAAGGAAGGGTGGATTTGATGAGCTCTCAGACCAGATGCAGAACGCATACGCTGAACTGGTGCTGAATCATCCATTCAGCTTCTCTAGGATGATCTTCACCTATCTGGTGGAGAACATCAAGGCGAAGGGGAAGGAAAGCTTCTGTATGTATCCACGGTTTATACAGATGATCATAGATCAGAAGCTCCCCTCGCTGCCGAAGGAGAAAGAGGATGCTGTGGTCTTGGAGGTCATGGATGACACTACTCTGGGACGGATGAGGGTATACCGGGGGAAGCAGGTGAAGCCCCCGATGAGGAGATTATTTGGGCATCTGCCCCGTGAGGACTATGTGGCGCCGACGAAGAGGAAGTGACGCCATGACGAGAGTGATTCTGATACTGAGCCGATAGCGGTTCCTGATGATGACTCAGATGACAATGATAGTGGTGATGGTGGAGATACAGGTCCTTCTCATACTCAGACCACTACTACTGATGTTACATCTCCACCATCTCAACACGGTGATCTAGAGACAGCTGGTTTCCATCAGGACTTCCAGCCTGATGAGGAGGAAGATTCGGATGAGGAGCCACTGACTAGGACGGTGGGCAGCCAGGTGGTTGCCACCGAGAGGGGGATCAGGACGGTTGGTGGACGTCCGGGCGGGTCTGGGGAGACTACTTCAGATCCATCATACACCCAGACCGGCCCAGCAGGTAAGGGGAAGCCTCCGGGTCTAGGGGGACTCGAAGGAAGAGGATGGCTCAGCCACATGGGCTGAAGCCAAAGAGACGGAGGATCACGTTGATTACTACCTCCACCACCACTTCCACCACTACACCACCTACCACCACTACACCACCTACCACCACTACACCACCTACCACCACTATACCACCTACCACCACTACACCACCTACCACGGCCACCCATCATACCACTCCACCCATTCATACTCCACCACCCATATTCACCTCAGCCACTGCTACCACCGCCAGCCACTAATCTGGCCCTTCCACATTCCCCACTGGATCATCCCTCCCTCCTATTGGAGTGGAGGAACAGCCTGCAGCACTCAACAGGATGGCGCTGAAGCTGTTAGCAGCTGATGAGGAGAAATCTGCTAAGCTACGTAAGCTGGAGGAGCTAAATACTTCTCAAGCTCAGCAGATTTCTCAGCAGGCTGAGCAGATCGCCTAACTCCACGAGCACAAAGAGGAATCGGTGAAGAGATTGGAGGAGTTAGAGGCTGCTAACAAGAAGATCATGCTCAAGCTTAAAGGATCACCAGATGAGCCTCTGAAAATCGGGGAAGGAGATGATGATGGTGATGATGATGAGGATGATGATGAAGAGGATGACAGTGATGATGATGATGAGGAGGGTGACAGTGACACAAGAGGTAGGGAGGATGACAATGATGGCGATGAAGGAGATGCAGCTGCATCTGCCTCTGCTCCTGGTCAAGAGCAAAGGACAAAGAAGAAACAAGACCAAGGAGCATCATCGTCTGCCCCGACTACCTCACCATCAGCTGAAGAAGCAGAGAGGATTCAAGACAAAAGTAAAGATTAGATGTTTTACCTTGTTCAGCTTTTGTACTTGAAATCATCTTTTGATGTTATGAAATTAACGTATATATTTATTCTTTGTGTTTGATTATCTTGATTACATACTAACTATTACTGTGTTACATGTTTAAATCAAGCAGATCCAACATTTCAGCAAGATGAGTATGATGTTGCTCCCTTACAGCAGATCAAGTCTCAACTGACTATGATACTTGATCTATAAGGGATCGTCAGGAGGTCCATGAGTTATACTCCTAAAGAAGGAGAAATAATTCATGACCTCACTGATGAGCAACTTGCTGAAATGTTCCAGCTGAATCCAGATGAGATAGTGAAGGATGCTCCTACCTTCGATGTGGATAGTGACAAGGAGCTGAATGATATAGACGAGATTGAGATCGAGGACGTCACTGCTCAGCATTATCTAGAGTATACTGACCGAGAGGGAAATGTGTTTCCTGATTTGGGTAGTACTCTCGGTAGTGATACTTTGGAGAAGCTGAGTCAGAAGGAAAAGGAAGCAGAAGCATCTACAAGCCAAGCCCCAGCCTCGGACGCAGATGTAGATATCAGAAAGGCTGATGGGTGGCTTGTTTCTCAAAGATCCGAGCCCAACGTGCTGCAGCTAAGCCTAGTACCTACACCAAGATCTACAAAGTAAAGAAGCATCAGAAGGTGTCAGGGAAGATTATATCATGGGCTTATTTTGAGGATCTCAACGTTTACGTAGTAAAGAGGGAGAGGGGAATCGAGTACTTTAGATTCTGACACGATCTAAAGACTCTCCCTGGTTTTGAGCTCAACCAGCTGGCACGACTGAAGCTGCTATATGCTGACACGAAGAAAATGTCAGGCTGGTTTGACGCTACGCTGAAACATGAGTATCTTACCAGATGGGTGAACTTCAAACCTCAACAGGCTACGATGTACATCAGAAGATCTGAGGTAAACCCTATCACTGGAAGACCAAAGATTGTCCTAAAATGGCACCCTCCGCGCACAATGTCACGTATTCCACCGAGGGAGATGCCATAAGATTTTGCACCCCATTTCAAATGGTGGTATTATGACTGATGCACTAGTGAGGCCGTCATAGTTTTGGATAGGGAAGGGAAGGTAGAGACGATAAGGGTATTTGACCCTATGTGGCTAACAAACTTGTCTGCTTCTAATGTCTACATATTGTACAAGTGGCCATTATTTTTTGATACGCAGGATATAGTGCAAGCACTTCAGTTCCAACATGTGATACGCTTATGCTTTGCACTTAATATCCATGCTGGAGTCTCTAAAGAAGAACGAGCTAAGAGATTTGAAGAGTTTAAAAGGGAAGTCAAAGATTAGATAGAACTAGGTCCAAGGGGGAGTTTGTTGGTACATGTGTCCCTAGTTCTAGTTCTAGTGAGCTCAAATGTAATTGACTTTCATATTGTAACACTTATGTATGTTTGATATATGAAATAAAAAACTCTTCTTTGAGTGTTTATTGGTTGTTGAATGTTATATCTATTAATATGATTGATTGTTACTGATGGGTTTTTTAGATGTTTATCAAAGACATATTAACCATTTAACATGTAAAACGCAACGGAGTTTATATTCAAAATGTGAGTTTATGTATCATATACATATGTTAAATCAAAACCCAAAACAAGGATCATTTTATATGGAAGAACATACTATCATAACATATATATATCAACCACATATACTACCTTTAGAACCGTGGATTTGGAGGCTAGATGATGATGTTTGAATGTCAAAACTTCAAAGTAGAAGTCCTCAAGAGATGATACCCCAAGCTCCTTCAAACACCCACTTGCTACGTTGTGTTGCACCCACTTGAAAACCCTCTTGCACAATCGATTTTTCAGCCAAGTAACCTTGATTCAAAGCTGAAAAATCAGCCTTGTTCTTGCTCTAGAAACCGATTTTTAGAGAGAGTTTAAAGAGAATTCTTTGCTCTTTGCATGTAAGAGAGAGAGTCTAGAGATTGGAGTGTGTGTGTGTGAAATCAAGTCTTGCAAGTTACAAGACAAAGTTGGTTGGACACAAAAGCCAAAGGGGCGGCCGAAAATCCCATGTGAAATGGTTTTCCCCACAAATTGTTTTATTAAAATTCACACTCTCATCTCTCCCTTTTAATTTTATAACACTAACACACTATTATTTGTCATTGTTCAATTAATTTAAATAATGAAACAAAATAATCTCTCATGAACAAATTATCCATATAATCTTGTTCATTTGCAAAAGCAATGTTTTAGAAATCCCGGTTTCTAAATTGGTGCTAATATTTATTTGTATTATTTATCAACGAATAAATATTCATCGGTGTTTGTTTGCCTTGTTATTGGGTATGACCCGACTTGGATCATATCATACTAGCCACATCAATTTAATATGTATCTTGGGCAGATCAATTCCTTCAGTTACACGCTTATATGAACATGTTATATAGGTTTACAGTTGTTAGACATAGTTCTATATCATTAAAGGTTCAGGAATATGTTTAACTAATTCTTATGATTAAGTCGCACGACTGGACCATGCGAATGGGCCAGTCGCACGACTGGACCTGGTGATTGAGTCAATCGTATGATTGAGTCATAAGACTGACTCAGTCGTACGAATGAATCAATCGTACGACTCAGTCGCACGACTGAGCCATACGCATGGCTCAGTCGTCCGAATGAGAGCTGTAACCTATAAATACCACTTAATTCGTGGAAAAACGTAACACTTCGAGAATTATCAACCCTAGCCGTTCCTGTTCGTCCAGAGAGTCCCTTCCAACTTCATAGAACGTTTCTGATCGTTTCCAATCAATTCTTAACGTATTCTCATCGTTGGTTTTGATTGGATTAACGTTCTCCCTGATTGGATCGCCAATCAAATAGGATTCCGCACTATTTGATCTAGTTTCACGTTGAATCAGTTAGTACTCCATCCGTACACGGTCCTAACATCTACATTTGTAGAAGATCTATGAAAGCATAAATCAGCTGCATGAACAAACATCAAGAAGAAAGCCAAACAACAAAAGGCTGTGAATCCTAAGCAACAGATATCATCTGATGCAAAACAAGAACCTTTTAACAACATGCCTGGGAATGGCAAGGATTCATCAGCTGCCAATTTTGAAAAAGAGATGAAGGCTCAAAAACAGATAAAGAAGAAGAAAGTGGTTGAATCTGAAGGTGAAGCAAAAGAAAAATACTGCAAGTGGTGTGATATGCATAATCACAATACTGATGAATGCTACTTTAGTAGTTATTGCTCCATCTGCAACATGAACAATCAAATGACTTCAAATTGTTACTTTAACAAACATTGTGCCATTTGTGACAAAAATAACCGTTCTACTTAGGAATGTTATTTCAACAAAAAGAACAAAAAAAAGAGCACTAAGAAGGAACAATATGAGAAGGTTGAATCAGACTCACAATCAAGTGGCAGTCAAGAAGATTCAAAGCTTCAGAAGCAGCAACAAAAGAAAAAGGTGTCCAAAGCTAAGAAGCAACCTTCTTCTAAGGATAAACCAAAGAAGAAGCAGGTGAAACAAAAACCTCAACTCAAAACACCTCACGAGAACGTAGAGTTGAAGGAATAAAAAGCCAATTATGATGACACCTTCTTTGACAATTTTGAAAAGGGTACTCAAATACCATAATCAAAATCAAAGGATGCTAAAACATTCTTCAATCAAGGTTCTTCATCAAATTCATAGCAGAAGAAAAACAAAGACAAGATGAAAGAAGATGTGATTGTGAGCCAAGAACATAGTGTTTCAAGCATTTCTTCACTAGAATCATCATCACCACAAACAAAACATAACGAATGAATTAAGTCTAAAATCAAACAAGAATCATCAAGACTCATTCATGAGGGAGTAACAATTTTAGACATAAGTGGTCAACCCATGATCATTAAGTCTTGGGTTCCACATGCTAATAGATTTCATTACGTGTGCAAGAACATCCTTGGAGGGGAGGCAACTGGTCTCTACTCCATGACTTTAAACATAAATATGCTTCATATGTGGCATTTGGTGGGGATAAGAGGGGAGGTATAATTATTGGCGAAGGAATGGTAACAAATGGTGTACTAAAATTTGAGAGAGTAAATTACTGTGAAATTTTGCAATACAATTTACTCAGTGTTTCTTAAATTTGTGATCAAATACCACTTTATTTGATAACACTTACTGTTACATTCTTAACTTAAGGTCTTTAAATTCTAGAAGACTGGATCCTTCTTAAAGAACCAAGAAAAGGCAACAGATATGTTTTGGATATGAACAACACATCTATAATAAGCAAGGAAACGTGCCTGATTTCTAATCTTCAAAAGATGAATCTCAACCGTGGCATAGAAGGATGGCTCATTCCAACATGAAGAACATGAACAAGCTGGTCAAAAATGAATTAGTCATTGCCCTACCACAAAAAGAATTTTATGGTTCTACTCATTGTTCATCATGTTATAAAGGAAAACAACATAGTGTCTTATAAATCCAAAACAATCAACACAAATACAACACCACTCAAAATGCTACATATGGATCTTTTTGGTCTAACCAATGTGATGAGCATTGCAAAGGGGCAATACTGTTTAGTGATTGTTGATAATTTCACTAGATTCACATGGGTCTTTTCTGAAGACAGAAAAATGAAACATTAGAAACATTAATAGAGTTTATCACTAAAATTGAAAATCAACTTGATTTGAAAATCAAAATTTTAAGAAGTGATAATGGGCCTGAATTTGTTAATCATGTTTTAGATTCCTTTTGTAGGAACAAAGGCATAGCAAGACATTTCAGTGCACCAAGAACTTCATAATAAAATGGAGTTGCTAAAAGAAGAAACAAAACTATCATTGAAGCGGCAGAACAATGCTAGCTGATTCATATCTTCTAATCACTTTTTGGGCATAAGCAGTGAACACATCATGCAATGTTCAAAACAGGACATTAATTGTCAAAGAACATAACAAAACACCATATGAGCTTTTATTTAAAAGAAACCCTTTTATAGGATATCTTAGAGCTTTTGGGTGTCATGTGGCAATTTTAAACACCAAAGATCAATTAGGAAAGTTTTCTAAAAATGCCTATGGTGGTTCCTTTATTGGTTATTCATCAACATCTAACTCATATAGAGTTTACATTCCACATCAAAACATTATGGAAGAAACACCTAATGTACCTTTTGATGAATCCTTATTTCCTAAATCTATTAATGGAATGTAACATCCGGAAAATTTTGTCAAAATAATGAAAGAAAAGAAATGAGAAATATGTCACACCCCTGGGCCCAGGTAGGGTGGGACGTCACAGATTAGCAACAACTTACATGGCAGCGGAAACAAACCAATATAAGAGCTCAAAGGAAGAGAACATCACATGGCATTTCAAGTTTTCAAAAGACACCGGGCTGGAAACAGATCCAGCCCCAAATGTTTACATGTTCAACATAATTTAAATAGTCACTGTATCAAATTGTTCAAGTCACAAATTGGCCACACACAAACAATGCCATGGTCTCGGGATTTAGTCTAAGTCATCCATAAGCTAAGAGTCTTCACGGGTTACCTGAAACATGCTCAAAAGAAAAGAGTGTCAACTAAAAAGTTGGTGAATTCAAGTGCTTAAAGTTCAAAGCAATAAAAAGGAACTCTTAAAGTCCACAGTAAAGGTTTTAGAATCAAGCGTGAAAGTTTATGAAAATCTCGCTTGATTTTAAAAGCATCATTCTTAGTATCAGTCATCATGGGGTATCACGATCAACCCTTCACTTGGTCCCCGGTTGGCCTCTTCTAAACTTGTGTTTAACCGGATATTCCCGAAGGAAGGAACCAAGCCTCAGAACAATGAACCATTCCTGCTAGGATGGTTCACCATAGTATCTTATTCAAAACCTGTTACATGCCACAAACAACCCCTCAGGATCTCAGTGGGGTACCTCCCTGTAGCGGGAGCCACTGTGCGTGGGGGATTCCCCAAATAGATCTATTCACATAAAACAAGCGGTTCACAAAAGAATTGATGATCATGACATAAGTATCAGCAGGTATCCAAAAAGTCCCACATACAAGCATCAAATAAAGCACAATCATAGTTCATAACAAAGAGCATGTTCCATCCCAAAAACAGTAAGTAAAAAGGGGATCACTAGAACTCACCTTAGACGTTAAGCAAAGAAATCCTTCGTGTGCCGGGAATGTCTCAAGTCCAGCACCCTAACATGAATATATTAAGTGATTAGCTACTGCTATAGCCTATTTAAGGTGCATCAAGAGTGTCTAAGCCTTAGTTGGTGGGGTTCGACTTTGATTCGATTAGGGTTTGTATAAAAGTTTCCTTTTATGGAAAGTCAAGGTTTCTCATACAATTAAGGGTTTTTACATTACTAAGTTCAGAATATATGATAAATATGCTAATAAAGTGACTAAGTTGTTTATTGGAGTCGGTTATGAAGTTTAACCAAATTTTACAGTTGAGCCCCTGAAGTTTCCAAATTGACAGTTTCTACCCTTAAGTTTGGTTTCTTGTATTAGATGACCTTTATAACCAAAAATTAGTTTCAAGAACTTAATATAACTTTATTTTAAGAATGTATACTCAAATTTTCAGTTTATGGGCTCGGTTTAATTTATGCGTTTACGTCGCTGGTTACGGTAAAACCGAAGGGTTTAAGATGGTTGACTATGGGTTTTCATGTTTTTGAGTCTAGGTCCAGTAGCTAACTTCTAAAATTCATTTTCATGAGTTTCTAACCTTTTAAATCACAAGATTTACCCCTAATAGTCCATAAGGTTATTATGGTTCAGACGGTCCCTCTCTAAAATAGTTCTCAGTGATAGGGTATGGACGGTCGGGGTGGTAGCATTATTGTTTGCGGTCATTCTACAAATTTTACAAAGTTCTTTTAGTATTTCTTAAAATTTCATTATAATTATTAATACCCTTTATGTCTCATAGACAATTAATAATTAAAATCTAGAATCCAACGTTACATTCAAATAATGGTTAGGTGACCTTTATCCCATTATTCAAATTAACAAGGTAGTCAACATTTGACAATTGCAACCTCTTGCAACTTCTAGCGGTATGGGATCGACTTTAAACGTCATATGCAAAGTCGGCATGTTAATCCCATCAACACCATTTGGAAACCATATTTTAGGTGATCCATTCAACATGGTTTGCAAATCAAGTTACCCTACTTGCACACACATGTGAGTTTACCAACATAAGTGGTTAGGTGACCTTTATCCCACCAATGTGGTATTCTCACCTTAAGTCATAAGTTCCCTCAAAATGGTTAGGTGACCTTTATCCCATTAAGAGTTTCCAAATGACTTAAGTGTTGTGCAAAAGGACGGTGTTAAACTTGTTTGAAAAAGGGATTTTTAGTTTTCATTGATTCTAGTTTGAAAACTCTATTTACCTTGTATTTGCATGCTTTCAAATACAAGGTATCCTATGGTTCACTTTTAATAAAACCTCTTTTATTAAATCATTAATCCTTTAATAACCTTTTATTAATCACTTAATGATTAGGAACCATAAAATTCAGCTTGTTAAGTTTGTTTATTAGTTTGTTATGCACATCCAAATGTCAAATAACAATCATACAACAAACAACCAAACAAGTACAATCATACAAGCATATGTGCATAACTATAGCCACTAAGTTGACTACACTTGTTTGCCATCACAAGTGTTGTCATAAGGTCTTTCCTAAGGGTTCAACACAACACAAATGATGAGGTCTTCAAAGACTCCCACTTGAACTTGCATCCAAATGCTTCAAGTCCATCCTTTGTGTCTTCCTTTTGTGCTTCCTTCCCGAGCATCTTCTTTTACAAATATATATCCTAATACATATTTTCTAGTAAAAGAAAAAATACTCCTAATCTATTTATTACATTGCCAAATGAATAAATAAATTACAACCCAAATAGAAACACCAAAGGATTATTACAACCCATAAAGAATGAATACAACCAACATGACAAGATTACAATCAACCAAATCCAAAACACACATGGTCAAGGCTATGTTATGCACTAATATATGTATCCACATACATCATTTCAAGAACCAAAATGAACCCCATTTGACCCTAAATTTTCAGCCAACACAAACTAAGAATTTAGGGTCTATTGTCCAAACAAAAACACAATCAATCAATTTGATATTTTCCTTTCAAGATCCAATCATAAGCATGCATGATTACAACCTTGAAAGGTTGGGGTATCATCAAATCATCACAAAACAGCCCTATTGAGGTTGTTAAACCTTATATATCCAAATATACAAGAACATATGAAACTAATCATCCACATAACCGGCTCTAGATGCCATTGTTGGGTTTGTTGGACCTAAACATTGTTGTTTAACCATTTTAAACAAGAAAATGCAGCGGAATATGAACTTAATTTCGTGTTCTATAAACTGAAAATTTTAGTTCATAATATTGTTTCAACAAACCCAAAGACAAAGGATCATATATATGTGAATAGATTAGTTATCAAGAAGCAAATATAACAACCAAATCAACACAATGTACTACCTTTAGAGGCTGTCAAAACCCGTGGATGAAGCTGTCAAAATGTGGATGCATGATGAAGATGAAGCTGCTCTTGGATGGTCAAAACATCAACAATACATGTTCACATGTGTTCATATCCACAAGCCCTCTTAGCAACACCCTTCTTGTTAGGAAACAAGCTGCCAAACATCTTACCAAAACCGTGAACTTCCAGCAGCTTTCTTGATGAGGATTGATGTCACAAAACGGCCAAGGATCCAAGGAGAGAATCCCTCAAGTGTTTATGCCCCAAGCCTCATTGCAAACACCTTCTTGTTAGGAAGATTCTACACCAAGAACAACTCAAAACTCAGCTTGAAACTTGCTGAAAAACCCTCTTTTCAGCTTCTTAAAACCGTAGGGATAGAGAGAGAGAGAGCTGAGTTTGTTTCTTGTTAGTTGCATGTATGAAAGATCATCACCAAGATAACACAAAATTGCTCCTTGCAACCCTCTAATGCTGTTGTCCATTTCGTAACAAGAGAGGGAGAGTTGAGAGACTCTTTTGTTCTCCAAAAACCCAAGGCTGCTGCCTTTGTTCCGTAACAAAGAGAGAGAGAGAGGTCAGCTGAGTTTGTGTGTCTTGCATCATCTTTTGTGATGAGAATATGAGAATATTAAGACTAGTGGTAGTGCTAGACAAGCATGTGTTTGTTCTTACCAAGGAGGGTGAGTGGAAGACATGCATGCCTTTGATCTTATCAAAGGAATCTAGAAGAATAGAAAACTACACATACACATTATGCATGCTTCATGGTGTACGGCCATTTATGGCTGAAAATTGGTTTTCTTTTAGTCTTCTATAATATATATATATATTGTCTTATATTGTATGAAAAATATAAGACACATATTTATATTGTATAGAAAACAAATGGGTCTATTTTAACACACACATATATTGTCTAGCCTTGTAACTAGTTTATACAATTAACCAATTAATTGTATAAGTAGTATACTCTCATTATTATTTGGTGTTATATAACTAATTTAAATAACACTTCAAATAATATTATTGAACAAAATATCCTAATAAATTGTTCCATCTCATATGCAACTTATTTAGAAAACCATTTCTAAATTGGTGTAAATATTTAATTGCATGATCATATCATCAATTAAATATTAATTGGTGTTTGCTAAGCTTGTTATTGGGTATAACCCGACTTGGATCATGACGTACTAACCACATCAATATTTTATGTGTCTTGGGCATATAGAATCCTACAATCTCCCACTTGCCCAAGATTCATAGAAGATTGATGCAAGCAGTAAATAACGCCTAACAACGGTTTACTACCCTTAATACGCATGACTTAAGGCCATTCAATAACATCATCCCATTCAAGTACCCTACTTGAAATGATTTAGGTGAATCAATCATCTATCCTTTTGTTACAGATGTCATGTTAAATCCAAGGACACAGAATGATCATTCCTTGTTGATTTAACTTAATCAGGCCTTAGACATCTTACTCTCAACGAATAAGAGGAACAAATCCCATCTTGACTACATACGTTTCTCACAATCACCTTATGTCATACCTGAACATAGCCTTATGTACTGACAATTATTTCATATCAGTGAAGAACTAGTTCAAGGTGTAACACTTGGTGAATATCAAAACCCAATATGTATCTCAGGTCGAAGGATACCAAATGATATTCGCCTTTACTCAAATTTACTTATGATCAATCAATAAGATTCCATGTAGTAAGATTTGAGATGCGGGTTAGTCCAATATTTGTATCCCACAATATCTATGAACCTTGGTAGCAACCTATTGCTCTATATTCATCCTTATGAATATCAACCAATCCAAGTTCATAATAGTCTTACCCTCACACTTGTTCCCACAAGTATGAACGACTACGGACATTTAGAGTAAATAATTTACTCATGGATTAAACATGCTAAATCGGAACATTAATTGAGACATTATAACCAAATAATTTTACTCAAATAATAAAGAGTTCCACATATTCAAATACAAAGTTTGATCAAGTCCAATCACTAGAATATCGAAGTCCTAAGGCATAGGTATGACTTTCATGCTTTGCCCTTTCAAGGAGCTTCGTGAGTGGATCCGCAATGTTTTGATCAAAGTGAACTTTGCGAATACATATCTTTCCCTTTCAACTTCATCCCTTATGTAGTTGAATCTCCGCTTATTATGCCTAATCTTTTGATGTGTACGGGGTTCCTCGATTTAAACAATCGCACCCTCGTCATCACAAAGATTTCTAAGGAGTCTTGAATGGTAGAGACCATCCTTAGATTGGTGATAAACCTTTTTATCCATGCAGCTTCCCAAGCTGCTAATGAGGCGGCTATGTATTCGAATTCTGTAGTGGACAACGCTACCCTATTCATAATGGAGACGTACCCCGATTGTGATCGAGAATCATCTCGATCAGTTTTGAAAATAGCATTCGTGTAACCCTTTACAACTAGTTCCTCTTCATCAGGTCCGTATATTAGAAACATATCCTTAGTCCTCCTAAGGTATTCTAATATACTTTCAACAGCCATCCAATGGGTGTTACATGGATTCTGCTGATATCTACTTGTCATGCTTAACGCGCATGACATGTCCAGTCTAGTGCATATCATCGCATACATGATGGATCCTATAGCAGACGCATATGGGATGTCCTTCATGCGATCTTGCTCATCCTTTGAGCTTGGACATTGAGATGCACTCAATATTGTCCCTCTTTGAATAGGTACTATACCTTTCTTAGAGTTTACCATCTTGAACCTTTTCAAGATTTTATCAATGTATGCACTTGGTTTAACCCTATCAACCGCCTCGATCTATCCCTATAGATCTTTATTCCCAAATATAGGCGGCTTCACCGAGATCTTTTATGGAAAAACAATTTCCAAGCCAGGTTTTAACACCTTCCATGGTTGGAATGTCCTTTCCATATAGTATTATGTCATCAACATACAATACTAAGAATATGATCACACTCCCACTAGCCTTTTTATACACACAAGCCTTGTCAGTGTCCAAGTTTCCATGCATATTTGCTTTCTTCTCGAAAACCCACTTGCATCCAACCGGTTTGGAGTTAAGTGGAGTGTCAACCAATTCCTAAACTTGGTTGTCATACATGGATTGCATCTCTACATTCATGGCTTCCAGCCATTTGTCACAATCCGAATTGGACATTGCATCATGGTATGTAATTGGCTCTTCGGAGTCAACAACGTAGCATCCATTTATGAAAAATCCATATCTTTCATGTGGAATGCTGACTCTACCAGATCTGCGAACGTTTTGTGTGTATTGATCAACCCCTTGATCACTATCAACAACCTCTTGTTGACAGCTAGTGTCAACCAAACGTGTATCGGCTTGTGGATCTTGATCCTCATCAAATTCCACTGTTCTATACATCATTCCTTCCATAAGGAACTTGGCTTCCAAAAACTATGCCTTTTGAGCAATAAATACCTTTTGCTTTGTTGGATCAAAGAAGTAGTATCCTATACAGTCCTTTTGGATATCCAACAAATATACACTTAGTGAATCGACTTTCAGTTGGTTTGGGTGTTAAGCTTAACATAAGCTTCATAACCCATACTTTTAAATATGATGGCGATGGAACTATTCCATTTCATATTTCAAAAGGCGTCGAATCCACTTTCTTGGTTTGGGCCATATTCAAAATAGGAGCCGTGGAGATTAGTGCGAAAACCCGAGATGATAAAGGTGGTAAGCTCATAGCCTTAATGAATTGAACCATATCCAAATAGGGTTCAGTTTCTCCTTTATCAGAATGAAGAACTTAGATAGTTATGTAGAGTTGATTTTCTACTTCATTATTGAAGATTTTGAACATTTCAAATTCTTCATGTTTATGTGCCATCAAGTACACATGACCATAGCGACCATAATCGTCGGTAAAGGTAATGAAGTAAGTTTTATCATACCTTGTCATTGTTTTAAAAGGACCTCATACATCCAAATGTATGACTCCTAATAAATCTTTTGCCCTCTCATTAGTACCACTAAAGGGCGTGTAGGTCATCTTACCTTGTAAACAAGATTCACACTTATCAAATGAACAATTTTCATTTGTTTTCAAAAGACCATTCTTTTAAAGTGTTTAAAATCCGATTCTTGTTTATGTAACCAAGATGACAATGACAAGGATAAGAGTTACTTAAACCATTTTAAGTCTCTTGGTACATGATGGGTATGATGTGTTATTATAGGACGAATCTTTATGAACCAATTCATAAATATCATTAGAAGGCATAGCCTTGAAATAATATACATCATCCACAGCATCATAAATACCATCATTTACAAACTTTAAATCATAACCATATCGTTTTAAAAGGGAAACTTAAATCATGTTCCTAGTCAAACTAGGAGCATATAACATGTTTTGAAGAACAACTTTCAAACCTTTTAAAAGTCTCAAAACATAGTCTCCTTTCTTAAAGTGCTTATTTCTTTTGAACCCTCGCAACAGATTGCAAAAGTGAGTTCCACATGCGGTATCCAATTACCCATGTGCTTTGAGGAAATAACATTTAAGTCAATATGGATTATGAAAGTTGTGCTTGAGGTTTGCCCAGCATCCCTCTTATTTCTCAACTCTTTGAGATAGTTTGGACAATTCCCTTTCAAATAACCTATCTTACCATACTCAAAGCATGGATCGTTTTTCGTTACCTTAGGCTTCATAAGCTTAGGTTTTGGAGGTTCCGCTTTGATCTTCCCTTCCCCTTTGCCTTTGATGTGCCCTCCTCCTTTGGCAACATTTGCCTTGGGATCGGGAATGGTCTCAACATCGTCGGGGTCGGGTTGGTTAGGAATAGGATCGTCAAGGACATTGCCTTTGCTCTTGCTTGAGAACAATTCTCAAGTTTCAAGACTAGTCCATAAGGTTATTATGGTTCAGACGGTCCCTCTCTAAAATAGTTCTCAGTGATAGGGTATGGACGGTCGGGGTGGTAGCATTATTGTTTGCGGTCATTCTACAAATTTTACAAAGTTCTTTTAGTATTTCTTAAAATTTCATTATAATTATTAATACCCTTTATGTCTCATAGACAATTAATAATTAAAATCTAGAATCCAACGTTACATTCAAATAATGGTTAGGTGACCTTTATCCCATTATTCAAATTAACAAGGTAGTCAACATTTGACAATTGCAACCTCTTGCAACTTCTAGCGGTATGGGATCGACTTTAAACGTCATATGCAAAGTCGGCATGTTAATCCCATCAACACCATTTGGAAACCATATTTTAGGTGATCCATTCAACATGGTTTGCAAATCAAGTTACCCTACTTGCACACACATGTGAGTTTACCAACATAAGTGGTTAGGTGACCTTTATCCCACCAATGTGGTATTCTCACCTTAAGTCATAAGTTCCCTCAAAATGGTTAGGTGACCTTTATCCCATTAAGAGTTTCCAAATGACTTAAGTGTTGTGCAAAAGGACGGTGTTAAACTTGTTTGAAAAAGGGATTTTTAGTTTTCATTGATTCTAGTTTGAAAACTCTATTTACCTTGTATTTGCATGCTTTCAAATACAAGGTATCCTATGGTTCACTTTTAATAAAACCTCTTTTATTAAATCATTAATCCTTTAATAACCTTTTATTAATCACTTAATGATTAGGAACCATAAAATTCAGCTTGTTAAGTTTGTTTATTAGTTTGTTATGCACATCCAAATGTCAAATAACAATCATACAACAAACAACCAAACAAGTACAATCATACAAGCATATGTGCATAACTATAGCCACTAAGTTGACTACACTTGTTTGCCATCACAAGTGTTGTCATAAGGTCTTTCCTAAGGGTTCAACACAACACAAATGATGAGGTCTTCAAAGACTCCCACTTGAACTTGCATCCAAATGCTTCAAGTCCATCCTTTGTGTCTTCCTTTTGTGCTTCCTTCCCGAGCATCTTCTTTTACAAAATATATATCCTAATACATATTTTCTAGTAAAAGAAAAAATACTCCTAATCTATTTATTACATTGCCAAATGAATAAATAAATTACAACCCAAATAGAAACACCAAAAGGATATTACAACCCATAAAGAATGAATACAACCAACATGACAAGATTACAATCAACCAAATCCAAAACACACATGGTCAAGGCTATGTTATGCACTAATATATGTATCCACATACATCATTTCAAGAACCAAAATGAACCCCATTTGACCCTAAATTTTCAGCCAACACAAACTAAGAATTTAGGGTCTATTGTCCAAACAAAAACACAATCAATCAATTTGATATTTTCCTTTCAAGATCCAATCATAAGCATGCATGATTACAACCTTGAAAGGTTGGGGTATCATCAAATCATCACAAAACAGCCCTATTGAGGTTGTTAAACCTTATATATCCAAATATACAAGAACATATGAAACTAATCATCCACATAACCGGCTCTAGATGCCATTGTTGGGTTTGTTGGACCTAAACATTGTTGTTTAACCATTTTAAACAAGAAAATGCAGCGGAATATGAACTTAATTTCGTGTTCTATAAACTGAAAATTTTAGTTCATAATATTGTTTCAACAAACCCAAAGACAAAGGATCATATATATGTGAATAGATTAGTTATCAAGAAGCAAATATAACAACCAAATCAACACAATGTACTACCTTTAGAGGCTGTCAAAACCCGTGGATGAAGCTGTCAAAATGTGGATGCATGATGAAGATGAAGCTGCTCTTGGATGGTCAAAACATCAACAATACATGTTCACATGTGTTCATATCCACAAGCCCTCTTAGCAACACCCTTCTTGTTAGGAAACAAGCTGCCAAAACATCTTACCAAAACCGTGAACTTCCAGCAGCTTTCTTGATGAGGATTGATGTCACAAAACGGCCAAGGATCCAAGGAGAGAATCCCTCAAGTGTTTATGCCCCAAGCCTCATTGCAAACACCTTCTTGTTAGGAAGATTCTACACCAAGAACAACTCAAAACTCAGCTTGAAACTTGCTGAAAAACCCTCTTTTCAGCTTCTTAAAACCGTAGGGATAGAGAGAGAGAGAGCTGAGTTTGTTTCTTGTTAGTTGCATGTATGAAAGATCATCACCAAGATAACACAAAATTGCTCCTTGCAACCCTCTAATGCTGTTGTCCATTTCGTAACAAGAGAGGGAGAGTTGAGAGACTCTTTTGTTCTCCAAAAACCCAAGGCTGCTGCCTTTGTTCCGTAACAAAGAGAGAGAGAGAGGTCAGCTGAGTTTGTGTGTCTTGCATCATCTTTTGTGATGAGAATATGAGAATATTAAGACTAGTGGTAGTGCTAGACAAGCATGTGTTTGTTCTTACCAAGGAGGGTGAGTGGAAGACATGCATGCCTTTGATCTTATCAAAGGAATCTAGAAGAATAGAAAACTACACATACACATTATGCATGCTTCATGGTGTACGGCCATTTATGGCTGAAAATTGGTTTTCTTTTAGTCTTCTATAATATATATATATTGTCTTATATTGTATGAAAAATATAAGACACATATTTATATTGTATAGAAAACAAATGGGTCTATTTTAACACACACATATATTGTCTAGCCTTGTAACTAGTTTATACAATTAACCAATTAATTGTATAAGTAGTATACTCTCATTATTATTTGGTGTTATATAACTAATTTAAATAACACTTCAAATAATATTATTGAACAAAATATCCTAATAAATTGTTCCATCTCATATGCAACTTATTTAGAAAACCCATTTTCTAAATTGGTGTAAATATTTAATTGCATGATCATATCATCAATTAAATATTAATTGGTGTTTGCTAAGCTTGTTATTGGGTATAACCCGACTTGGATCATGACGTACTAACCACATCAATATTTTATGTGTCTTGGGCATATAGAATCCTACAGTAGCTCCAAGGTTTTGTCTACCAGGCATTTCTTCAAGTTTGACACGTGGAAGGTGTCGTGTATATAACTCAATTGCTGAGGCAGTTTCAACTTGTAAGCCACAGGACCAATTCTTGCAAGTATTTCAAATGGTCCAATGTATCTTGGGTTTAACTTGCCTCTTTTTCCGAATCTCACGGTTCCTTTCCATGGTACTACCTTCAGTATTACCCTATCACCTATCTGAAACTCTAATGGTTTTCGTCTTCTGTCAGCGTACTTCTTTTGACGGTCCCTTGCTGCCCGTAGACGTTCCTTGATCTTGTAAATCTTATCAGTGGTCTCCAGTACAATGTCGGGTCCCAATACTTGACTATCACCAATTTCATTCCAACTCAAGGGTGACCGCCATTTCCTACCATAGAGAGCCTCGTACGGAGCAGCGCTGATACTTGCATGGTAACTGTTATTATAGGAGAACTCCACCAATGGAAGATGGTTATCCCAGTTCCCACCAAAATCAATTACGTAAGCTCTCAGCATATCTTCTAAGGTTTGAATAGTCCTTTCGCTCTGACCGTCAGTTTGCGGGTGGTAAGCCGTACTTAAGTCCAGCCAGGTTCCTAAAGCTCGTTGAAGTGATTTCCAGAAACGCGAAGTGAAACGACTATCACGGTCGGAGATTATGGATAGTGGCACACCATGCCTAGCCACTATTTCATTGATATACAGTTGAGCCAGTCTTGACATGTCATAGTCTTCCGGAATTGGTAAGAAGTGAGTTGATTTGGTTAGTCTATCCACTATTACCCAAATAGCATCATGACCCCTAGACGTTCTGGGTAGCTTGGTAACAAAGTCCATCGTGACGTTATCCCATTTCCATTCTTGGATTTCTGGCTGCTGTAACGTCTCTTACGGTTTTTGGTTTTCAGCTTTTACCATGGCACAGGTTAGACATTTTCCGATATACATAGCGATTGATTTCTTGATTCCAGGCCACCAAAAAAGTGCCTTCAAATCCTGGTACATTTTATCACTCCCAGGGTGAACTAAATACCTAGATTTGTGAGCTTCATCGAGAATTACCTCTAGAATTCCCCCGTGCTTTGGCACCCAAGTTCTCCCTTCGCACCTATATGTACCATCATTTCCTGTTTCAAATCGCTTTTCCATTCCAGTTAATCCTTCTCCTGCTAAATTTTCCTCCTTTAACGCTTCACTTTGAGCTTCTTTCAGCCTTGCAATTAGGTCAGTGTACACACTTATCCTTAAAGCTCGTACACGAAGAGGTTTTTCTCTCTCCTTTCTGCTCAAAGCATCTGCCACCACATTGGCCTTACCGGGATGATAACGGATTTCACACTCGTAGTCGTTCAACAACTCAACCCAACTTCTTTGTCGCATGTTCAGCATCTTCTGGTCGAGAATGTGTTGCAAACTCCGATGGTTAGTGTAAATGACGCACTTCATGCCATAGAGGTAGTGCCTCCACATTTCGAGAGCAAACACCACGACACCTAATTCCAAATCTTGCGTAGTATAGTTCTTCTCGTGATCGTTTAGCAATCTAGATGCATAGGCAATGACCTTGTTGCGTTGCATTAGCACACATCCTAACCCCTGACGCGAGGCGTCACAATAGACTACAAAGTCTTCGACTCCTTCTGGGAGGGCTAGAACGGGTGCACTGCATAACTTTTCCTTGAGCGTTTCAAAGGCTTCATCTTGCTCAGGTTCCCACACAAAGGTTTTGCTCTTCTTAGTCAGTGCGGTCAATGGTTGCACAATGCACGAGAAGTCCTTTATGAATCGTCGGTAGTATCCAGCCAATCCTAGGAATTGTCTAATCTCAGTGGGAGTCTCAGGAATCTTCCAATTCTTTATGGCCTCAATCTTGGAAGGGTCAACTTGAATTCCATTCTCATTCATTACATGCCCTAAAAATTGGATCTCTCGCATCCAAAATTCGCATTTTGAAAATTTGGCATATAGTTGTTCATTCTTGAGTAATTCAAGAATTAGTCTGAGATGTTTCTCGTGCTCTTCCTTATTACTGGAGTAGATCAGAATGTCGTCGATGAACACCATCACAAACTTGTCGAAATATGGGCGGCATACACAATTCATGAGATCCATGAATGCTGCTGGTGCATTGGTCAGCCCGAAGGGCATGACTAAGTACTCATAGTGCCCATACCTAGTTCAGAAAGCCGTCTTGGGTATGTCTTCTTCTCTTATCTTCAGTTGGTGGTAACCGGATCTTAAATCTATCTTGGAAAAGTAGCTTGCTCCTTGAAGTTGATCGAATAGGTCGTCTATCCTCGGGAGTGGGTAATGGTTCTTTATGGTCAACTTATTTAACTCCCGGTAGTCAATGCACATGCGTAGGGTTCCATCCTTCTTTTTCACAAATAACACCGGGCACCCCATGGAGAGACACTCGGACGTATGAATCCTTTGTCTAATAGTTCCTGGATCTGTGTCATCAGTTCCTTTATCTCAGGAGGAGCGAGTCGATACGGCGCTTTAGCTACCGGTGCAGCGCCAGGCAGCAAATCTATTTGGAACTCAACTTGTCGTTCAATGGTATCTTGAGTAGGCGTTCATCACAAACAATTTCGACTCTGTTCTTAGCTAACCAGTCCATGCCAACTAACACATCAAATCCTCCTAACTTAATGGGCATCAGATCTATCTTAAATCTATTTCCATTTAGATTTATTGAACAATCCTTTATGATTTCATTAGTTTCTAAAATGTTGCCATCAGCTAATTCGACGTAAACGTATCGGCTAAGGTACACGTAGCTAGGTCAATCAAGGATCTAAACGCACTAGAGATAAAACTAGCAGTCGCTCCAGTATCAAACAAAATGGTAGCAGGATGATCGTTTACAAGAAATGTACCATTAACCACATCAGGTTCCTTTCGGGCTCCAACTGGGTCCATCACAAAAGCTCTTCCCTTGGGCTTGTTAAGTCGGGTGTCCCTGTTTCTTGCTAGCTTGGGGCATTTGTTCCTCATATGCCCTGGATCTCCACACTCATAGCATTGTTTTCCAGGCTCGTAGGTACAGTCTTTAATCAGGTGACCAGGTTTCTTGCACCGATAACAAGGCATGGGATTGCACTCCCCTTGGTGATGAAGCTTGCATTTATCGCAGAAGGGGCTTGTGCCTAGATACAACCTCCTTGCCTTTCCACCATGGTCACTTCATCTCGTTTCTTCACTAGGTCTCTTGTTTGAACCGCTACTGCTGCCGACCACCTTCCTAGTATCAAACCACTTCCTCTTTTCTTCCACAGCCTTCCTCTTGTCCTCAGTTTTCCCGTGTTCAGTCCACCCAGCTCTAACTAGGTCGTCGGTCAGACTACTGGTAAAGTCGACCACAACCTGTATGGTTGTAGGCCTGGATGACCGAACCATGCCCCTCACCCTTGGGTGTAACCCCCAGATGAAGCGGGCCATGCTCTTGGATTCTGGCATCACCAAGTGTGGTACCAGTCGGGACAATGCAAGGAACTGGTTGATGTATTCTGTGTAGTTTGGGCCCCTCATCTCCAGATTCAGAAATCTAGCCTCCAGTTTTTCTAGCTGGTTGATCGGGCAGTACTTGTTGGTGATTAGTTCCCTGAACCCGGACCAGTTCATCCTACCAATGGCGTCCCGGCCTCGAGGCTGAATGATGGTTTTCCACCATTCAAGTGCTGGTCCCTTGAGAGATTGAGAAGCAAACCTCACCATGTGTTCCAACTTGCATTCACTGATGTCTAACACAACTTCGATTTCGTCCAGCCACCTATGTGTTTCAATTGCACCCTCGGTGCCATGGAAGTCCTTTGGCTTGCAAGCCATGAATGTTTTGTAGGAGCACCCCTTCCTGATAGCTTCAGATTCCTTGTTGCTTGCAGTCCCAGTATCACCTCCGGCGTCATTCCAGTCAGCATTGATTTGAGCAATGATGGCTGGTATAGCGTGCGCAATTTGCTGTGCCACAAGATTTGCCATCCTCTCGTCATTTCCTGAGTTAGCATTCCCCCCGATGGGAGTCCCTGGAGGAGTAGGAGGTTGGTTTCTGGTTCGCCTTGTTCCTTCGTGACGACCTCGGTATGCTCCTTGCCGTCCGATGCGTGTTCCTCTTCTGGTAGACATTCTGGTAGTACTACAGATAAAGCCGTTTAGCATCTCATAATTTGTTTCAAATAGTCTATGCATCAATTCCCTGCAAGGCTCCCTCTATACGAGGAGAGAATACGGTGTATAATTACATACAACTTACCAAGTTCCACAGATTACCAATTTAAACAGTTTAGGCAGTCATAAAGAATGGCATGGCCCAACACCATGAATAAACAACACATGATAGATAATCATAAATGTTTCAACAACATTATATCATAGGAATCAGTTCAAAACAAGACAAAGTTCATAGTATCAGAGTCTAGCTCTTACAAAGTGGAAGGTGCCATCACCCCATGATAATAATAATAATAATGTCAGATAATGATAAGTTTGTTTCCTTCAACTGTTCAAGGACAGATATTTCTTCCCCCTTCCACATGTCGCCTTCACATCCACTTCTTTTTCAGCCATCCCATCCATCCAGAGCTCTTATTCCTCTGCTCCTGCTCCAATCTCTGCACCCCGTGTGACGCCATCATTGCTTGGAATTGAGCAGACTGGGAGGTCCGGGTAGCGTGCTGAAGAGTTAGCTCATGGCGACGGACGGTCTTCAGGAGCTCCTCTAGTGCTACATCAGTAGGTCCTACGTCACTAGCCCGACGGCTGGATTGTGAATACCTATCCCCTACCAGTACGCTCGGGCCGTCATACATGCTATGCCTCGGAGGCATCCATGACTCCTCCTGTGGGTGGCGTCGGTGTGGCTCGAACGGCGGTGGTGCGGGTATGGGAGTCCTAACCGGTGGTGGAGGAGGATGAGGCATCCAAAATGAGACCCAAGGTCCAGGTCTAGCACTCTTTCGCGGACGAGTGACGGTGCGTACTCCCCTATTCCCAATGGAAGGGATAGGTGAGTGGGATGGAGTGGCAACATGCGGCGAGTGGGAGCGCGTCCGACTCCTGGAAGGTGTCGTCGAAGAAGAGTCCTCGGAAGCTTCAGTGTCCTCTGACGTGACGGATATACAACCCGGGTGTCCACACCTCCTAAGGTATTCCTCATACTCCGTGCGCGGTTTTGCCTTCTTGGTGTCCCCCGTTGGTGCACCGCTCTCAGTAGGGTATGCAGGTGCTTTTCCCTTGTCAGCCATAGTTGTTTCCTGTAAAAAAACATCATGAGTAATTTGGTTTCTCATAGCTCATGATAGTCTTAATAATAGTAATATACTCATAGTACTAGTGATGGCATTAGTATCAGGAATCTCTACGTATTCCTCATCAATGATGTTAGAATCAGTTGTTTCTCATAATAGTGTCAGGCAAAACAGTTCATCTTTAAAAGTCAATTTCAAATCCCCAGTCAAAATGAATTTCAAAGCTAATCAGCATTAAATAGAAAGGTCCAAACATAACTTAGAGGTCCGTGATGGAAATTACGCGTCCGGTAAATTCAAGATTACGTTGATCAAGTGTAATCATCAATTTACCCAACCCGATCATTCCAACACTTTCCCACAAGGACAGTCCTAGGGTATCAGGGTTGTAGCCTAGGGTCTACTATGGTATTCCCGACTTCTCTACAACCTTTGGCTCTGATACCAATCTGTCACACCCCCGGGCCCAGGTAAGGTGGGACGTCACAGATTAGCAACAACTTACATGGCAGCGGAAACAAACCAATATAAGAGCTCAAAGGAAGAGAACATCACATGGCATTTCAAGTTTTCAAAAGACATCGGGCTGGAAACAGATCCAGCCCCAAATGTTTACATGTTCAACATAATTTAAATAGTCATTGTATAAAATTGTTCAAGTCATAAATTGGCCACACACAAACAATGCCATGGTCTCGGGATTTAGTCTAAGTCATCCATAAGCTAAGAGTCTTCACGGGTTACCTGAAACATGCTCAAAAGAAAAGAGTGTCAACTAAAAAGTTGGTGAATTCAAGTGCTTAAAGTTCAAAGCAATAAAAAGGAACTCTTAAAGTCCACAGTAAAGGTTTTAGAATCAAGTGTGAAAGTTTATGAAAATCTCATTTGATTTTAAAAGCATCATTTTTAGTATCAGTCATCGTGGGGTATCACGATCAACCCTTCACTTGGTCCCCGGTTGGCCTCTTCTAAACTTGTGTTTAACCGGATATTCCCGAAGGAAGGAACCAAGCCTCAGAATAGTGAACCATTCCTGCTAGGATGGTTCACCATAGTATCTTATTCAAAACCTGTTACATGCCACAAACAACCCCTCAGGATCTCAGTGGGGTACCTCCCTGTAGCGGGAGCCACTGTGCGTGGGGGATTCCCCAAATAGATCTATTCACATAAAACAAGCGGTTCACAAAAGAATTAATGATCATGACATAAGTATCAGCAGGTATCCAAAAAGTCTCACATACAAGCATCAAATAAAGCACAATCATAGTTCATAACATAGATCATGTTCCATCCCAAAAACAGTAAGTCAAAAGGGGATCACTAGAACTCACCTTAGACGTTAAGCAAAGAAATCCTTCGTGTGCCGGGAATGTCTCAAGTCTAGCACCCTAACATGAATATATTAAGTGATTAGCTACTTCTCTAGCCTATTTAAGTTGCATCAAGAGTGTCGAAGCCTTAGTTGGTCGGGTTCGACTTTGATTCGATTAGGGTTTGTATAAAAGTTTCCTTTTATGGAAAGTCAAGGTTTCTCATACAATTAAGGGTTTTTACATTACTAAGTTCAGAATATATGATAAATATGCTAATAAAGTGACTAAGTTGTTTATTGGAGTCGGTTATGAAGTTTAACCAAATTTTACAGTTGAGCCCCTGATGTTTCCAAATTGACAGTTTCTACCCTTAAGTTTGGTTTCTTGTATTAGATGACCTTTATAACCAAAAATTAGTTTCAAGAACTTAATATAACTTTATTTTAAGAATGTATACTCAAATTTTCAGTTTATGGGCTCGGTTTATAATTTATGCATTTACGTTGCTGGTTACGGTAAAACCGAAGGGTTTAAGATGGTTGACTATGGGTTTTCATGTTTTTGAGTCTAGGTCCAGTAGCTAACTTCTAAAATTCATTTTCGTGAGTTTCTAACCTTTTACATCACAAGATTTACCCCTAATAGTGGAAAGACTCGTTTTTACGTTTAAACCGTTAAAACGCGTTTTTAACCGGGTTTGACCATTTTAAATTCTTGTTTGACCAACTTTTCCACTTTATAAGTTATTTTATTATTTATCCTACTGGAATGCCATGATTTTTATAATTTCTCACCTTATATCCATTTTTCTTAGATTTTCCTAAAAACGTCTCCCGGTTAGCACCCGTTTTCACTTAAAATTCCATTTAAATTATCTTTTGACCACTAAAAATTCCCATTAACTCTAGAACACTTTATTAATCCTTAATGAACCAGGAATTCTCTTTAAAAAGTTTATAGTTCAAGATTTCTTGTTTTTAAGTAGTTTTAGCTTGTTTTCGGTCCCCGAAAGTGACCAAAATGGGTCTAAACACAACATGTCCTTTGTTCCAGAGATTAAACAATATTAACACTCATAATATTCATCAAAACCTACTGAAATAACAGTCCCAAATCGTGGCCTTGTCATTCTACACATCCATATCTTTCAAAGACATAGAAAATGCCATAACCGACCATTACACTTGTGTAAACCATTGTAACTTAAGTTTATTCATTACCAAAACCTTATCTAACTTAAAAATCAGGTTGTTGGGGTGTCTAAAACTCATTTTTGAGCAGGTTATAACCCTTGTTTAAGAGGGTTTTCAAGAAAGTGTTTAAGGTGTGTTGTAACTTGTAGAAAGAGTGGTTTTCATGGTGTTCTTGTGTTAACACCTTCCATTCATGGTGTACAACCATTTTTAACATTCAAAGCAGATTATTAAGAGTTTAATAAGTCATTAGAAAGCAGGTTACAAGGTTGGTTCTTAAAGGTTACAAGATGCACAAGTTGGGTGGTGAGAATCACCCAAAAAGAGGGTTTTCTAGGTGTAATTCTTGTTACACCTATAGATCGACATGTTATACTTGTGGAATACCTTCAAGAACGTGGTAAACTCTCCAAGAACAAGGTAGTAGTGAGAGGTTTCTGCTACAACAAGAAAAATAGGGTTTTTAGGTGAACAATGAAGTTAAACTTGAGAAATGACCAAAACCGGACATAGTGAGCTTACACTTGATGTATCTCACGGTTTAGAAGGTGTAGATGGTCGTGGATGGTTGAAATCTCCTTGGACTTGACTGTAGAACCTCGAACAAGAGCTGGAACCTCAAGTCTTGCACGTTCCAAGCCTCAAAACATCACCAAAAGTCACCTTTCTTGTGGTTTTGCTGCTGGCCGATGGGTGAATGCTTGTTGTTCGCGACTTGGAGCTGGAATGAGGTCTGAAATGGAGAGAATTTTGAGAGGGAGAGTGTGTGTTCAGCTGAAATTTCGAGAATGAGAGGAGAGAGTGTGAAGTGAGATTCTTACAAGGCTTGCATGGATTAAGAGTGGGTAGAAGAAGTGGGTTGTGTGTAGTGGTGGACAAGGGTGTCCATTGGTGGCAGTGGGGCGGCTGATTTGGCCTCTAGTGGAAGGCTTTTAAATTTTATTTTTAAATGTAAACTAATTATTATGGAGTTTTATTTTTGTAGTGTAGTATTTAAAAAGGGTAAGAGTTTTCTAGTTAGTAGGTATTTTGTGCATGGTTATGCGTGCATTAGCCGAATGTTTTCAAGTGTGTGTGTGCACATATGCTTTTAATTGTTTCATTTGATATTGTATATTCTACTTAGGGTGGCTAACTGATATTCCCGGGCATAAATTTTCTAAAAAGGCAAGACTCAAAATGACTAAATTCACATAAATCACATAGAATCATGAAAATGGATCAAATAAAAATTAGTGAATCTAACATTCTTGATATAATTGAATTGTTTCCATTATTAGTACTCATAAGATGGGATATGATGCAATTGAATTAGGGTTTAGAATAGTGACCTTGGGCCAGTTGTCACAAAATAAAAGATATATATTTTGTAAGAAAGAAAGAGAGGCCAAAGTGGAGGGGTGAAAAGTGTAAAAGGGTAAAATCTTTTTATTATTTTGTTTAAAAAGATGGTATGGCCGCCCACAGCACCTGCTACACCACTTTTCGATCTGTTAGAGAGAGAAAGCAGCAAAGCTTCGGTTTTAGAGAGAGAAAGAATCTGAATTCCCAAATTGGTAAGTGTTCATGTTTTTGGTTCGATTTTATGGGTTTTCAACCGTGAGACTGATTTCTACATGTTCCTATGTGTATGCATATGTTCGGGTGTGTGTGTTCTTGACATGTTTTAGGTGTTAGAGCTCCTTAAAAAGTTCAAATCTGAGAGTTCGAGGTTGAAGTATCTAAGGTGAGTTTCTAGACCCCGGTTTTACATGTTTTTAAACTTGTTTGGGGCTAAAAATGCATGTAAAATTATTTTATACTTTCTATGTATGTTACCTGTATGTATATATGTATGAATGTTAGTGGGTTAAGGTTATCTATGTTATATTGATGCGTAAAAGGGTAAATTTATGTTAAGAACATGTTGGGATAGTGATTGGGACTGAAAAACAACTTAGAAACATGTAAGTAGGTGCTCATACGCCCAAACAGGGCCCATGCGCCTAAGAAATTGCCTTAGAAACACTAAGTATAGGCTCGTGCGCCTGAATAGTACCCCATGCGCCCTGATGATGCCTTAGAATTTCTAAGTATGAGTTCATGCGCCCTAATGATGCCTTAGAATTTCTAAGTATGAGTTCATGCGCCTGAACAGTAGTTCATGCGCCTATAGTTTTGGCTGAAACGCCTAAGTATAGGGTCATGCACCCAAATAGTGCCCATGCACCCAAAAGGCTCATGCGCCTAAGTGTTGAAATGGTGAAGTGTAGGCTCATGCGCCTGCATAGTTGAGAAACGCCCAAGCAGTCCTGATGCGCCTAAATAGTGTCCATGCACCCAACACTTAGAAAATTTTTCTGAATTGTGAGGAAAAACAGAATTTTAGGGTTTGACCCTAGTTTGAATTGTGGGCTATTTTGGAGTATTCTAAGCGTGAATAAGTGAGGCTTTATGAATAGTATATGCATGATATTATGATGAATGTAGGATATGCATATGTATATGAATTGTTACCTTTTATTAGTTTTCAAAACGTCTTTATATTAGAATATAATATACGTTAAGTATTATGTTATTACTTTACGTAGTATGATGAATGTGTGGATGAACGTAAAGTGTAACGTACTGCAGTGAGAGATAACAAAGATGAGAAGTGAAACGTAACGAAAGAAAGAAAGGCTTGCAAGAGGAATTAAAGGAGGATTACAACTCTTTGTGAGTTGATAGCTCAACTTATCATTAGCTAAATTCTCGTACAATAACAGTTATCATGACAGCATTAGTATGTCACCTTACGAGATGCTATACGGTAGAAGGTGTAGGACACCCGTATGTTGGGGTGATATCAGACAGAAAGAGTTGCGAAGCCTTGAGGTGATCGAGGCTACAACTGAAAAGTTGGAAAAGATCAAGGCCTTTATAAAGGCAGCGAAGGATAGAAAAAGTCGTACGCTGAAAAGAGGCGTAGACCGATCGAATTCAAGGTAGGCGATCGAGTTATTTTGAAGGTCTCACCTTGGAAGGGAATCATTCGGTTCAGGAAGAGAGGTAAGCTAAGCCTGAGTTATATAGGACCTTTCCGAATCATCGCACGAGTAGGAGAGGTGGCCTATCGGTTAGAATTGCCAGATGAGTTAAGTGGAATCCATCCGACATTCCATGTATCTCATCTGAGAAAGTGCTTAGCTGACGAAGATATGATTGTACCACTGGATGATATCAAAGTGGACAAACGACTTAATTATGTAGAGCAATCAGCGGCAATCATTAATCAGAAGGAGAAGAGATTGAGGAATAAAGTGGTTCCACCGGTGCGTGTGCAGTGGAAACACCAAAAGGGATCAGAGTCTATGTGGGAAACTGAAGAGGAGATGAGATAGCATTACCCACAGTTATTCGAAGAGTGACAAGTTTCAGGGATGAAACCTCTTTAAGGGGGGTGGACTTGTAACATCCGGAAAATTTTGTCAAAATAAAGAAAGAAAAGAAATGAGAAATAAAATAAATATCTTTTGTAAGAAAGAAAGAGAGGGCAAAGTGGAGGGTGCAAAGTGTAAAAGGGTAAAATCTTTTTATTATTTTGTTTAAAAAGTTGGTATGGTTGCCCACACCACCTGCTACACCTACTGCTCGATGTGCTGGAGAGAGAAAGCAGCGAAGCATCAGTTTTAGAGAGGGAAAGAAGCTGAATTCTTAAATTGGTAAGCGTTCTTCGTGTTTTTGGTTCGGGTTTATGGGTTTACAACCGTGAGACTAATTTCTACATGTTCCTATGTGTATGCATGTGTTCGGGTGTGTGTTCTTGACATGTTTTAGGTGTTAGAGCTCCATAAAAAGTTCAAATCTGAGAGTTCAAGGTTGAAGTATCTAAGGTGAGTTTCTACACCCTAGTTTTACATGTTTTTAAACTTTTTTGGGGCTGAAAATGTATGTAAAATTATTTTATAATTTCTATATATGTTACCCGTATGCATATATGTATGAATGTTAGTGGGTTAAGGTTGTCTATGCTATATTGATGCTTAGAAGGGTAAATCTATGTTAAGAACATGTTGGGATAGTGATTGGGCCTAAAAAACAACATAGAAACATGTAAGTAGGTGCTCATGCGCCCAAACATGGCCCATGCGCCTAAGAAATTGCCTTAGAAACACTAATTATGGGCTCGTGCGCCTAAATAGTACCCCATGCACCCAAATGATGCCTTAGAATATCTAATTATGAGTTCATGCGCCTGAACAATAGTTCATGCGCCTAAAGTTTTGGCTGAAACGCCTAAGTATAGGGTCATGCACCCAAATAGTGCCATGCGCCCAAAAGGCTTATGCGCCTAAGTGTTGAAATGGTTAAGTGTTGGCTCATGCGCCTGCATGGATGAGAAATGCCCAAGCAGTCCTGATGCGCCTAAATAGTGTCCATGCACCCAACACTTGTGGGCTGTTTTGGACTATTCTAAGCATGAATAAGTGAGGGTTTATGAATAGTATATGCTTGATATTATGATGAATGTAGGATGTGCATATGTATATGAAATGTTATCTTATATTAGTTTTCAAAATGTATTTATATTAGAATATAATATACGTTAAGTATTATGTTATTACTTTACGTAGTATGATGAATGTCTGAATGAACGTAAAGTATAACGTACTGAAGTGAGAGATTACAAAGATGAGAAGTGAAACGTAACGAAAGAAAGAAAGGCTTGCAAGCAGAATTAAAGGAGGATTACAACTCTTTGTGAGTTGATAGCTCAACTATGTGTTTTATAATATGAGATTTTAACCCGTGAGGGTTCACACACAGGACGAACAGGATCCTTGTCATTCGACCCCAGACTTTATGCCAAGATATGATACGGCTTTGTGCCAGTTAGTAACTGGGCTTTGTACCTAGAATGGTGGCTTCGGGCCACGGGCTTCATGCCAATTAGTAAAGGAGCTTTGTGCTTGGAATGGCGGTTTCGAACCGCGATGGGGAAAAAGCCTGACAGGATCTAGAATCAGTACGAATTGAGCAAAGTAATGAATGATGAATGAGAAAGTATGAAACGAGCGAGGTAATGAATGATGAATGATAACGTACGAAACGAATGAAGTAACGAAGTATGAACGATAAAGTTCAAAACGAAGGATACGAAAGATAGGGATAAAGTACGAAATGATCGATAACGAATGAAATGATAAAGTATGGAACCAACGAACACGTACGATAACGAATGGGCATGTGTGATAGTAAAGAACGTGTTTTATGGAAAAGAGTATTTTTACGTATGAAACGTACAAAGTATTTTGATACTTATAAAACAAGAACTCACTAAGCAACGCTGACTTTTATGCATTTTTAGTTGGCAGGTAAAAGTTGCTGAGGATGGCACGCAGGGAGACTACTCGGCAGGGCAAGACTAGCATCCATTCACGCATGTTATTATTGTTGTTTTGTAATGCAATCAATGAATGTTTCTTTTGTGGTTGAATAGTGTTGTATTGCATAACAACAGTAATTATTAATTAAAATGAATGGTTTTTGTTAATGACTTCCACTATGATATTTAATGAAATGTATAATAATATGTATGTTTAGTGCTATGAATGACCAACTATGAGGTGCCCAGGAACGGGGCCTTACAAGTTGATATCAGAGCAAAAGTTTAAGTGAATTGGGTTAAAATTTTCAAAACCTAATCTTAAACTGAGAATGGGACTAAAGGAAAGGCATGCTAGCTCGAGTAGCTACGTGCCATCAGGTATTTCCTTTTTCGAAGTTAATTGGAGTTATGTGCGTGTACTAGTTTACTATGTGTTCTTAGTAGATTTAGATGCTGATGTAGTTAGGATAGGAAATGCTTGGGGTAAGAAGACTAAAGTAAGTGGCTAATCACAACTGGCCACTGTAATTAGGGACTTACTATACTTAACAAAAACTGAGCTATTCCTTGAATGACCGTATTAGTGTTTGAATCTTATAGTGATTACAGAATGGCTGGAGGTAGATCATCTAAGGCCTCTAGGAGTGGAGCACATGGAGGACGTGGTGCTGAACCGCGTGTCACTAGGAACAAGGCTAAGACTAATGAGTGGGCCTGTGAAGAGCCCAAGATGCATCACTAGGAAGGTGGTGATGAGAGTGCGAATCTAAGGGCCTCGGTAAAAGAGGCGGTAGTAGAGGAGGTGCATCAGGTCATGCAGACAATTCTACAGTCTGTAGTGACTAAAGTGATCAAAGCTGTAAGGGAGGATGAGAAGAAAGAGAGGAGGAGGACCATAAGAAGGGAAGAGAGAGAACGATCAGAGACCGAGACGATTGTCTCGAGTGAGTAGGAGGAGGAAGCAATGCAGGAAATTGCACGTGGTTGCAACTATGGAGCATTTCAGATGGGTGAGGGAAATGGAGGTGGTACTCGATATTAGCGAGTGCCGAGAAGACAAAAAAGTGAAGTTTGCTACCCACTCGTTTGTGGACACAACCTTGTGTTGGTGAGACAATATTGTCTAGGCTGAGGGTAACGGGGCCATTAGCAGGATGAGGTAGTCGGAGTTGAAGAAGCTAGTGATCGAGGAGTTCTGTCCTCATAGGGAATTAGACAAGATTGGGAGGGAGTTCCTTCGGCTGGAGGCGGGAACCATGACACACCAGCAGTATACTACCAAGTTTAATGAAATGGCGAGGCTAGTACCGGATCAAGTGACGCCGGTATCGAAAAAGATCAAGAAGTACATCCAGGGATTGCTAACTGTGTACGCAGGCATTTGATCGCTGCCCGGCCAGGTACCTTTCGATCAGCGGTGGACCTAGCGGGAAGGTTGTATGATGAGAGAGAAGTGATAGTGGTTGAGGTGAAGAAAGCAGGAGGTGGTGATAGAAACTAGAACGGGAAGAGGTTTGGACGTGGTGGTTTCACTCTAAACAACAAAAGGAGGAAAGTGGATGATCGAGGGATGGTGTCAAGTTCGGGAATAAAGAAGTGTGGTAAGCGTGTAAGAGAGCACGTTGGTGAGTGCAAGTAGGGGATGAATGTGTGCTTCAAGTGTGGGAAGCCCGGTCATGTGGCGAAGGTGTGTTGACTTATATGGTGTTATAACTGCGGTGAGAAAGGTCACGTGAGCAGGGACTGTAAGAAGCCAAGGGCTGAGAGTTCTGGGGTGAAGAAGAAGCCAGAGGAAGGAGGACAGAGGGCAACTGCTAGAGCCTTCACGATGGCGCGGGAGGAGGCCAGAGAGGAGCCCGAGTCGTGTCAGGTATGTTTCTAGTAAACCAAACTTATGCCTCCGTGTTTTTTGATTTTGGTGCTAGTAGGAGTTTTATTTCTACTGCTTTATGTGCTAAGTTGCTTGTTAGTAGTAGAAGTATTGGCGAACCTTTTGACGTAGAAACTGTTATTGGTAAGTCCACCAGAATTACTGATGTGATAGAGGACTGTGCCATAGAATTAGAAGGTTATAGCTTTTCTGCTAAATTACATGTGATGCTCCTAGGCGGATTTGATGTAGTACTAGGGATGGATTGGTTAGCTACCTATGAAGCAAACATCGTGTGTCGCAAGAAGATGATTCGATTAATTGCGCCTAATGGAAGTTTGGTGACGGTTTACGGCGATCGTGTCACTACGGTTCCAAAGGTGATTTTGATGGCAGTGGCGGAAAAGTGCATGAGACGTGAATGTAGTGCCTATCTGGCCTACGTGAAAGATGTGGATGCGTCGATACCACAACTGTCCAACATGCCAGTGGTATGTGACTTTCCAGAAGTGTTTCAAGAAGACTTACCGGGTGTGCCACCGGACCATGAGATAGAGTTTCAGATTGATCTGATACCCGGTGCTCAACCTGTTGCCAAAGCACCGTATCGATTAGTTCCTACCGAGATGAAGGAACTAATGGATCAACTGCAGGAGTTGATGGATAAAGGGTTTATCTGACCGAACATCTCTCCTTAGGGTGCTCCGGTATTGTTTGTGAAGAAGAAGGATGGTAGTATGCGGATGTGCATCGACTACCGAGAGCTGAACAAGCTGACGGTGAAGAATCGGTATCCGCTACCTAGGATTGATGATTTGTTTGATCAGCTCCAAGGTGACAGTTGGTTCTAGAGGAAAGACCTTCGATCTGGTTACCATCAACTGAAGGTAAACGAACAGGATATCCCTAAGACAGCTTTTCGCATGCGTTACGGACACTACGACTTTCTCATTATGTCTTTCGGTTTGACTAACGCGCCAGCTGCCTTTACGGATTTGATGAACTGAGTGTGTCGGCTGATGTTAGATAAGTTAGTGATTGTGTTTATTGATGATATCCTGATTTATTGAAAGAGCGAGGAAGTATATGCTGACCACATACGTGTAGTATTGGAGACACATAGAAGAGAAAAGCTATATGCTAAATTCTCTAAGTGTGGTTTTTGGTTACGCGAGGTGCAATTTTAAGGTCACGTAGAAAATGCTAAGGGAATTATGGTAGACCCGGCAAAGATTGAGGCGGTGATGTACTGGAAGTCCCCAAAGACGCCATCCGAGATCCGTAGTTTCTTGGGTTCGGGGGGTTACTATAGGAGATTCATCCTAGACTTCTCCAAGATAGCCTCACCTGTGACTAAATTGACTCGCAAGGATGTGAAATTTGTGTGGGGTCGAGAACAGGAGTGTGCTTTTAAGGAGTTAAAGGCGAGATTAACACAAGCTCTTGTCTTGACATTACCCGAAGGGAGTGAGGACTTAGTGGTGTATTCTGATGCATCTTATTTGGGGATAGGTTGCGTGTTAATGCAACATGGAAGGGTAATAGCCTACGCATCCTGATAGTTTGAAGATCCACAAAGTCAATTATCCAACCCACGATTTGGAGTTAGCAGCTGTGGTGTTTGCGTTGAAGATTTGGAGGCACTACCTGTACGGGACGAAGTGCGTAATCTTCAAGGATCACAAGAGCTTGAAGTACTTCTTCGATCAAAAGGATCTCAATATGAGACAGAGGAGATGGTTAGAGCTTATCAAGGATTATGATTGTGAGATCCATTACCATCCGGGTAAGGCCAATGTCGTGGCCGATGCCTTTAGTCGAAAAGAGAGGCCCTAGCCGATTCGGGTGAAAGCTTATTAGTTGGTTATGACCGCTGATGTAATGACCCAAGTGAAAGGATTTCAAGAAGATGTGTTGAAAGAAGATCGCCTTAACTCTGAAAGAACGAAGGGACTGTTGGGTTTGTTAGAACATAAAATCATAGTTTAACCTCTTAAACTTTCTGAAAACGCAGCGGAAGTATAGCATTATAACCATGTTTATAAGCTGAAAATTATGTTCTTCAAGTGACCATTCAAGTGTATAAAACAAACCCATAAATCAAAGGATCATTTATGTGGATTAACAAGCTATGAACATATATAAAACTACATAAAATCACAGCTTCAGTGAGCTGTGAATCTACCTTACTACACCAGTGAAAAATCGACAAAAGAAGGTTGAATGATGTCCAATATTCAGCCAAGACTTCAAGGATAGAAGTCCTCAAGCTAGTATACCCCAAGCTCCTTGCAAACACACCTTCTTGTTAGGTAGAAAACACCAAGAACAACTTGAAACCCAGCTTGTTTCTTGCTGAAAACCCTTTTTCAGCAGCTCAAATTCGTAAGTGAGAGAGAGAGATAGAGCTTTAGTTGTTGTTTGCATGTGATGAGAATCATGATCTTGGAATGCAAGAACCTTTCTTGTTATTAGAACACTTCAAGAACAACACAAGAACACATCAAGAACAACACATAATCAGCTCCAAATCCTGCATATGCTGCTGAAAAACCGTGACATATGCTGCTGGAAAAACCGTGAGGTTTTAGAGAGAGGGAGAGAGTTATGTTTCTTGTGTGTCTTGCATGTATGTTGTTGAGAATATGAGAGTCACTATATGCTAGTTAGTGGAGATGGTCAACCAAATGCATGTGAGCTCCAAGAGAATAACATAGTGGAGAACAATGCATGTGTGTGTCTCCCATGTGTGTCTCCCATGTGTGTCTCCCACTTAAAGACACCAAAGGGACGGTTCTCTTGTTTAAAAAAGATGGTTTTCTTTTTCTTTTTATAAACAAACACAACACATGCACATCACATGCACATGGATGTTTCTTGTATATAAAAGGAAGACTTTCTTTTATAAATCTCAACCATTAACACACATATAACTAGTCTTTTATAAATAATAAACATACACATATGTATTGTCTAGTATTTTAACTAGTTTATACAATTAACCAATTAATTGTATAAGTAGTATACTCTCATTATTATTTGGTGTTATACAACTAATTTAAATAACACTTCAAATAATATTATTGAACAAGATATCCTAATAAATTGTTCCATCTCATATGCAACTTATTTAGAAAACCCATTTTCTAAATTTGGTGTAAATATTTAATTGCATGATCATATCATCAACTAAATATTAATTGGTGTTTGCTAAGCTTGTTATTGGGTATAACCCGACTTGGATCATAACGTACTAACCACATCAATATTTTATGTGTCTTGGGCACATAGAATCCTACAATCTCCCACTTGCCCAAGATTCATAGAATATTGATGCAAGTAGTAAATAACGCCTAACAACGGTTTACTACCCTTAATACGCATGACTTATGGCCATTCAATAACATCATCCCTTTCAAGTACCCTACTTGAAATGATTTAGGTGAATCAATCATCTATCCTTTTGTTACAGATGTCATGTTAAATCCAAGGACACAGAATGATCATTCCTTGTTGATTTAACTTAATCAGGCCTTAGACATCATACTCTCAACGAATAAGAGGAACAAATCCCATCTTGACCACATACGTTTCTCACAATCACCTTATGTCATACCTGAACATAGCCTTATGTACTGACAATTGTTTCATATCAGTGAAGAACTAGCTCAAGGTATAACACTTGCTGAATATCAAAACCCAATATGTATCTCAGGTTGGAGGATACCAAATGATATTCGCCTTTACTCAAATTTACTTATGATCAATGGATAAGATTCCATGTAGTAAAATTCGAGATGCGGGTTAGTCCAATATTTGTATCCCACAAATATCTATGAACCTTGGTAGCAACCTATTGCTCTATATTCATCCTTATGAATATCAACCAATCCAAGTTCATAATAGTCTTACCCTCACACTTGTTCCCACAAGTATGAACGACTACGGACATTTAGAGTAAATAATTTACTCATGGATTAAACATGCTAAATCGGAACATTAATTGAGGCATTATAACCAAATAATTTTACTCAAATAATAAAGAGTTCCACATATTCAAATACAAAATTTGATCAAGTCCAATCACTAGAATATCGAAGTCTTAAGGCATAGGTATGACTTTCATGCTTTGCCCTTTCAAGGAGCTTCGTGAGTGGATCCGCAATGTTTTGATCAAAGTGAACTTTGCGAATACATATCTTTCCCTTTTCAACTTCATCCCTTATGTAGTTGAATCTCCGCTCATTGTGCCTAATCTTTTGATGTGCACGGGGTTCCTTGATGTGAACAATCGCACCCTCGTCATCACAAAGATTTCTAAGGGGTCTTGAATGGTAGAGACCATCCTTAGATTGGTGATAACCTTTTTATCCAAGTAGCTTCCAAAGCTGCTAATGAGGCGGCTATGTATTCGAATTCTGTAGTGGACAATGCTACCCTATTTATAATGGAGACATACCCCGATTGTGATCGAGGATCATCTCGATCAGTTTCGAAACTAGCATCCGTGTAACCCTTTACAACTAGTTCCTCTTCATCAGATCCGTATATTAGAAACATATCCTTAGTCCTCCTAAGGTATTCTAATATACTTTCAACAACCATCCAATGGCTATTGCCTGGATTCTGCTGATATCTTCTTGTCATGCTTAACGCGCATGACACGTCCGGTCTTAGTGCATATCATCGCATATATGATGGATCCTATAGCAGACGCATATGGGATGTCCTTCATAAAATCTTGCTCATCCTTTGAGCTTGGACATTGAGATACACTCAATATTGTCCCTCTTTGAATAGGTACCATACCTTTCTTAGAGTTTTCCATCTTGAACCTTTTCAAAATCTTATCAATATATGCACTTTGGTTTAAACCTATCAACCGCCTCGATCTATCCCTATAGATCTTTATTCCCAAAATATAGGCGGTTTCACCGAGATCTTTTATGGAAAAACAATTTCCAAGCGAGGTTTTAACACCTTCCATGGTTGGAATGTGCTTTCCATATAGTATTATGTCATCAACATACAATACTAGGAATGTGATTACACTCCCACTAGCCTTTTTATACACACAAGCCTTGTCAGTATCCAAGTTTCCATGCATACTTGTTTTCTTCTTGAAAACCCACTTGCGTCCAACCAGTTTGGAGTTAAGTGAAGAGTCAACCAATTCCCAAACTTGGTTGTCATACATGGATTGCATCTCTATGTTCGTGGCTCCTAGCCACTTGTCACAATCCGAATTGGACATTGCATGATGGTATGTAGTTGGCTCTTCGGAGTCAACAACGTAGCATCCATCTATGAAAAATTCATATATTTCAGGTGAAATGTTAACTCTATCAGATCTATGAATGTTTTGTGTGTATTGATCAACCTCTTGATCATCATCAACAACCTCTTGTTGACAGCTAGTGTCAACCAAACTTGTATCGGCTTGTGGATCTTGATCCTCATCAAATTCCACTGTTCTATGCGTCATTCCTTCCATAAGGAACTTGGCTTCCAAGAACTCTGCCTTTTGAGCAATAAATACCTTTTGCTCTGTTGGATCAAAGAAGTAGTATCCTATACAGTCCTTTTGGATATCCAACAAACATACACTTAGTGAATCGACTTTCAGTTGGTTTGGGTGTTAAGCTTAACATAAGCTTCATAACCCATACTTTTAAATATGATAGCGATGGAACTATTCCATTCCATATTTCAAAAAGGCGTCGAATCCACTTTCTTGGTTTGGGCCATATTCAAAATACGAGCCTCGGAGAGTAGTGCGAAACCCCAAAATTATAGAGGTAGTGAGCTTATAGCCATCATAGGTCGAACCATATCCAATAGGGTTCGATCTCCTTTCAGACACACCATAATATTGTGGTGTTCCGGGAGGAGTAAGTTGTGAGACAATCTTACAACTTCCTAGATGATCCCAAAAAGCCTCACTTAGGTATTCACCTCCTCTATCTAAACGGAGAACTTTGGTAGTTCTATCGAGTTGATTTTCTACTTCATTTTTGAAGTTTTGAACATTTCAAATTCTTCACGTTTATGTGCCATCATGTACACATGACCATAGCGACTATAATCGTCGGTAAAGGTAATGAAGTAAGTTTCATCATACCTTGTCATTGTCTTAAAAGGACCACATACATCCAAATGTATGATTCCTAATAAGTCTTTTGCCCTCTCATTAGTACCACTAAAGGGCGTGTTGGTCATCTTACCTTGTAAACAAGATTCACACTTTTCAAATGAACGATTTTCATTTGTTTTCAAAAGACCATTCTTTTAAAGTGTTCAAATCCGATTCTTGTTTATGTAACCAAGATGACAATGACAAGAATAAGAGTCACTTAAACCATTTTAAGTCTCTTGGTGTATGATAGGTATAATGTGTTATTATAGGATGAATCATCATGAACCAATTCATCAACATCATTAGAAGGCATAGCCTTGAAATAATATACATCATCCATATAAATATAAATACCATCATTTACTAACTTTAAATCATAACCATATCGTTTTAAAAGGGAAACTTAAATCATGTTCCTAGTCAAACTAGGAGCATATAACATGTTTTGAACAACTTCCAAACCTTTTGAAAGTTTCAAAACATAGTCTCCTTTCTTAAAGTGCTTATTCCTTTTGAACCCTTGCAACAGATTGCAATAGTGAGTTCCACATGTGGTATCCAATTACCCATGTGCTTTGAGGAAATAACATTTAAGTCAATATGGATTATGAAAGTTGTGCTTGAGGTTTGCCCAACATCCCTCTTATTTCTCAACTCATTGAGATAGGTTGGACAATTCCCTTTCAAATGACCTATCTCACCATACTCAAAGCATGGATCGTTTTCGGTTACCTTAAGCTTCATAAGCTTAGGTTTTGGAGGTTCCGCTTTGATCTTCCCTTCCCCTTTGCCTTTGATGTGCCCTTCTCCTTTGGCAACATTTGCCTTGGGATCGGGAATGGCCTTTCCATTGCCTCCCTTATTGATCTAGAGGATAGGTAGAACCTTTCTACCCATCCCTGCCTTAGCTGTTGTGAGCATTGCGCGAAACTCACCAATGCTCTTGTCCTATCCATTCATATTGTAATTCATTATGAACGTCTCAAACCTTTAGTTAGGCCATTAAGGATCAAATCCTTGGCCAACTCCTTTGAGACAGGACAGCTAAGCCTCTCGAGGCGGCCTCAACATCGTCGGGGTCGGGTTGGTTAGGAATAGGATCGTCAAGGACATTTGCTTTTTGCTCTTGCTTGAGAACAATTCTCAAGTTTCGAGACCGGTCCATAAGGTTATTATGGTACAGACGATCCCTCTCTAAAATAGTTCTCAGTGATAGGGTATGGACGGTCGGGGTGGTAGCATTATTGTTTGCGGCCATTCTACAAATTTTACAAAGTTCTTTTAGTATTTCTGAAAAATTTCATTTTAATTATTAATACCCTTTATGTCTCATAGACAATTAATAATTAAAATCTAGAATCCAACGTTACATTCAAATAATGGTTAGGTGACCTTTATCCCATTATTCAAATTAACAAGGTAGTCAACATTTGACAATTGCAACCTCTTGCAACTTCTAGCGGTATGGGATCGACTTTAAACATCATATGTAAAGTCGGCATGTTAATCCCATCAACACCATTTGGAAACCATATTTTAGGTGATCCATTCAACATGGTTTGCAAATCAAGTTACCCTACTTGCACACACATGTGAGTTTACCAACACAAGTGGTTAGGTGACCTTTATCCCACCAATGTGGTATTCCCACCTTAAGTCATAAGTTCCCTCAAAATGGTTAGGTGACCTTTATCCCATTAAGAGTTTCCAAATGACTTAAGTGTTGTGCAAAAGGACGGTGTTAAACTTGTTTGAAAAGGGATTTTTAGTTTTCATTAATTCTAGTTTTGAAAACTCTATGTACCTTGTATTTGCATGCTTTCAAATGCAAGGTATCTTATGGTTTATCTTTAATAAAACCTCTTTTATTAAATCATTAATCCTTTTAATAACCTTTTATTAACCACTTAATGATTAGAAACCATAAATTTTCAGCTTGTTAAGTTTGCTAATGAGTTTGTTATGCATATCCAAATATCAAACAACAATCATACAACAAACAACCAAACAAGCATAATATAAACAACCACAATGTGCATAACCATAGCTACTATTGTGACCACACTTGTTTGCCATCACAAGTGTGGTCATTTGGTCTTTCCTAAGGGTTGAATACAACACAAAATAGAGGTCTTCTTAGACTCCCACTTGAACTTGCATCCATATGCTTCAAGTCCCTTTTTTGTGTCTTTGATGTCCATCTTTGGGTCTTCATTTTGTGCATCTTCCTTTTACAAAAATTATATCCTAATACATTTTTCTAATAAAAGAAATGCACCTAATTTATTTATTACATAACCAAATGAATAAATAATTACAACCCAAATAATAAACACAAATATTACAACCCAATTGAATGAATTAAAACAACCATTAAAACCATCCAAATCACACAAGGCCTTAAGCTAGGTTATGCACTTTAACAACCAATGATCATATCATTTATTCATATAATGAAACCCCACTTAAAACCACCAAATTTCAGCCAACATAAACAGAAATTTTTGGTTTTAAATATTGTCCAAACAATCAACATTTTATCAACATGTATTTCTTTCAAGATTTCATCACAAGCATGTATGATATAATCTTGAAAGTTGGGGATTCATCAAAACAAAAATGTAGCAGCCCATAATCAGCCTATTATGAGTTTAAAATCATCCTCTAAAACTAATTTTTAAAGGACAAGAACAAGCAAGCTATCCACATAACCGGCTCTGATACCATTGTTGGGTTTGTTAGAACATAAAATCATAGTTTAACCTCTTAAACTTTCTGAAAACGCAGCGGAAGTATAGCATTATAACCATGTTTATAAGCTGAAAATTATGTTCTTCAAGTGACCATTCAAGTGTATAAAACAAACCCATAAATCAAAGGATCATTTATGTGGATTAACAAGCTATGAACATATATAAAACTACATAAAATCACAGCTTCAGTGAGCTGTGAATCTACCTTACTGCACCAGTGAAAAATCGACAAAAGAAGGTTGACTGATGTCCAATATTCAGCCAAGACTTCAAGGATAGAAGTCCTCAAGCTAGTATACCCCAAGCTCCTTGCAAACACACCTTCTTGTTAGGTAGAAAACACCAAGAACAACTTGAAACCCAGCTTGTTTCTTGCTGAAAACCCTTTTTCAGCAGCTCAAATTCGTAAGTGAGAGAGAGATAGAGCTTTAGTTGTTGTTTGCATGTGATGAGAATCATGATCTTGGAATGCAAGAACCTTTCTTGTTATTAGAACACTTCAAGAACAACACAAGAACACATCAAGAACAACACATAATCAGCTCCAAATCCTGCATATGCTGCTGAAAAACCGTGACATATGCTGCTGGAGAAACCGTGAGGTTTTAGAGAGAGGGAGAGAGTTATGTTTCTTGTGTGTCTTGCATGTATGTTGTTGAGAATATGAGAGTCACTATATGCTAGTTAGTGGAGATGGTCAACCAAATGCATGTGTCTTTCTCCAAGAGAATAACATAGTGGAGAACAATGCATGTGTGTGTCTCCCATGTGTGTCTCCCATGTGTGTCTCCCACTCAAAGACACCAAAGGGACGGTTCTCTTGTTTAAAAAAGATGGTTTTCTTTTTCTTTTTTATAAACAAACACAACACATGCACATCACATGCACATGGATGTTTCTTGTATATAAAAGGAAGACTTTCTTTTATAAATCTCAACCATTAACACACATATAACTAGTCTTTTATAAATAATAAACATACACATATGTATTGTCTAGTATTTTAACTAGTTTATACAATTAACCAATTAATTGTATAAGTAGTATACTCTCATTATTATTTGGTGTTATACAACTAATTTAAATAACACTTCAAATAATATTATTGAACAAGATATCCTAATAAATTGTTCCATCTCATATGCAACTTATTAAGAAAACCCATTTTCTAAATTTGGTGTAAATATTTAATTGCATGATCATATCATCAACTAAATATTAATTGGTGTTTGCTAAGCTTGTTATTCGGTATAACCCAACTTGGATCATAACGTACTAACCACATCAATATTTTATGTGTCTTGGGCACATAGAATCCTACAGGGACTAGTCACAGAGTTGGGTGAGAACGCTCGCGGTGTTAAAACCCGAAATGGACGTATGTGGATTCCCCGATATGGAGAGCTAAGGGGACGGATCATGGATGAAGCTCATAAAACTCGATACTCCATTCATCCTGGTGCCACCAATATGTATCAAGTCATGAAGAAAGACTATTGGTGGTCGGGTATGAAGCGCGATGTAGCGGAGTATGTGAGTAAATTCCTTATTTGTTTGCAAGTGAAGGCAGAACACCAAAAGCCATACAGAAAAATCCAACCATTGGATGTACCCGAGTGGAAGTGGGAGCACATCACCATGGACTTCATTACGAAGTTACCCAGCACGGCGAGGGGATGCGATACCATATGGGTGATTGTAGATCATCTAACCAAGATTTCCCACTTCCTACCGATCCGCGAGACGTATTCTTTTGAAAGATTGGCGGATCTGTTCATTAAAGAGACTGTACCTCGTCATGGTGTACCGGTGTCTATTGTGTCGGATTGTGACACCCGATTCACATCGAAGTTTTGGAAAAGATTCCATGATGCGATGGGGACGAGTTTACATATTGCATGGCTTATCATCCTCAGACGGACAGTCAGTCTGAAAGAACGATCCAGACGCTTGAGGATATGCTTCGAGCATGCGTGATCGATTTTGGAGAAAGTTGGGATGATCACTTATCATTAGCTAAATTCTCGTACAATAACAGTTATCATGACAGCATTAGTATGTCACCTTACGAGATGCTATACGGTAGAAGGTGTAGGACACCCGTATGTTGGGGTGATATCAGACAGAAAGAGTTGCGAAGCCTTGAGGTGATCGAGGCTACAACTGAAAAGTTGGAAAAGATCAAGGCCTTTATAAAGGCAGCGAAGGATAGAAAAAGTCGTACGCTGAAAAGAGGCGTAGACCGATCGAATTCAAGGTGGGCGATCGAGTTATTTTGAAGGTCTCACCTTGGAAGGGAATCATTCGGTTCAGGAAGAGAGGTAAGCTAAGCCTGAGTTATATAGGACCTTTCCGAATCATCGCACGAGTAGGAGAGGTGGCCTATCGGTTAGAATTGCCAGATGAGTTAAGTGGAATCCATCCGACATTCCATGTATCTCATCTGAGAAAGTGCTTAGCTGACGAAGATATGATTGTACCACTGGATGATATCAAAGTGGACAAATGACTTAATTATGTAGAGCAATCAGCGGCAATCATTAATCAGAAGGAGAAGAGATTGAGGAATAAAGTGGTTCCACCGGTGCGTGTGCAGTGGAAACACCAAAAGGGATTAGAGTCTATGTGGGAAACTGAAGAGGAGATGAGATAGCATTACCCACAGTTATTCGAAGAGTGACAAGTTTCAGGGATGAAACCTCTTTAAGGGGGGTGGACTTGTAACATCCGGAAAATTTTGTCAAAATAAAGAAAGAAAAGAAATGAGAAATAAAAGAAATATCTTTTGTAAGAAAGAAAGAGAGGGCAAAGTGGAGGGGTGCAAAGTGTAAAAGGGTAAAATCTTTTTATTATTTTGTTTAAAAAGGTGGTATGGTTGCCCACACCACCTGCTACACCTACTGCTCGATGTGTTGGAGAGAGAAAGCAGCGAAGCATCAGTTTTAGAGAGGGAAAGAAGCTGAATTCTTAAATTGGTAAGCGTTCTTCGTGTTTTTGGTTCGGGTTTATGGGTTTACAACCGTGAGACTAATTTCTACATGTTCCTATGTGTATGCATGTGTTCGGGTGTGTGTTCTTGACATGTTTTAGGTGTTAGAGCTCCTTAAAAAGTTCAAATCTGAGAGTTCAAGGTTGAAGTATCTAAGGTGAGTTTCTACACCCTAGTTTTACATGTTTTTAAACTTTTTGGGGCTGAAAATGTATGTAAAATTATTTTATAATTTCTATATATGTTACCCGTATGCATATATGTATGAATGTTAGTGGGTTAAGGTTGTCTATGCTATATTGATGCTTAGAAGGGTAAATCTATGTTAAGAACATGTTGGGATAGTGATTGGGACTAAAAAACAACATAGAAACATGTAAGTAGGTGCTCATGCGCCCAAACATGGCCCATGCGCCTAAGAAATTGCCTTAGAAACACTAATTATGGGCTCGTGCGCCTAAATAGTACCCCATGCACCCAAATGATGCCTTAGAATATCTAATTATGAGTTCATGCGCCTGAACAATAGTTCATGCGCCTAAAGTTTTGGCTGAAACGCCTAAGTATAGGGTCATGCATCCAAATAGTGCCATGCGCCCAAAAGGCTTATGCGCCTAAGTGTTGAAATGGTTAAGTGTTGGCTCATGCGCCTGCATGGATGAGAAATGCCCAAGCAGTCCTGATGCGCCTAAATAGTGTCCATGCACCCAACACTTGTGGGCTGTTTTGGACTATTCTAAGCATGAATAAGTGAGGGTTTATGAATAGTATATGCTTGATATTATGATGAATGTAGGATGTGCATATGTATATGAAATGTTATCTTATATTAGTTTTCAAAATGTATTTATATTAGAATATAATATACGTTAAGTATTATGTTATTACTTTACGTAGTATGATGAATGTCTGAATGAACGTAAAGTATAACGTACTGAAGTGAGAGATTACAAAGATGAGAAGTGAAACGTAACGAAAGAAAGAAAGGCTTGCAAGCAGAATTAAAGGAGGATTACAACTCTTTGTGAGTTGATAGCTCAACTATGTGTTTTATAATATGAGATTTTAACCCGTGAGGGTTCACACACAGGACGAACAGGATCCTTGTCATTCGACCCCAGACTTTATGCCAAGATATGATACGGCTTTGTGCCAGTTAGTAACTGGGCTTTGTACCTAGAATGGTGGCTTCGGGCCACGGGCTTCATGCCAATTAGTAAAGGAGCTTTGTGCTTGGAATGGCGGTTTCGAACCGCGATGGGGAAAAAGCCTGACAGGATCTAGAATCAGTACGAATTGAGCAAAGTAATGAATGATGAATGAGAAAGTATGAAACGAGCGAGGTAATGAATGATGAATGATAACGTACGAAACGAATGAAGTAACGAAGTATGAACGATAAAGTTCAAAACGAAGGATACGAAAGATAGGGATAAAGTACGAAATGATCGATAACGAATGAAATGATAAAGTATGGAACCAACGAACACGTACGATAACGAATGGGCATGTGTGATAGTAAAGAATGTGTTTTATGGAAAAGAGTATTTTTACGTATGGAACGTACAAAGTATTTTGATACTTATAAAACAAGAACTCACTAAGCAACGCTGACTTTTATGCATTTTTAGTTGGCAGGTAAAAGTTGCTGAGGATGGCACGCAGGGAGACTACTCGGCAGGGCAAGACTAGCATCCATTCACGCATGTTATTATTGTTGTTTTGTAATGCAATCAATGAATGTTTCTTTTGTGGTTGAATAGTGTTGTATTGCATAACAACAGTAATTATTAATTAAAATGAATGGTTTTTGTTAATGACTTCCACTATGATATTTAATGAAATGTATAATAATATGTATGTTTAGTGCTATGAATGACCAACTATGAGGTGCCCAGGAACGGGGCCTTACAAGTTGATATCAGAGCAAAAGTTTAAGTGAATTGGGTTAAAATTTTCAAAACCTAATCTTAAACTGAGAATGGGACTAAAGGAAAGGCATGCTAGCTCGAGTAGCTACGTGCCATCAGGTATTTCCTTTTTCGAAGTTAATTGGAGTTATGTGCGTGTACTAGTTTACTATGTGTTCTTAGTAGATTTAGATGCTGATGTAGTTAGGATAGGAAATGCTTGGGGTAAGAAGACTAAAGTAAGTGGCTAATCACAACTGGCCACTGTAATTAGGGACTTACTATACTTAACAAAAACTGAGCTATTCCTTGAATGACCGTATTAGTGTTTGAATCTTATAGTGATTACAGAATGGCTGGAGGTAGATCATCTAAGGCCTCTAGGAGTGGAGCACATGGAGGACGTGGTGCTGAACCGCGTGTCACTAGGAACAAGGCTAAGACTAATGAGTGGGCCTGTGAAGAGCCCAAGATGCATCACTAGGAAGGTGGTGATGAGAGTGCGAATCTAAGGGCCTCGGTAAAAGAGGCGGTAGTAGAGGAGGTGCATCAGGTCATGCAGACAATTCTACAGTCTGCAGTGACTAAAGTGATCAAAGCTGTAAGGGAGGATGAGAAGAAAGAGAGGAGGAGGACCATAAGAAGGGAAGAGAGAGAACGATCAGAGACCGAGACGATTGTCTCGAGTGAGTAGGAGGAGGAAGCAATGCAGGAAATTGCACGTGGTTGCAACTATGGAGCATTTCAGATGGGTGAGGGAAATGGAGGTGGTACTCGATATTAGCGAGTGCCGAGAAGACAAAAAAGTGAAGTTTGCTACCCACTCGTTTGTGGACACAACCTTGTGTTGGTGAGACAATATTGTCTAGGCTGAGGGTAACGGGGCCATTAGCAGGATGAGGTAGTCGGAGTTGAAGAAGCTAGTGATCGAGGAGTTCTGTCCTCATAGGGAATTAGACAAGATTGGGAGGGAGTTCCTTCGGCTGGAGGCGGGAACCATGACACACCAGCAGTATACTACCAAGTTTAATGAAATGGCGAGGCTAGTACCGGATCAAGTGACGCCGGTATCGAAAAAGATCAAGAAGTACATCCAGGGATTGCTAACTGTGTACGCAGGCATTTGATCGCTGCCCGGCCAGGTACCTTTCGATCAGCGGTGGACCTAGCGGGAAGGTTGTATGATGAGAGAGAAGTGATAGTGGTTAAGGTGAAGAAAGCAGGAGGTGGTGATAGAAACTAGAACGGGAAGAGGTTTGGACGTGGTGGTTTCACTCTAAACAACAAAAGGAGGAAAGTGGATGATCGAGGGATGGTGTCAAGTTCGGGAATAAAGAAGTGTGGTAAGCGTGTAAGAGAGCACGTTGGTGAGTGCAAGTAGGGGATGAATGTGTGCTTCAAGTGTGGGAAGCCCGGTCATGTGGCGAAGGTGTGTTGACTTATACGGTGTTATAACTGCGGTGAGAAAGGTCACGTGAGCAGGGACTGTAAGAAGCCAAGGGCTGAGAGTTCTGGGGTGAAGAAGAAGCCAGAGGAAGGAGGACAGAGGGCAACTGCTAGAGCCTTCACGATGGCGCGGGAGGAGGCCAGAGAGGAGCCCGATGTCGTGTCAGGTATGTTTCTAGTAAACCAAACTTATGCCTCCGTGTTTTTTGATTTTGGTGCTAGTAGGAGTTTTATTTCTACTGCTTTATGTGCTAAGTTGCTTGTTAGTAGTAGAAGTATTGGCGAACCTTTTGACGTAGAAACTGTTATTGGTAAGTCCACCAGAATTACTGATGTGATAGAGGACTGTGCCATAGAATTAGAAGGTTATAGCTTTTCTGCTAAATTACATGTGATGCTCCTAGGCGGATTTGATGTAGTACTAGGGATGGATTGGTTAGCTACCTATAAAGCAAACATCGTGTGTCGCAAGAAGATGATTCGATTAATTGCGCCTAATGGAAGTTTGGTGACGGTTTACGGCGATCGTGTCACTACGGTTCCAAAGGTGATTTTGATGGCAGTGGCGGAAAAGTGCATGAGACGTGAATGTAGTGCCTATCTGGCCTACGTGAAAGATGTGGATGCGTCGATACCACAACTGTCCAACATGCCAGTGGTATGTGACTTTCCAGAAGTGTTTCAAGAAGACTTACCGGGTGTGCCACCGGACCATGAGATAGAGTTTCAGATTGATCTGATACCTGGTGCTCAACCTGTTGCCAAAGCACCGTATCGATTAGTTCCTACCGAGATGAAGGAACTAATGGATCAACTGCAGGAGTTGATGGATAAAGGGTTTATCTGACCGAACATCTCTCCTTAGGGTGCTCCGGTATTGTTTGTGAAGAAGAAGGATGGTAGTATGCGGATGTGCATCGACTACCGAGAGCTGAACAAGCTGACGGTGAAGAATCGGTATCCGCTACCTAGGATTGATGATTTGTTTGATCAGCTCCAAGGTGACAGTTGGTTCTAGAGGAAAGACCTTCGATCTGGTTACCATCAACTGAAGGTAAACGAACAGGATATCCCTAAGACAGCTTTTCGCATGCGTTACGGACACTACGACTTTCTCATTATGTCTTTCGGTTTGACTAACGCGCCAGCTGCCTTTACGGATTTGATGAACTGAGTGTGTCGGCTGATGTTAGATAAGTTAGTGATTGTGTTTATTGATGATATCCTGATTTATTGAAAGAGCGAGGAAGTATATGCTGACCACATACGTGTAGTATTGGAGACACATAGAAGAGAAAAGCTATATGCTAAATTCTCTAAGTGTGGTTTTTGGTTACGCGAGGTGCAATTTTAAGGTCACGTAGAAAATGCTAAGGGAATTATGGTAGACCCGGCAAAGATTGAGGCGGTGATGTGCTGGAAGTCCCCAAAGACGCCATCCGAGATCCGTAGTTTCTTGGGTTCGGGGGGTTACTATAGGAGATTCATCCTAGACTTCTCCAAGATAGCCTCACCTGTGACTAAATTGACTCGCAAGGATGTGAAATTTGTGTGGGGTCGAGAACAGGAGTGTGCTTTTAAGGAGTTAAAGGCGAGATTAACACAAGCTCTTGTCTTGACATTACCCGAAGGGAGTGAGGACTTAGTGGTGTATTCTGATGCATCTTATTTGGGGATAGGTTGCGTGTTAATGCAACATGGAAGGGTAATAGCCTACGCATCCTGATAGTTTGAAGATCCACAAAGTCAATTATCCAACCCACGATTTGGAGTTAGCAGCTGTGGTGTTTGCGTTGAAGATTTGGAGGCACTACCTGTACGGGACGAAGTGCGTAATCTTCAAGGATCACAAGAGCTTGAAGTACTTCTTCGATCAAAAGGATCTCAATATGAGACAGAGGAGATGGTTAGAGCTTATCAAGGATTATGATTGTGAGATCCATTACCATCCGGGTAAGGCCAATGTCGTGGCCGATGCCTTTAGTCGAAAAGAGAGGCCCTAGCCGATTCGGGTGAAAGCTTATTAGTTGGTTATGACCGCTGATGTAATGACCCAAGTGAAAGGATTTCAAGAAGATGTGTTGAAAGAAGATCGCCTTAACTCTGAAAGAACGAAGGGACTGTTGGGTTTGTTAGAACATAAAATCATAGTTTAACCTCTTAAACTTTCTGAAAACGCAGCGGAAGTATAGCATTATAACCATGTTTATAAGCTGAAAATTATGTTCTTCAAGTGACCATTCAAGTGTATAAAACAAACCCATAAATCAAAGGATCATTTATGTGGATTAACAAGCTATGAACATATATAAAACTACATAAAATCACAGCTTCAGTGAGCTGTGAATCTACCTTACTACACCAGTGAAAAATCGACAAAAGAAGGTTGAATGATGTCCAATATTCAGCCAAGACTTCAAGGATAGAAGTCCTCAAGCTAGTATACCCCAAGCTCCTTGCAAACACACCTTCTTGTTAGGTAGAAAACACCAAGAACAACTTGAAACCCAGCTTGTTTCTTGCTGAAAACCCTTTTTCAGCAGCTCAAATTCGTAAGTGAGAGAGAGAGATAGAGCTTTAGTTGTTGTTTGCATGTGATGAGAATCATGATCTTGGAATGCAAGAACCTTTCTTGTTATTAGAACACTTCAAGAACAACACAAGAACACATCAAGAACAACACATAATCAGCTCCAAATCCTGCATATGCTGCTGAAAAACCGTGACATATGCTGCTGGAAAAACCGTGAGGTTTTAGAGAGAGGGAGAGAGTTATGTTTCTTGTGTGTCTTGCATGTATGTTGTTGAGAATATGAGAGTCACTATATGCTAGTTAGTGGAGATGGTCAACCAAATGCATGTGAGCTCCAAGAGAATAACATAGTGGAGAACAATGCATGTGTGTGTCTCCCATGTGTGTCTCCCATGTGTGTCTCCCACTTAAAGACACCAAAGGGACGGTTCTCTTGTTTAAAAAAGATGGTTTTCTTTTTCTTTTTATAAACAAACACAACACATGCACATCACATGCACATGGATGTTTCTTGTATATAAAAGGAAGACTTTCTTTTATAAATCTCAACCATTAACACACATATAACTAGTCTTTTATAAATAATAAACATACACATATGTATTGTCTAGTATTTTAACTAGTTTATACAATTAACCAATTAATTGTATAAGTAGTATACTCTCATTATTATTTGGTGTTATACAACTAATTTAAATAACACTTCAAATAATATTATTGAACAAGATATCCTAATAAATTGTTCCATCTCATATGCAACTTATTTAGAAAACCCATTTTCTAAATTTGGTGTAAATATTTAATTGCATGATCATATCATCAACTAAATATTAATTGGTGTTTGCTAAGCTTGTTATTGGGTATAACCCGACTTGGATCATAACGTACTAACCACATCAATATTTTATGTGTCTTGGGCACATAGAATCCTACAATCTCCCACTTGCCCAAGATTCATAGAATATTGATGCAAGTAGTAAATAACGCCTAACAACGGTTTACTACCCTTAATACGCATGACTTATGGCCATTCAATAACATCATCCCTTTCAAGTACCCTACTTGAAATGATTTAGGTGAATCAATCATCTATCCTTTTGTTACAGATGTCATGTTAAATCCAAGGACACAGAATGATCATTCCTTGTTGATTTAACTTAATCAGGCCTTAGACATCATACTCTCAACGAATAAGAGGAACAAATCCCATCTTGACCACATACGTTTCTCACAATCACCTTATGTCATACCTGAACATAGCCTTATGTACTGACAATTGTTTCATATCAGTGAAGAACTAGCTCAAGGTATAACACTTGCTGAATATCAAAACCCAATATGTATCTCAGGTTGGAGGATACCAAATGATATTCGCCTTTACTCAAATTTACTTATGATCAATGGATAAGATTCCATGTAGTAAAATTCGAGATGCGGGTTAGTCTAATATTTGTATCCCACAAATATCTATGAACCTTGGTAGCAACCTATTGCTCTATATTCATCCTTATGAATATCAACCAATCCAAGTTCATAATAGTCTTACCCTCACACTTGTTCCCACAAGTATGAACGACTACGGACATTTAGAGTAAATAATTTACTCATGGATTAAACATGCTAAATCGGAACATTAATTGAGGCATTATAACCAAATAATTTTACTCAAATAATAAAGAGTTCCACATATTCAAATACAAAATTTGATCAAGTCCAATCACTAGAATATCGAAGTCTTAAGGCATAGGTATGACTTTCATGCTTTGCCCTTTCAAGGAGCTTCGTGAGTGGATCCGCAATGTTTTGATCAAAGTGAACTTTGCGAATACATATCTTTCCCTTTTCAACTTCATCCCTTATGTAGTTGAATCTCCGCTCATTGTGCCTAATCTTTTGATGTGCACGGGGTTCCTTGATGTGAACAATCGCACCCTCGTCATCACAAAGATTTCTAAGGGGTCTTGAATGGTAGAGACCATCCTTAGATTGGTGATAACCTTTTTATCCAAGTAGCTTCCAAAGCTGCTAATGAGGCGGCTATGTATTCGAATTCTGTAGTGGACAATGCTACCCTATTTATAATGGAGACATACCCCGATTGTGATCGAGGATCATCTCGATCAGTTTCGAAACTAGCATCCGTGTAACCCTTTACAACTAGTTCCTCTTCATCAGATCCGTATATTAGAAACATATCCTTAGTCCTCCTAAGGTATTCTAATATACTTTCAACAACCATCCAATGGCTATTGCCTGGATTCTGCTGATATCTTCTTGTCATGCTTAACGCGCATGACACGTCCGGTCTTAGTGCATATCATCGCATATATGATGGATCCTATAGCAGACGCATATGGGATGTCCTTCATAAAATCTTGCTCATCCTTTGAGCTTGGACATTGAGATACACTCAATATTGTCCCTCTTTGAATAGGTACCATACCTTTCTTAGAGTTTTCCATCTTGAACCTTTTCAAAATCTTATCAATATATGCACTTTGGTTTAAACCTATCAACCGCCTCGATCTATCCCTATAGATCTTTATTCCCAAAATATAGGCGGTTTCACCGAGATCTTTTATGGAAAAACAATTTCCAAGCGAGGTTTTAACACCTTCCATGGTTGGAATGTGCTTTCCATATAGTATTATGTCATCAACATACAATACTAGGAATGTGATTACACTCCCACTAGCCTTTTTATACACACAAGCCTTGTCAGTATCCAAGTTTCCATGCATACTTGTTTTCTTCTTGAAAACCCACTTGCGTCCAACCAGTTTGGAGTTAAGTGAAGAGTCAACCAATTCCCAAACTTGGTTGTCATACATGGATTGCATCTCTATGTTCGTGGCTCCTAGCCACTTGTCACAATCCGAATTGGACATTGCATGATGGTATGTAGTTGGCTCTTCGGAGTCAACAACGTAGCATCCATCTATGAAAAATTCATATATTTCAGGTGAAATGTTAACTCTATCAGATCTATGAATGTTTTGTGTGTATTGATCAACCTCTTGATCATCATCAACAACCTCTTGTTGACAGCTAGTGTCAACCAAACTTGTATCGGCTTGTGGATCTTGATCCTCATCAAATTCCACTGTTCTATGCGTCATTCCTTCCATAAGGAACTTGGCTTCCAAGAACTCTGCCTTTTGAGCAATAAATACCTTTTGCTCTGTTGGATCAAAGAAGTAGTATCCTATACAGTCCTTTTGGATATCCAACAAACATACACTTAGTGAATCGACTTTCAGTTGGTTTGGGTGTTAAGCTTAACATAAGCTTCATAACCCATACTTTTAAATATGATAGCGATGGAACTATTCCATTCCATATTTCAAAAAGGCGTCGAATCCACTTTCTTGGTTTGGGCCATATTCAAAATACGAGCCTCGGAGAGTAGTGCGAAACCCCAAAATTATAGAGGTAGTGAGCTTATAGCCATCATAGGTCGAACCATATCCAATAGGGTTCGATCTCCTTTCAGACACACCATAATATTGTGGTGTTCCGGGAGGAGTAAGTTGTGAGACAATCTTACAACTTCCTAGATGATCCCAAAAAGCCTCACTTAGGTATTCACCTCCTCTATCTAAACGGAGAACTTTGGTAGTTCTATCGAGTTGATTTTCTACTTCATTTTTGAAGTTTTGAACATTTCAAATTCTTCACGTTTATGTGCCATCATGTACACATGACCATAGCGACTATAATCGTCGGTAAAGGTAATGAAGTAAGTTTCATCATACCTTGTCATTGTCTTAAAAGGACCACATACATCCAAATGTATGATTCCTAATAAGTCTTTTGCCCTCTCATTAGTACCACTAAAGGGCGTGTTGGTCATCTTACCTTGTAAACAAGATTCACACTTTTCAAATGAACGATTTTCATTTGTTTTCAAAAGACCATTCTTTTAAAGTGTTCAAATCCGATTCTTGTTTATGTAACCAAGATGACAATGACAAGAATAAGAGTCACTTAAACCATTTTAAGTCTCTTGGTGTATGATAGGTATAATGTGTTATTATAGGATGAATCATCATGAACCAATTCATCAACATCATTAGAAGGCATAGCCTTGAAATAATATACATCATCCATATAAATATAAATACCATCATTTACTAACTTTAAATCATAACCATATCGTTTTAAAAGGGAAACTTAAATCATGTTCCTAGTCAAACTAGGAGCATATAACATGTTTTGAACAACTTCCAAACCTTTTGAAAGTTTCAAAACATAGTCTCCTTTCTTAAAGTGCTTATTCCTTTTGAACCCTTGCAACAGATTGCAATAGTGAGTTCCACATGTGGTATCCAATTACCCATGTGCTTTGAGGAAATAACATTTAAGTCAATATGGATTATGAAAGTTGTGCTTGAGGTTTGCCCAACATCCCTCTTATTTCTCAACTCATTGAGATAGGTTGGACAATTCCCTTTCAAATGACCTATCTCACCATACTCAAAGCATGGATCGTTTTCGGTTACCTTAAGCTTCATAAGCTTAGGTTTTGGAGGTTCCGCTTTGATCTTCCCTTCCCCTTTGCCTTTGATGTGCCCTTCTCCTTTGGCAACATTTGCCTTGGGATCGGGAATGGCCTTTCCATTGCCTCCCTTATTGATCTAGAGGATAGGTAGAACCTTTCTACCCATCCCTGCCTTAGCTGTTGTGAGCATTGCGCGAAACTCACCAATGCTCTTGTCCTATCCATTCATATTGTAATTCATTATGAACGTCTCAAACCTTTAGTTAGGCCATTAAGGATCAAATCCTTGGCCAACTCCTTTGAGACAGGACAGCTAAGCCTCTCGAGGCGGCCTCAACATCGTCGGGGTCGGGTTGGTTAGGAATAGGATCGTCAAGGACATTTGCTTTTTGCTCTTGCTTGAGAACAATTCTCAAGTTTCGAGACCGGTCCATAAGGTTATTATGGTACAGACGATCCCTCTCTAAAATAGTTCTCAGTGATAGGGTATGGACGGTCGGGGTGGTAGCATTATTGTTTGCGGCCATTCTACAAATTTTACAAAGTTCTTTTAGTATTTCTGAAAAATTTCATTTTAATTATTAATACCCTTTATGTCTCATAGACAATTAATAATTAAAATCTAGAATCCAACGTTACATTCAAATAATGGTTAGGTGACCTTTATCCCATTATTCAAATTAACAAGGTAGTCAACATTTGACAATTGCAACCTCTTGCAACTTCTAGCGGTATGGGATCGACTTTAAACATCATATGTAAAGTCGGCATGTTAATCCCATCAACACCATTTGGAAACCATATTTTAGGTGATCCATTCAACATGGTTTGCAAATCAAGTTACCCTACTTGCACACACATGTGAGTTTACCAACACAAGTGGTTAGGTGACCTTTATCCCACCAATGTGGTATTCCCACCTTAAGTCATAAGTTCCCTCAAAATGGTTAGGTGACCTTTATCCCATTAAGAGTTTCCAAATGACTTAAGTGTTGTGCAAAAGGACGGTGTTAAACTTGTTTGAAAAGGGATTTTTAGTTTTCATTAATTCTAGTTTTGAAAACTCTATGTACCTTGTATTTGCATGCTTTCAAATGCAAGGTATCTTATGGTTTATCTTTAATAAAACCTCTTTTATTAAATCATTAATCCTTTTAATAACCTTTTATTAACCACTTAATGATTAGAAACCATAAATTTTCAGCTTGTTAAGTTTGCTAATGAGTTTGTTATGCATATCCAAATATCAAACAACAATCACAACAAACAACCAAACAAGCATAATATAAACAACCACAATGTGCATAACCATAGCTACTATTGTGACCACACTTGTTTGCCATCACAAGTGTGGTCATTTGGTCTTTCCTAAGGGTTGAATACAACACAAAATAGAGGTCTTCTTAGACTCCCACTTGAACTTGCATCCATATGCTTCAAGTCCCTTTTTTGTGTCTTTGATGTCCATCTTTGGGTCTTCATTTTGTGCATCTTCCTTTTACAAAAATTATATCCTAATACATTTTTCTAATAAAAGAAATGCACCTAATTTATTTATTACATAACCAAATGAATAAATAATTACAACCCAAATAATAAACACAAATATTACAACCCAATTGAATGAATTAAAACAACCATTAAAACCATCCAAATCACACAAGGCCTTAAGCTAGGTTATGCACTTTAACAACCAATGATCATATCATTTATTCATATAATGAAACCCCACTTAAAACCACCAAATTTCAGCCAACATAAACAGAAATTTTTGGTTTTAAATATTGTCCAAACAATCAACATTTTATCAACATGTATTTCTTTCAAGATTTCATCACAAGCATGTATGATATAATCTTGAAAGTTGGGGATTCATCAAAACAAAAATGTAGCAGCCCATAATCAGCCTATTATGAGTTTAAAATCATCCTCTAAAACTAATTTTTAAAGGACAAGAACAAGCAAGCTATCCACATAACCGGCTCTGATACCATTGTTGGGTTTGTTAGAACATAAAATCATAGTTTAACCTCTTAAACTTTCTGAAAACGCAGCGGAAGTATAGCATTATAACCATGTTTATAAGCTGAAAATTATGTTCTTCAAGTGACCATTCAAGTGTATAAAACAAACCCATAAATCAAAGGATCATTTATGTGGATTAACAAGCTATGAACATATATAAAACTACATAAAATCACAGCTTCAGTGAGCTGTGAATCTACCTTACTGCACCAGTGAAAAATCGACAAAAGAAGGTTGATGATGTCCAATATTCAGCCAAGACTTCAAGGATAGAAGTCCTCAAGCTAGTATACCCCAAGCTCCTTGCAAACACACCTTCTTGTTAGGTAGAAAACACCAAGAACAACTTGAAACCCAGCTTGTTTCTTGCTGAAAACCCTTTTTCAGCAGCTCAAATTCGTAAGTGAGAGAGAGATAGAGCTTTAGTTGTTGTTTGCATGTGATGAGAATCATGATCTTGGAATGCAAGAACCTTTCTTGTTATTAGAACACTTCAAGAACAACACAAGAACACATCAAGAACAACACATAATCAGCTCCAAATCCTGCATATGCTGCTGAAAAACCGTGACATATGCTGCTGGAGAAACCGTGAGGTTTTAGAGAGAGGGAGAGAGTTATGTTTCTTGTGTGTCTTGCATGTATGTTGTTGAGAATATGAGAGTCACTATATGCTAGTTAGTGGAGATGGTCAACCAAATGCATGTGTCTTTCTCCAAGAGAATAACATAGTGGAGAACAATGCATGTGTGTGTCTCCCATGTGTGTCTCCCATGTGTGTCTCCCACTCAAAGACACCAAAGGGACGGTTCTCTTGTTTAAAAAAGATGGTTTTCTTTTTCTTTTTATAAACAAACACAACACATGCACATCACATGCACATGGATGTTTCTTGTATATAAAAGGAAGACTTTCTTTTATAAATCTCAACCATTAACACACATATAACTAGTCTTTTATAAATAATAAACATACACATATGTATTGTCTAGTATTTTAACTAGTTTATACAATTAACCAATTAATTGTATAAGTAGTATACTCTCATTATTATTTGGTGTTATACAACTAATTTAAATAACACTTCAAATAATATTATTGAACAAGATATCCTAATAAATTGTTCCATCTCATATGCAACTTATTAAGAAAACCCATTTTCTAAATTTGGTGTAAATATTTAATTGCATGATCATATCATCAACTAAATATTAATTGGTGTTTGCTAAGCTTGTTATTCGGTATAACCCAACTTGGATCATAACGTACTAACCACATCAATATTTTATGTGTCTTGGGCACATAGAATCCTACAGGGACTAGTCACAGAGTTGGGTGAGAACGCTCGCGGTGTTAAAACCCGAAATGGACGTATGTGGATTCCCCGATATGGAGAGCTAAGGGGACGGATCATGGATGAAGCTCATAAAACTCGATACTCCATTCATCCTGGTGCCACCAATATGTATCAAGTCATGAAGAAAGACTATTGGTGGTCGGGTATGAAGCGCGATGTAGCGGAGTATGTGAGTAAATTCCTTATTTGTTTGCAAGTGAAGGCAGAACACCAAAAGCCATACAGAAAAATCCAACCATTGGATGTACCCGAGTGGAAGTGGGAGCACATCACCATGGACTTCATTACGAAGTTACCCAGCACGGCGAGGGGATGCGATACCATATGGGTGATTGTAGATCATCTAACCAAGATTTCCCACTTCCTACCGATCCGCGAGACGTATTCTTTTGAAAGATTGGCGGATCTGTTCATTAAAGAGATTGTACCTCGTCATGGTGTACCGGTGTCTATTGTGTCGGATTGTGACACCCGATTCACATCGAAGTTTTGGAAAAGATTCCATGATGCGATGGGGACGAGTTTACATATTTGCATGGCTTATCATCCTCAGACGGACAGTCAGTCTGAAAGAACGATCCAGACGCTTGAGGATATGCTTCGAGCATGCGTGATCGATTTTGGAGAAAGTTGGGATGATCACTTATCATTAGCTAAATTCTCGTACAATAACAGTTATCATGACAGCATTAGTATGTCACCTTACGAGATGCTATACGGTAGAAGGTGTAGGACACCCGTATGTTGGGGTGATATCAGACAGAAAGAGTTGCGAAGCCTTGAGGTGATCGAGGCTACAACTGAAAAGTTGGAAAAGATCAAGGCCTTTATAAAGGCAGCGAAGGATAGAAAAAGTCGTACGCTGAAAAGAGGCGTAGACCGATCGAATTCAAGGTGGGCGATCGAGTTATTTTGAAGGTCTCACCTTGGAAGGGAATCATTCGGTTCAGGAAGAGAGGTAAGCTAAGCCTGAGTTATATAGGACCTTTCCGAATCATCGCACGAGTAGGAGAGGTGGCCTATCGGTTAGAATTGCCAGATGAGTTAAGTGGAATCCATCCGACATTCCATGTATCTCATCTGAGAAAGTGCTTAGCTGACGAAGATATGATTGTACCACTGGATGATATCAAAGTGGACAAACGACTTAATTATGTAGAGCAATCAGCGGCAATCATTAATCAGAAGGAGAAGAGATTGAGGAATAAAGTGGTTCCACCGGTGTGTGTGCAGTGGAAACACCAAAAGGGATCAGAGTCTATGTGGGAAACTGAAGAGGAGATGAGATAGCATTACCCACAGTTATTCGAAGAGTGACAAGTTTCAGGGATGAAACCTCTTTAAGGGGGGTGGACTTGTAACATCCGGAAAATTTTGTCAAAATAAAGAAAGAAAAGAAATGAGAAATAAAAGAAATATCTTTTGTAAGAAAGAAAGAGAGGGCAAAGTGGAGGGGTGCAAAGTGTAAAAGGGTAAAATCTTTTTATTATTTTGTTTAAAAAGGTGGTATGGTTGCCCACACCACCTGCTACACCTACTGCTCGATGTGTTGGAGAGAGAAAGCAGCGAAGCATCAGTTTTAGAGAGGGAAAGAAGCTGAATTCTTAAATTGGTAAGCGTTCTTCGTGTTTTTGGTTCGGGTTTATGGGTTTACAACCGTGAGACTAATTTCTACATGTTCCTATGTGTATGCATGTGTTCGGGTGTGTGTTCTTGACATGTTTTAGGTGTTAGAGCTCCTTAAAAAGTTCAAATCTGAGAGTTCAAGGTTGAAGTATCTAAGGTGAGTTTCTACACCCTAGTTTTACATGTTTTTAAACTTTTTTGGGGCTAAAAATGTATGTAAAATTATTTTATAATTTCTATATATGTTACCCGTATGCATATATGTATGAATGTTAGTGGGTTAAGGTTGTCTATGCTATATTGATGCTTAGAAGGGTAAATCTATGTTAAGAACATGTTGGGATAGTGATTGGGACTAAAAAACAACATAGAAACATGTAAGTAGGTGCTCATGCGCCCAAACATGGCCCATGCGCCTAAGAAATTGCCTTAGAAACACTAATTATGGGCTCGTGCGCCTAAATAGTACCCCATGCACCCAAATGATGCCTTAGAATATCTAATTATGAGTTCATGCGCCTGAACAATAGTTCATGCGCCTAAAGTTTTGGCTGAAACGCCTAAGTATAGGGTCATGCACCCAAATAGTGCCATGCGCCCAAAAGGCTTATGCGCCTAAGTGTTGAAATGGTTAAGTGTTGGCTCATGCGCCTGCATGGATGAGAAATGCCCAAGCAGTCCTGATGCGCCTAAATAGTGTCCATGCACCCAATACTTGTGGGCTGTTTTGGACTATTCTAAGCATGAATAAGTGAGGGTTTATGAATAGTATATGCTTGATATTATGATGAATGTAGGATGTGCATATGTATATGAAATGTTATCTTATATTAGTTTTCAAAATGTATTTATATTAGAATATAATATACGTTAAGTATTATGTTATTACTTTACGTAGTATGATGAATGTCTGAATGAACGTAAAGTATAACGTACTGAAGTGAGAGATTACAAAGATGAGAAGTGAAACGTAACGAAAGAAAGAAAGGCTTGCAAGCAGAATTAAAGGAGGATTACAACTCTTTGTGAGTTGATAGCTCAACTATGTGTTTTATAATATGAGATTTTAACCCGTGAGGGTTCACACACAGGGGGATCAGTCTAGGCGACTGAACCCGTAAGAATGAAACGGGATCCTTGTCATTCGACCCGGGCTTTGTGCAAAGATATGATATGCCTTTGTGCCAGTTAGTAATAGGGCTTTATGCCTAGAATGGTGGCTTCGGGCCACGGGCTTCGTGCCAATTAGTAAAGGAGGTTTGTGCTCAGAATGGCGGTTTCGGATCGCGATGGGGGAAAAGCCTGACAGGATCTAAAATCAGTATGAATCGAGCGAAGTAATGAATGATGAATGATAAAGTACGAAACGAACGAGGTAATGAATGAATAATGATAACGTACGAAACGAACGAAGTAACAAAGTATGAATGAAAAAGTACGAAACGAACGATAAGAAAGATAAGGATAAAGTATGAAATGAGCGATAATTAATGAAATGATAAAGTATGGAACGAACGAACACGTACGATAATGAATGGACATGTGTGAAAGTAGAGAATGTGTTTTATGGAAAAGAGTATTTTTACGTATGAAAATATAAATTATTTTGATACTTACAAAACTAGAACTCACTCAGCAACGCTGACTTTTATGCATTTTTAGTTCGCAGGTAAAAGTTGCTGAGGATGGCACGCAGGGAGGCTACTTGGCAGGGCAAGACTGGCATCCATTCATGCATGTTATTATTGTTGTTTTGTAATGCAATCAGTGAATGTTTCTTTTATGGTTGAACAGTGTTGTATTGCATAACAACAGTAATTATTAATTAAAATGAATGGTTTTTGTTAATGACTTCCGTTGTGATATTTTATGAAATGTATAATAATATGTATGTTTAGTGCTATGAATGACCAACTGTGTGGTGCCCGGAAACGGGGCCTTACAAGGAACATCATGGCTTTTTGATATAGTTGCATTAACAAATTCATTTAACACTAGTTATTATAATGTTGCAGGTTCTACGGATATATGCTATCTTTATGTACCTCCAAACATGAGTGAAGTGCCATTGACTACTGATCCTACAAGAGCACAATGTCACACTTCAAGTGTTGCTGATCCTGGCCTTTCATTCCAAACAAGCAATGAACAAACTGATGGAAATGATACAATTTCCAAAGATATGAACAAAGCATCAACAAGAGTTAACTCTGCTTCTACAGGAGTTATTAATGCATCCGGAGGAATGAACAGTGGATCAGCAGATGTTCCCTTATCAGCAGACATTAAATTTACTTCCTGAGATGCTTCATTATCTTCAAAGAACAACAACACCTCCACAGATGTTCATGTACCTTCTAGGAAAGTTAATCCTATATCTGCTAATACACAAGAGCATAAAGATGGTTATTATTCAACTACAAATCATAATAATGAAGAATTTGAGTATTTTGTTGCTTTTCCATCTCATTTGGATCCATCTCCATCAACAAACATGACCAACTTGGAATCATCCATTCCAATTGCAGCAATTCCAACATCTAATAGATAACATCATTGTTATCTTAATGAAAGAACCATAAGAATCCAAGGAGGGACAACCAACATTTGTCTTTTCGCTTGTTTTCTTTCACAAGTGGTTCCTCCCAACATCACTGCTGCTGTAACACCCGAAACTTGGGTCAAAATAAATTGTGACAACCGGTCCCAAGGTCACTATTCTAAACCCAATTTAATTGCATCATTTCCTATTTTATGAGAACTAATAGTAGAAACAATTTAACTACATCAATAATTTAGAATCATCAATTGCTATTATTTTCATTTTATGATTTTATGTGATTTTTATGAATTTTAGTTATTTTGAAGTCTTAACTTTTAGAAACTTAGTGCCCGGGAATATTGATTAGTCACCCTAGCTAGAATACAAAGCCTTAATTAAAACAATTTAAAAGTGTGCATACATACACACACTTGCAAATTTCGGGTCATGCATGAATGATCATACACATGATATCAACTAACATCATCTACTAACTAATAATTGTACACTACATTTCAAATTAATACCACCTAATACACATTTATCTATTTAAAAATTTTAAAAAGAACTTCCCACTAAAGTCTAATTTCGGCCGCCCCCTCTCCCCCACTCCTCTCTTCTCTACACCACCCATACAACCATCCATTCACCTTGCATGCATTCTTTCACCAACACTTCTTCTTTCCCCCTCCACTGTCTCTCGAATCTATCAGCTGAAACCCATCTCTCCCTCTCAAAATTCTCTCCATTTCTCCCATACAATCAAAGCAAACCGTGAGCTATCATCGAACCACCATTAAACCGCAAGCAAGTGAGAGTTTGGTGTGCATTTGGAGCTCAAAAATTCCAAAGCTTGAGACTTCCAGCCCTGTTCGAGATTCTACAGCCAAGTCCAAGGAATTCCAAGCCATCCACGACCATCAACACCTTCTAAACCGTGAGTTACATCGAGTGTAAGCTCCATGTTGTCGCTTTTGAACATTTCTCATGTTTTCATCATTTTTCACCTAAGAACCTTACCGTATCTTGTTCTAATAGAAGTTTGTTGCTACCACCTTGTTCTTGGAGAGCTTTTCACGTTCTTGAAGGTATCCTACAAGTATAGCATGTCCATCTATAGGTGTAACACGAGTTACACCTAGAAAACCCTCTTTTTGGGTGATTCTCACCATCTAACTTTTTCATCTTGAAACCCCGTGAAGCAAGACATGTAACCTGCTTCTTAATGGTTCATGAAACTTCTAATAACCTGTTTTAAATGTTTCAAATGGGTATACACCATGAGTGGGAGGTTATAGCATGAAAACACCTTGAAAATCCTTCTTTCTACAAGTAACAACACACCTTAAACACTTGTTTGAAAACCCTCTCAAATAAGGGTCATAACCTGCTCAAAAATAAGTTTTAGACACCCCAAAAATCTGATTTCTAAGTTAGATGAAGTTTTGGTAATGGTTATGTTGGACCAAAAGAACCAATGAGCCAGATCAGAAAAACCTTTTAAGTCTGACAAGACATCACAACAACTGCTGAAGGCCTCATCAGCTGTTTGACAAAGAATGAAGACTTCATCAGCTGAAGACTAAAGTACTGAAGATCATCAGCTGAAGACTAAAGTACTGAAGACCATCAGCTGAAGTACAAAGACTGAAGACAAAGACTGAAGACATCAGCTGATGACAACAACTGAAGACATCAGCTGATGACAACAACTGAAGTTCAAGTCTGAAGTCCAAGTACTGAAGCCTTCAGAGTTTGTCATAACAGCTGAAGTATTCTTCAGTTGTTGTGATGGTTTCCTTTCAATCTTTTCTTTTCAGTAGTTTCATTTCTATTTCAGTGCTTGTAAAACGACTGAAGAGCATGTTCTTCAGTCGTTGTAGTTTCAGTAGTTGTAGTTTCAGTAGTTGTAGTTTCAGTAGATTCTTATCAATAGTTGTAGAGATAGTTTACACTTGTCTTTTGTAAGAAGATGTCAGCTGTTTGACATCTTCAGTAGTTGTGTAACTATCAGTAGTTTGTTGTAATAACAGTTAGATGTCACTGTCAAGTGACATCAGCTGACGTCATCTTTCCCTATAAAAGGAAAGATGACCTAATTGTAATTTGCCAAAGCTTATATTGAATGAAATACATCTTTTGTGCAGAAACTCTCTCTTATCCTATAACCATACTGTTACATTGCTATATCTCTTGTGTTCTTGTTTGAATTTGTCTACTTCGTGTACTAATTCCGCTGCAAATCTAATCTATTTGATCAAACTAGATGCTAAGATCCTTTCAAATGGTATCAGAGCTGGTTAATCATTGATCGATTTAACAATTGATCATTGAAACTGCTCTTTTGCTATCTACATTGATCGAATTAGCAAATTTGCAAGAATCGGTTATAGAGATTGAGTTTCTGTTGCTTGTGGCCATTCAATTTGAGTTTCTAAGTGGTTTTGAGATTTGTTTAGTTTACCTTGAATTTGTCTGAATTCTGAAATGGAGACACCAACAAATGATCCTCACAATACTGCCTCCTCAACAAAGCCTCCGATGCTTGTTAGGAGTGAGTATAACATATGGCAACGACGTATGCTCCATCATCTGTCTATCAACAGCGCTGGTTGTTGGAAATCAGTGGTGCATGGACCATACAAGCCTATGGTGAGCGTTCCTGAATCAAATGAGAAGGTTCCGAAGAAACCTGATCAATATTCGGACGAAGATCTAAAGCTGTTCGAAATTGATGCTAAAGCCCATGGAATTCTGGCCATGGCACTGGCTAATGAAATCTATTCAGGGCTTATGCATCATGAAACTGCTCATGATCTCTGGGTTGCTCTGAAGGAACAATTCGAAGGAACTGATGAGGTCTTAGCAAACACTAGGGAAATCCTCGCCCAACAATATGAGACATTCTCTCATAGGAAGGTGTGAGACTCTGACTCAACAGTTTGAGCGATTCTCATGTTTGATTTTTGTGCTGAAAATGGTTAAACAAGAGTATTCAAACAGCCAGATGAACAACCAAATCCTCAGATCCCTACCTGAGAGATGGGACACATACACTATTGTCCTACGCTCTAGTGCAAATCTGAGCACTCTATCTCTCACCCAACTTCATGGGAAACTGCTTACATTTGAAAGAGAGATAGAATAGAAAAGGAAGTTGTCATCATCTGGTAAGCTCACTGATGACTTTGTATCAGGCAATACTACACTGATAGGTCAGGAGTCGGAATATGCTGCATAAGAGAGTGCCGATGATGAGCATATTGATTTCTCTACTTATACTGAACATGCTTTTGTTGGTGTTGATGGTAGTTCAGGTGGTAGCAGTGATAACTTATGCTTTTTGATGGAGGATCTGAAGGGCATTCCAGATGATGATCTGGAAGAGATAGATATTTTGAGCCAAATGGCAATGATCAATATCAGATCTCAAAAGTTCTACAAAAGAACTGGTAGGAAATTCCCTGGACTCTCTGGCAAAACCAAAGTTGGTTTTGACAAGAGCAGGTTGAGGTGTCACAAATGCCATAAGCTTGGACACTTTGCTAGAGAGTGTAGATCATCTGGATCTAACTCTTCAGCACCCTTTGTGACTTTCCCAAGCAATAGCTCACAGAACAAAGGGCAACATTCTACCAGTTCTGGTCATCCATCACAAGCTCAGTCATTACCTGCATATTTTGTCCCTTAAGGTCATATGTCATATCCTTACCCCTGCTTCTACATGCCATAGACCAGTCAAGTTCAAGCATCCATTGCTCAACAACCACATGCTCTTTCTGAGACTCAACCATCCCAATCTCATCAACACTCTCAACCTCAACAACACAGCTTTTTCACCCCAGGAGTTGTTGACTGGAGCAGTTTACCAGATGATATGTCTGGTCATGAACAACTGTTTCCTGGTGCTGGTCAACATGGTGGTGACAATCCTTTTGGAAACCTTGCTCTCATGGCCCTGGAGTCTGCTGATAGCTCATCCTCCAATGCCTTCATATCATAGGTATCACAGGTATCCTCTGAGGCCAAAGCTAAGTTATGATCTGTGCTTAATGATAAAAATGATAAGATTTATAAACTTAAATGCCAAATCACTGATGATAAGGCTAGGGAAGAGGTACTTCTAGAGAAGTATAGAGACCTAAAGGAAACACTTACAGCTACCCAGGTAGAGTGTGATCGCTGGGTACAATCCTGCAAGGGTTTTGAAATGCTTCTTAGCAAGCAATCAGCTTCCAATGTGAAGTTTGGCATTGGTTATAATCACACTGCTCCTCCTACAGATTTTACTCCTAGAGCGAAGTAGAATCTGAAGGAGAAAGCAATAACCAATCCTTCTCATCATGTGATTTACTATCTGATATAGCACCATCAGAGGTTGAAGTCAGCATTAATTCCTCACAGAACCAATCAGGTGATATTGATGGTTCAAAATGCTGACACTCATATGATCAAAAGGTTGATCACTTCAGGTGTTATCTCATAAAGTACTGAAAGTACTGCAGAGCAAGTTATAACACCTGAAGAACAAGCCCAAACTACTGCAAGTACTAAAGGGAAGAAAAGTGCAAGTAGAAAGGGTGGGAAAACTACTGAAGAAGATATCAGGAAAGCAAGTACTGCAAGGAAGAAAACTGCAAGTACTGATAGAAAACTGCTGAAGAACAAGTCTTCAGTAGTTTCATCTTCTTCAGCAGATGATCAACTAAAGATAAAGAAAAAGCCATGTGAAATATGTGGCTTATTCAATCATCTTACTGATGATTGCTGGTATAAAAAGGGCTCCAAACTCAAACACAATGAAAACGGAGTTTGAGACCAAGTTTGTACCAACAACATCAAAACCTGTAACCCCAAAGTCCAAAAAGAAATCCAAAAAGGAAGGGGTTAATCAGACAACAGCTGAGGTTGCTTAAAGGAAGATGGTATAACACAGGAATCCATCAAACTCAAGTACTAATGTGTCTGATGAGCTGAAGGCTTTATCACAAAATCAGACACAACTTGTTATAATGGTTCAACATCTATTGGGGAGAGTCAACCAATTAGATGCTCCTATGCTGAAACCACAGAAAAAGAAATCCAAGCCAAAGGAATCCTCTTCTACACCATCTCCCTCACCTCAGGCTGTTATTCATAACAAACCACTTAGTATACCATCTGTTGATGAGAACAAACCCAAAACCAAAAAGGTTTGGGTCTCAAAACCTAACTAATTTGTTGTGATGATTGCAAGGTTCTTCAGCATGCCAAAGAAGCATATGGTATGTAGACAGTGGAGGATCCATGCATATGACAGGGAGCAGCTCTCTTCTTAATGACTACTCTCAAGGAAAGAAGGGGTTTGTCTCTTTTGGCAATGATGCTAAGGCTTACATCATCGGAAAAGGCTTTGTTTCCAATGGGGAAATAAGGTTTGATGATGTTAACCATGTGGAGAATCTCAAGTACAACCTCTTGAGTGTCAGTCAAATGTGTGATAAAGGCCATGTTGCTCTTTTCACCAGTCAGAACTACAGGATTCTGTCATCCAAAGTCTGAGTTTGATTGACAAGGTGTTGGATGATCATACTCTCCTGAAGGACAACAGGACAGGAAGAGTATATGCCTTAGATCTTTCCAAGAAAATAGATCTAAAAGGCCATCCTTGCCTATTCTCCAAGGCTTCTCCTCAAGAATCTACTCTATGGCATAGAAGGCTGGGTCATGTTAATCTCAAAAACATGAACCAGCTGATACACCATGGTTTAGTAAGAGGGTTGCCTATGAAGGAGTTCAAATGTGAAGACAACTGCACTGCTTGTTTAAAGGGAAAGCAACACAAAGTTTCATTCCCTCCAATAGAAGTCCTTTGGCTTACACGCCATGAAGGTTTTGTATGAGCACCCATTTTGATAGCTTCGGCTTCCTCACGGTTGCCTCCATCGTTGTTGGTCTCATTGGTATTTCCCCGATCGGCGTTGATCTGGGCAATAATTGTTGGGATAGCATTGGCAATTTGTTGGGCCACCAGGTTGGCGATCCTCTCGTCATTTTCCTGGTGGGCATTATCCCCATGTGGTGTTCCTGGCGGAGTGGTTGATTGGTTCCTGCCTCGGGTAGGAACTCTTCTTCCCGTACGAACTCCACGTCGTGGCGGCATTCTGATAGTAACATAGATAAGTCTGTTTAGTATCTCGTAAGTTTTTGTTTCGGGTATCACATTGTATCTCATAATTCCTATTACGTTCTACAATCACACACTCGAGTTTCATTCAAAGCATACAATAATAATTATCATTATAGAGTATCAATCACACAGCATAAAATTGTCACGTTTTTAAACAACATTCCCCTGCAAAGTTGAATCATTAATCAATTGTTTCATAGACAAATTCAAACACGAGTTAACCATACATAATAAGTAGTGTCGTTGTTTCACAAATTGGAAGGTGTCATCACCCCCATAAATAGAAATTGTTTCTCAAATAGATAAATAAATTGTTTCTTAGATAGTTTTGGCAGCCTACTGCCATACATCCCAAGTACTAGCCATATCACCCCTGCCATTTCTTCTTCAACCAACCGAACCATCCCGTGCTCTTCTTCCTCTGCTCTTGCTCCAGGCGCTGGACGTTGTGAGTTGCCATCATGGCTTGGAATTGGGCAGATTGAGAGGTCCGCGTGGCTTGCTGTAACGTCAGCTCATGGCGCTGGATGGTCCTCAGTATCTCGCTCAAGGTAGGGTCGGATGGACCAAAGTCACTAGCCCGCCGGCTAGACTGAGAGTGCTGGTCTCCAGCGAGCACGCTAGGGCCATCATACAGGCTATGCCTGGGTGGCATCCAATACTCATCACGAGATAGACGTCCAGGTGGCGCGAGCATAGAAGGCGCTGGTGTAGGGGTCCTGGTATGAGGAGGTGGAGGAGGAGGCATCCTGAATGAAACAGAAGGACCTGGCCTAGCACTCTTCCTAGGCCGAGTAACTACACGGGTACCCCAGCTCCTAATGGGTGGGATAAGTGAGAGAGTGGGAGCTGCTACATGTGGCGAGTTGGAGCGCGTTCGGCTCCTAGCAGGTGATGTGGGTGATGACTCCTCGGATGGCTCAGTGTCGTCGGAAGTCGCGGATAGCCACCCTGGGTGTCCACACCTCTGTAGGTATGCCTCATACTCAGTTTGGGGCTTCCTCCTTAGTGTCCCAACAGGGGCAGTCTCCTCAACTGGATGCGCGGGTGCCTTACCTCTTTCGGCCATGATATGATTGTCCTGTAAAAACAGTCATGAGTAATTTTGTTTCTCATAGCTCATGATCATAGTAATAGTACTAGTAATAGCAGTTGTTTCTCATAGAGTTAGTATCCACTAGTAATTGCATCAGTAAGCAGTAATAACCCATAGAAGTTGTATCAATGAAACAGTATCAGTAAGCAGTAATATCGCGTAGAAGTTCAATTAAATTTTTAACCTTGACTATGTTAAGAGTATTCCTTAAGTCGATCTAATCCAAAGGTCGCACTTAGGCTTTGTGCTGGAATTTACGCGTCCGATAAATTCATGATTACGTTGATCAAGTGTAATCATCAATTTATCCAACCCGCTTACCCCAACACTTACCCAAGCAAGGACAGTCCTACAGTCTCAGGGTTGTAGCCTAGGGTCTACTAAGGTATTCCCGATTTCTCTACAACCTGTGGCTCTGATACCAATCTGTCACCCCGGGCCCAAGGAGGGTGGGACGTCGCAGACTAGCAACAACGTGGCAGCGGAAGCAGACCATCACAAGAGCACACAAGTAGAGAAAAATCACATGGCATTACAATAGCTAAAATAAAATCCGGGACTAAACAGCTTAGCCCGGTTACATCAATTGTTTCATGTCAAAGATACATAATTATAGTATCATTCCTAACAAATTGTTCAAAAGTTTTACAAAGTCCATAATGCCATGAAGTCGGGGTACTAAGTCGTCCAAGCATCCTCTAAACAAGCTAGGTTTCCATCATATGTTACCTGAAACATGCTCAAAAAGAAAAAGTGTCAACTAAAAAGTTGGTGAGTTCAAGTGGTTTTGTTTCGAGAAATAAAAGAGTCTCATAAAGTTCGTATATCAAAGTATTATATTTAGTATAGATGTCGTGGGATCACAACCAACCCTGCACTCAGTCCCGGCTTGCCTCTTCTAAAGTTATGTTATACCGGTTAACCCCGCAGGGAGAAGCTGAGCCCCATAGCAGGTGGACCGTACCTGCCAGTAAGGTCCACGTTTGTTTCTTATAAAAACCTGTCACATGCCACAACGACCCTTTCGGATCTCCAGTGGGGGTACCTCCCTGTAGCGGGAGCCACTGTGTGTGGGGGATTCCCCAAATAGATCTATCCACATAAACAAGCGGTTCACAGAAGAATTAATGATTGTGATTCATGTATCAGCAGGTATCAACAAGTCCACAACATAGCATTATATAGTATCACAAAATAATAGTTTCAGCTTTAAAAATAAAAATAGAGCATGCTTCATCCCCAAAAACTAAAATAAAAAGGGGACACGAGAACTCACCTTGATATCAGACAGGATGCACAAACAGATAGTTTCAAATCCTAGCACCCTATAATCATAATTCAAGTAATAAGCCATAGATTCCTAACATAGTTTAGTGTCATTTTATAGTGAGAATGTGCGTGGCTTTGTTTCTTAGAGGTTTTGCATCAAAAGTTTCCATTTTTAGGAAAGTTAGGGTTTTGGTGTGTTTTTCATCGAGTTAAATGGTTCTTATAAGTTTATTATCATATGAATGAGCCTAATATTAGTTTCTGGTCATAAGGTTGCTGAAATTCTGCAAAAGTGCAGAATTTACGCTTTTGGCCCCTCAAGTTTCAAAATTGACATTTTCTACCCCAAAGTTTGTCTCTTTACCATTTTTGATCCCCTAATATTTTCTTTAGGATTTTCATAGCCTATTTGAGTCTATTAGAAGCCAAAAATGTCAGATTCTACAAGGTGATGTTTAAAACACAATTTCTAGTTATCGGGTAATTCGACTTTTGTTAATAAATTCATAAAAATTACATATTAACCTGAAAATTCACCAGATTCGGTTTCTATTTCTGAAATAATTATTCTAAGTCCTGAAAATTCTTAGAGTCTAGGTTGTTCATGTTTTGACCCGTTTCCTTGGTTATTTCCTTGTTTCGGGTCATCCAACTTGCGTATACTAGCTTTAGCATACTTTACTAAACTTTTCCAAGTTTACTTTCTAAGTATTCCATGCTCTAACTTACTGAAATATGTCCTTAAGTCTCGGTTTTCCCCATATTATGACCAATATTCAGGTGTTTAACACTATTTACATTGGTGTGATTATTATGTTTACATTCTAAATCATAGCCTTAATTCTAGAAAATATATATATATGTGTTCGGGCATTTGTTTAGTTGTTTTAAACGGATTAAAAAGGTTTAATCGTAAAAACATACGGCTGGGTTCTGTTTTAACACATTATATGAAGATATACTAGGTAGGATCCTTGTGTATCAATCTTAAGCTCACGGGTTTATAGGAGTGTACCTCGTACGCAGATGGAGTTCCAACGAGGATGAGGTTCGGGGCTGAGATCTTCGGCTATAACAGTGAGAATGGTGGTTGTAGTAAGATAAGGGTGTAAACCTTGAAATTTTGAGAATGGGAGTCCATTAATACTTACCAATTAACGGGTTAGAAGGCTGGGATGAGCACGAGGTCTTCGAAAGAAAGCTGAACTCTTGATCTTGCTAGAGAAGGAGAGAATTATGTGTGTGTTGGTGTTTCGGTGGAGAGAAAGAAAGAGACAGTAGAGAGTGTAATGTCGAGAGAAAGAGATATAAGAATTATAAACGGGTTTTGCATGTATAGAAAAGTGGGAAAAGTTGAGTGTTTGAGTGGGTTTCGCAGATGTGTTGGATTGGTGGTTCAGTGGGCGGCCATGCAGATTGTTTGTTTTATTCATTTCATTTGTTTTATTTGTATTCTTTTATTAGTATTATTATTTTTGGTTAAGCCGCGGATTGCATGGGTATACTTTATCCAATTTCATCTAAGTGTTGGAACATAATTGTTTCTAATATTCATTCGATTAATAGTTTCTTTTACAAAAATATGTTTCCACAATGTTACATATCCATAATGGATGTAAAATTAGTGTGGAAAAACAATCAGGAGCAAAATACATGCATGAAAAACATAGAAAAATTCTGGGCGTTTAACCACTGTTTTGGGCGTATAACCACTGTTGGGCGTATAACCACTGTTGGGCGTATAACCACTGTTGGTCGTATAACCACTGTTGGTCGTATTACCACTGCTGGTCGTATTACCACTGTTGGTCGTATTACCACTGTTGGTCGTATTAGTGCTGCTGAAACGACCAGGACTTGGTCGCGGGGGAGCATTTTTCCAGGCTTATAAGTACTGTTCGGGTACATGAGCACTGTTCAGGCTCATGAGCACTGTTCATGCTTTTGACTTAGAAAAATTTCCATATCTTTTGTAAGGGTCGAGGAGGGGTTGTTACATTCTCCCACCGTTTAGAGAATTTCGTCCCGAAATTTTTGTTTCTGTTGAGTCTCTGAACGGTTGGTTTTGAAGAGATATGGATATTGGCTTCTCATCTCATCTTCCCGCTCCCATGTAAACTCGGGTCCTCGTTTAGAGTTCCATCGTACCTTCACCTTAGGTATGCGACTTCGCCTAAGTCTCTGAACCAATCGGTCAGTAATCTCCATGGGTTCCTCAACAAAGTTCAATTTGACATTTATTTTCGCTTCTTTCAATGGCAACTCCAGGGCTTTGTCAACCAGACACTTCTTCAAATTTGACACATGGAAAGTGTTATGTATGTAGCTCAGCTCCTCAGGAAGACTGAGTTGGTATGCTACCGGACCAACTCTTGCTAGTATTTCAAATGGTCCAATATACCTTGGGCTTAACTTGCCCTTCTTGCCAAATCTCACAACTCCTTTCCATGGCGCGACTTTCAACATTACTTTATCACCTACTTGAAATTGGAGAGGTTTTCGTCTTCTGTCAGCATATTTCTTTTGACGGTCTCGGGCTGTTTTCAGTCGTTCCTTAATCTTGGCTATCTTCTCAGTAGTCTCCATCACAACATCGGGCCCCATCACTTGACTATCCCCTATCTCATTCCAACTTAATGGCGACCGACATTTCCTGCCGTACAAGGCTTCATACGGGGCAGCTTTTATGCTAGCGTGGTAACTATTATTATAGGAGAATTCCACTAGTGGAAGGTGGCGATCCCAGCTTCCACCAAAGTCGATCACGCACGCTCTCAGCATATCTTCCAAGGTCTGAATAGTTCTTTCACTCTGCCCGTCGGTTTGAGGGTGATATGCCGTGCTTATGTCAAGACGAGTCCCTAAGGCTTGTTGGAGAGATTTCCAGAATCGCGATGTGAAACGACTATCACGATCAGAGATGATCGAGAGCGGCACTCCATGCCGAGTCACTATTTCGTCGATGTATATTCGGGCTAACTTTGACATCTCATAGTCTTCTCGGACTGGTAAGAAATGTGCTGATTTGGTAAGCCTGTCTACAACTACCCAAATTGTATCATGACCGCGAGACGTTCTTGGTAGTTTTGTGACAAAATCCATGGTAATGTTATCCCATTTCCATTCCGGGATTTCGGGCTGCTGTAAGGTTCCTGATGGTTTTTGGTTTTCAGCCTTTACCATTGCGCAGGTTAAACATTTGCTCACATAGGTGGCGATAGATTTCTTTAGTCCAGGCCACCAGAAAAGCGCCTTTAAGTCCTGATACATCTTATCACTCCCCGGGTGAATCGAATATCTAGACTTGTGAGCTTCGTCCAAGACTATAGTCCTAACCCCGCCATGATTAGGTATCCACGTCCTTCCTTCGCATTTGTATAGCCCATCATTGTCCATTTCCAAACGCTTTTCCATCCCCGTTAACATCTCTCCCATCAGGTTATTCTCATTGAAGGCTTGCCTTTGTGCTTCCTTAATCCTAGCAACGAGGCTAGTGTATACGCTCATCCTTAGAGCACGAACGCGAAGAGGTTTCTCCCGTTCCTTTCTACTCAAGGCATCAGCTACCACATTTGCCTTGCCAGGATGGTAGCGAATCTCACATTCGTAATCGCTTAGTAACTCTACCCATCTTCTTTGGCGCATGTTCAACATTTTCTGGTTAAGGATATGCTGCAGGCTCTTATGATCGGTGTAGATGACACACTTAGTACCATAAAGGTAGTGTCTCCATATTTTGAGTGCAAACACCACGGCACCTAGTTCCAAATCATGTGTCGTATAATTCCTTTCGTGCTCGTTCAGCAATCTGGATGCATACGCGATCACTTTCTCCCGCTGCATTAACACGCAGCCAAACCCTTGGCGCGAGGCGTCGCAACAAACCACGAAGTCATTGGTTCCCTCGGGTAGGGTAAGGATAGGCGCGCTACATAGTTTCTCCTTTAGTAGATTAAAGGCTTCATCTTGTTCCTGTCCCCATTCATAGGTCACATCCTTCTTGGTTAACGTGGTTAGAGGCTGCACTGTTCGAGAGAAATCCTTGATAAACCTCCTATAGTAGCCAGCCAAACCAAGAAATTGTCTGATCTCGGTAGGAGTTTCGGGGACTTTCCAGTTCTTAATAGCCTCTATCTTTGATGGATCCACCTGGATTCCATCCTTGTTCACTATGTGACCGAGAAACTGAATTTCGCGCATCCAAAACTCACATTTGGAGAACTTTGCGTATAATTGCTCATTCTTGAGTAAATCAAGAATTATCCGAAGATGTTTCTCATGTTCCTCCTTGCTCCGAGAGTAGATCAAAATATCGTCGATAAAAACGATCACGAACTTGTCTAAGTACGGACGGCACACACGGTTCATGAGATCCATGAACGCTGCGGGTGCGTTAGTCAACCCAAAAGGCATGACTAGGTATTCGTAGTGACCATATCGGGTTCTGAAAGCTGTTTTCGGAACATCCTCTTCCTTTATTTTTAGTTGGTGATACCCCGATCGCAGATCTATTTTCGAGAAATAGCTTGCTCCCTGCAATTGATCGAATAGGTCGTCAATTCTGGGAAGAGGGTACCGGTTCTTTATGGTAAGCTTGTTCAGTTCCCTATAGTCGATACACATTCGTAGTGTTCCGTCCTTCTTTTTTACAAACAGCACCGGTGCACCCCAGGGCGAGACACTGGGTCGTATGAACCCTTTGTCAAGCAACTCTTGGATTTGCAACATTAGCTCCTTTATTTCGGGTGGAGCAAGTCGGTAAGGAGCTTTGGCCACCGGTGCGGCGCCAGGTAGTAGATCAATCTGGAATTCGACTTGTCGGTTTGGAGGGAGTCCTGGTAAGTCTTCTGGGAATACTTCGAGTATTCAGACACCACAGGTATGACTTCAATCTTCTTTTCCTCTTTCGCCTTCATCACGTATAATATAAAGGCTTCGTGTCCTTTCATAAGGCTTTGGGTAGCCTTTAGGTGGGATATCATAGGACACAGTGGGTGACTCCTTTCCCCATGGACTACTAACATTTCCCCGCTGGCTATGGGTATCTTGAGCAAACGCTCATCACAGATGATTTCAGCCCTATTTTCAGCCAGCCAATCCATTCCTACTACTACATCAAAACCTCCTAATTTAATAGGCATCAAATCTATATCAAAGGAATTACCCTCTAGAATCAACTTGCAATCTTTGATGATTTCGTTAGTTTCTATTATATTACCGTCAGCTAGTTCTACGGTGTATGTTTCAGTCAAGGTGCAAGCAGTCAATCCAATCAACGACCTAAAAGTAGTAGAAACAAAACTGGCGGTTGCTCCAGTATCAAATAGCACAGAAGCAGGGTGGTTATTTACAAGAAACGTACCGTTCACCACGTCGGGTTCTTTGCGAGCACCATTTGGATCCATCACAAACGCTCTTCCCGTGGGCTTGTTGGGTCGAGTGTCCTTGTCCTTTGCTAGCTTGGGGCATTTGTTCCTCATATGCCCTGGGTCTCCGCACCCGTAGCATTGCTTTCCAGGCTCATAAGTGCAGTCCTTAATCAGGTGTCCATATTTCTTGCATCGAAAACAAGGCATGGGTTTACATTCCCCCTGGTGATGAACCTTGCATTTAGTGCAGTAGGGGCTTGTGCCTTGATACAATCTCCTAGTCTTTCCACCTTGGTCACCTCGCTTTGCCTCTTCTCCAGGTCGCTTGCTCGAACCACTACTGCTGCCGACCATCCTCTTGTTGTCGAACCACTTCCTCTTTCCATCCACAGTCTTCCTCTTGTCCTCAGTTCTTTCATGCTCCGTCCACCCGGCTCTCACTTGGTCGTCAGTCAGGCTGCTGGCAACATTGACTGCAGCCTGTAGAGTAGTAGGCCTGGAAGACCTAACCATGCCCCTCACCCTTGGGTGTAACCCCCAAATGAAGCGGGCTACGCCCTTGGATTCGGGCATTACCAAGTGTGGTACCAGTCGGGACAACGCAAGGAATCGGTTAATGTACTCAGTGTAGTTCGGGCCTTTCATCTCCAGATTTAGAAATTCAGCCTCGAGTCTCTCCAGCTGGTTAATCGGGCAGTACTTGCCGATGATCAATTCCCTGAATTCCGCCCAGTTCATTCTGCCAACAGCATCTCGGCCTCGAGGTTGGATGATGGTTCTCCACCACTCGAGTGCCGGTCCTTTGAGAGATTGTGAGGCAAATCTCACCATGTGCTCCAGCTTGCACTCGCTTATGTCCAACACAGCTTCAATTTCATCCAACCACCTATAAGTTTCAATTGCACCCTCGGTGCCATAGAAGTCCTTTGGCTTACACGCCATGAAGGTTTTGTATGAGCACCCATTTCTGATAGCTTCGGCTTCCTCACGGTTGCCTCCATCGTTGTTGGTCTCATTGGTATTTCCCCGATCGGCGTTGATCTGGGCAATAATTGTTGGGATAACATTGGCAATTTGTTGGGCCACCAGGTTGGCGATCCTCTCGTCATTTTCCTGGTGGGCATTATCCCCATGTGGTGTTCCTGGCGGAGTGGTTGATTGGTTCCTGCCTCGGGTAGGAACTCTTCTTCCCGTACGAACTCCACGTCGTGGCGGCATTCTGATAGTAACATAGATAAGTCTGTTTAGTATCTCGTAAGTTTTTGTTTCGGGTATCACATTGTATCTCATAATTCCTATTACGTTCTACAATCACACACTCGAGTTTCATTCAAAGCATACAATAATAATTATCATTATAGAGTATCAATCACACAGCATAAAATTGTCACGTTTTTAAACAACATTCCCCTGCAAAAGTTGAATCATTAATCAATTGTTTCATAGACAAATTCAAACACGAGTTAACCATACATAATAAGTGTGTCGTTGTTTCACAAATTGGAAGGTGTCATCACCCCATAAATAGAAATTGTTTCTCAAATAGATAAATAAATTGTTTCTTAGATAGTTTTGGCAGCCTACTGCCATACATCCCAAGTACTAGCCATATCACCCCTGCCATTTCTTCTTCAACCAACCGAACCATCCCGTGCTCTTCTTCCTCTGCTCTTGCTCCAGGCGCTGGACGTTGTGAGTTGCCATCATGGCTTGGAATTGGGCAGATTGAGAGGTCCGCGTGGCTTGCTGTAACGTCAGCTCATGGCGCTGGATGGTCCTCAGTATCTCGCTCAAGGTAGGGTCGGATGGACCAAAGTCACTAGCCCGCCGGCTAGACTGAGAGTGCTGGTCTCCAGCGAGCACGCTAGGGCCATCATACAGGCTATGCCTGGGTGGCATCCAATACTCATCACGAGATAGACGTCCAGGTGGCGCGAGCATAGAAGGCGCTGGTGTAGGGGTCCTGGTATGAGGAGGTGGAGGAGGAGGCATCCTGAATGAAACAGAAGGACCTGGCCTAGCACTCTTCCTAGGCCGAGTAACTACACGGGTACCCCCGCTCCTAATGGGTGGGATAAGTGAGAGAGTGGGAGCTGCTACATGTGGCGAGTTGGAGCGCGTTCGGCTCCTAGCAGGTGATGTGGGTGATGACTCCTCGGATGGCTCAGTGTCGTCGGAAGTCACGGATAGCCACCCTGGGTGTCCACACCTCTGTAGGTATGCCTCATACTCAGTTTGGGGCTTCCTCCTTAGTGTCCCAACAGGGGCAGTCTCCTCAACTGGATGCGCGGGTGCCTTACCTCTTTCGGCCATGATATGATTGTCCTGTAAAAACAGTCATGAGTAATTTTGTTTCTCATAGCTCATGATCATAGTAATAGTACTAGTAATAGCAGTTGTTTCTCATAGAGTTAGTATCCACTAGTAATTGCATCAGTAAGCAGTAATAACCCATAGAAGTTGTATCAATGAAACAGTATCAGTAAGCAGTAATATCGCGTAGAAGTTCAATTAAATTTTAACCTTGACTATGTTAAGAGTATTCCTTAAGTCGATCTAATCCAAAGGTCGCACTTAGGCTTTGTGCTGGAATTTACGCGTCCGATAAATTCATGATTACGTTGATCAAGTGTAATCATCAATTTATCCAACCCGCTTACCCCAACACTTACCCAAGCAAGGACAGTCCTACAGTCTCAGGGTTGTAGCCTAGGGTCTACTAAGGTATTCCCGATTTCTCTACAACCTGTGGCTCTGATACCAATCTGTCACACCCCGGGCCCAAGGAGGGTGGGACGTCGCAGACTAGCAACAACGTGGCAGCGGAAGCAGACCATCACAAGAGCACACAAGTAGAGAAAAATCACATGGCATTACAATAGCTAAAATAAAATCCGGGACTAAACAGCTTAGCCCGGTTACATCAATTGTTTCATGTCAAAGATACATAATTATAGTATCATTCCTAACAAATTGTTCAAAAGTTTTACAAAGTCCATAATGCCATGAAGTCGGGGTACTAAGTCGTCCAAGCATCCTCTAAACAAGCTAGGTTTCCATCATATGTTACCTGAAACATGCTCAAAAAGAAAAAGTGTCAACTAAAAAGTTGGTGAGTTCAAGTGGTTTTGTTTCGAGAAATAAAAGAGTCTCATAAAGTTCGTATATCAAAGTATTATATTTAGTATAGATGTCGTGGGATCACAACCAACCCTGCACTCAGTCCCGGCTTGCCTCTTCTAAAGTTATGTTATACCGGTTAACCCCGCAGGGAGAAGCTGAGCCCCATAGCAGGTGGACCGTACCTGCCAGTAAGGTCCACGTTTGTTTCTTATAAAAACCTGTCACATGCCACAACGACCCTTTCGGATCTCCAGTGGGGGTACCTCCCTGTAGCGGGAGCCACTGTGTGTGGGGGATTCCCCAAATAGATCTATCCACATAAACAAGCGGTTCACAGAAGAATTAATGATTGTGATTCATGTATCAGCAGGTATCAACAAGTCCACAACATAGCATTATATAGTATCACAAAATAATAGTTTCAGCTTTAAAAATAAAAATAGAGCATGCTTCATCCCCAAAAACTAAAATAAAAAGGGGACACGAGAACTCACCTTGATATCAGACAGGATGCACAAACAGATAGTTTCAAATCCTAGCACCCTATAATCATAATTCAAGTAATAAGCCATAGATTCCTAACATAGTTTAGTGTCATTTTATAGTGAGAATGTGCGTGGCTTTGTTTCTTAGAGGTTTTGCATCAAAAGTTTCCTTTTTAGGAAAGTTAGGGTTTTGGTGTGTTTTTCATCGAGTTAAATGGTTCTTATAAGTTTATTATCATATGAATGAGCCTAATATTAGTTTCTGGTCATAAGGTTGCTGAAATTCTGCAAAAGTGCAGAATTTACGCTTTTGGCCCCTCAAGTTTCAAAATTGACATTTTCTACCCCAAAGTTTGTCTCTTTACCATTTTTGATCCCCTAATATTTTCTTTAGGATTTTCATAGCCTATTTGAGTCTATTAGAAGCCAAAAATGTCAGATTCTACAAGGTGATGTTTAAAACACAATTTCTAGTTATCGGGTAATTCGACTTTTGTTAATAAATTCATAAAAATTACATATTAACCTGAAAATTCACCAGATTCGGTTTCTATTTCTGAAATAATTATTCTAAGTCCTGAAAATTCTTAGAGTCTAGGTTGTTCATGTTTTGACCCGTTTCCTTGGTTATTTCCTTGTTTCGGGTCATCCAACTTGCGTATACTAGCTTTAGCATACTTTACTAAACTTTTCCAAGTTTACTTTCTAAGTATTCCATGCTCTAACTTACTGAAATATGTCCTTAAGTCTCGGTTTTCCCCATATTATGACCAATATTCAGGTGTTTAACACTATTTACATTGGTGTGATTATTATGTTTACATTCTAAATCATAGCCTTAATTCTAGAAAATATATATATATGTGTTCGGGCATTTGTTTAATTGTTTTAAACGGATTAAAAAGGTTTAATCGTAAAAACATACGGCTGGGTTCTGTTTTAACACATTATATGAAGATATACAAGGTAGGATCCTTGTGTATCAATCTTAAGCTCACGGGTTTATAGGAGTGTACCTCGTACGCAGATGGAGTTCCAACGAGGATGAGGTTCGGGGCTGAGATCTTCGGCTATAACAGTGAGAATGGTGGTTGTAGTAAGATAAGGGTGTAAACCTTGAAATTTTGAGAATGGGAGTCCATTAATACTTACCAATTAACGGGTTAGAAGGCTGGGATGAGCACGAGGTCTTCGAAAGAAAGCTGAACTCTTGATCTTGCTAGAGAAGGAGAGAATTATGTGTGTGTTGGTGTTTTCGGTGGAGAGAAAGAAAGAGACAGTAGAGAGTGTAATGTCGAGAGAAAGAGATATAAGAATTATAAACGGGTTTTGCATGTATAGAAAAGTGGGAAAAGTTGAGTGTTTGAGTGGGTTTCGCAGATTGTGTTGGATTGGTGGTTCAGTGGGCGGCCATGCAGATTGTTTGTTTTATTCATTTCATTTGTTTTATTTGTATTCTTTTATTAGTATTATTATTTTGGTTAAGCCGCGGATTGCATGGGTATACTTTATCCAATTTCATCTAAGTGTTGGAACATAATTGTTTCTAATATTCATTCGATTAATAGTTTCTTTTACAAAAATATGTTTCCACAATGTTACATATCCATAATGGATGTAAAATTAGTGTGGAAAAACAATCAGGAGCAAAATACATGCATGAAAAACATAGAAAAATTCTGGGCGTTTAACCACTGTTTTGGGCGTATAACCACTGTTGGGCGTATAACCACTGTTGGGCGTATAACCACTGTTGGTCGTATAACCACTGTTGGTCGTATTACCACTGCTGGTCGTATTACCACTGTTGGTCGTATTACCACTGTTGGTCGTATTAGTGCTGCTGAAACGACCAGGACTTGGTCGCGGGGGAGCATTTTTCCAGGCTTATAAGTACTGTTCGGGTACATGAGCACTGTTCAGGCTCATGAGCACTGTTCATGCTTTTGACTTAGAAAAATTTCCATATCTTTTGTAAGGGTCGAGGAGGGGTTGTCACATAGAAAGAACAGGACCCTTATTGAAGCTGCAAGGGCAATGTTGGCTGATTCAGGATTGCCACTGACCTTTTGGGCTGAAGCTGTCAACACAGCTTGCTATGTGCACAATAGAGTGTTAGTGAATCAAAGGTTGATGAAGACTCCTTATGAAGTACTACATCATTTGGCCCCTTTGATTTCATTCTTAGAGCATTTGGGTGTCCATGTTACATTCTCAACGTAAGCAATCCACTGCAGAAGTTTGAATCAAAGGTAGATGCAGGGTATTTTGTTGGTTATTCATCTACTTGCAAGGCATACAGAGTATTCAACTGTAGAACAAAGATAGTTGAAGAGACTTTGCATGTGAAGTTTAATGAATCTCCAAAGGATAAGATTCCACAAAACCCTGTGGAGTTATTTGATTTGGACATACTGTAATATGTTCCTTATCAGGCTCCAGCTGTTGTTCCCGTCAATAGTTCTCCACCTGGTGGTACTGATGATGATGTAGTTAGTACTCACCTTTTCAGGTTTAGTGACCAACTGCCTGAGTCATCTAAACCTGATGCTCCTGTAGCTTCAGCAGCTCCATCCACAACAAATGCTGATGAGATTTCTGAATCCTCTACTTCATTTGAGTTGCCATCACCAACATGGTTTCAAGAATCTTCATCAACATCTGTTGCTGCTAAAGGTCCTACAAACACTTGCACAGACCTCATTGTTTATCAAGAGCTGAAGGATCATCCAATGTCTCAAATCATTGGTGATATCAATGCTGGAGTCTTAACCAGAAGTCAATTGTCCAATTTCTGCTTGTATGCTCTCTTCATCAGTCAGTAAGAGCCAAAGAACTACCATGTTGCACTAAGAGACAATGGATGGGTTGAAGCAATGCAACTTGAGCTTCTTCAGTTCAAAAAGCAGCAAGTGTGGGAGCTTGTTCCTTTACCCCAAGGTAAGTGTGCAATAGGCACTAAATGGGTGTTTAGGAATAAAACTGATGAAAAGGGCCAAATAGTTAAGAACAAGGCCAGGCTGGTTGTATAGGGTTTGCACAAGAAGAAGGTATTGATTATGATGAAACCTTTTCCCTGTAGCTAGACTGGAGGAATTTAGATTGTTCTTAGCCTATGCTGCCTTTCACAATCTTAAAGTTTTTCAAATGGATGTCAAAAGTGCATTTTTATATGGTAAAATAAAAGAAGAAGTTTATGTGTGTCAACCACCAGGTTTTGAGGATAATAAACAACCAGATCGGGTGTATAAGCTTAATAAGGCTCTATATGGGTTGAAACAAGCTCCTAGAGCCTGGTATGAAACATTGTCTAACTCTCTTCTTTAAAATAATTTCACTAGAGGCTCCATAGATAAAACTTTATTCATTAAGAAAGTAGGGCAGCATAAGCTACTTGTTCAAATTTATGTTGATGATATTATTTTTGCATCCTTTGATCCACAGTTGTGTGATGAATTTACAAATTTGATGAAAAAGAAGTTTGAAATCAGTGCCATGGGAGAATTACAGTTCTTTCTGGGTTTGCAAATCAAACAAAGGACTGATGGAACCTTCATTCATCAGTCCAAATATACAAAAGATCTTTTGAATAAGTTTGATTTACAAAACTGTAAGCCCTGTTCTACTCCCATGAGCAGCACCACACAACTAGATGTTGATCAGAAAGGTAAAACGGTTGATGAAACCCTTTACAGATGTATGATTGGGTCCTTGATGTACCTTACAGCTTCTAGACCAGACATTATGTTTGCAACATGTGTCTGTGCTAGATTTCAGGCTGCACCTAAAGAATCCCATTTGATTGCAGTCAAAAGGATCTTTAGATACTTGCAAGGTACTCAATCACTAGGACTTTGGTATTCTACTGGGCATTCTTGCAAATTAGTTGCTTTCTCAGATAGTGACTATACAGGGTGCAAAGTCACCAGAAAATCAACTTCTAGTGGATGCCAATTTCTAGGCAATTGTTTAGTTTCTTCGTAGAGTAAGAAACAAACTTCAATTGCTACATCAACTACTGAAGCAGAGTACGTTGCTGCTGCAAGTTGTACATCCCAGGTACTCTGGCTTCAGAATCAATTATTGGACTATGGCATTACAGAGAGTAAGACACCATTACTCATGGATAGTGCTTCAGCTCTTTGTATTGTTAAGAATCCAGTCCAGCATTCTAGGACCAAACATATTGAGATCAGACATCATTTTATTAGGGATTGCTATGAAAAAGGTCTGATTGATCCAAAGTTTGTGCCTAGTGCTGATGAGCTTGCAGATATATTTACTAAGCCTTTAGATAGTGCCACTTTTCAAAATCTGGTGCTAAGGCTTGGTATGCTGCAGCTGGAATAAATTGACTGATACTAGTGCTGATCAGCCAAGTACTGATGAGCATTAGTATACAAAAGTCAAATATAACCACTGATAAGTTATTTAGTCTTTAACATTTTTCATAACTACTGAAGACTAAAATACTTCAAAAGTACTGAAGTGCATTATTTGTTGCAAACAGCTGATGTAGTTACAACTACTGATATGGTTATAACTACTGATGCCTAGGTTTCACAAATAAGTACTGAAGAATAAATTTTGTCCACAAGTACTGATGAGTAATTTTACACATAAGTATAGAAAACAATATTTGTTCACAAGCTCTGAAGGATAAATATTCATAAGAGCTGAAAGCCAATGAAACATCTGAAATTCAGACAAAGTCTGATGAGTAAATGTTGAGGTCAGAATGAAACAACTGAATTGACGACAACAGCTGATGAGTAAATTTTACTCTTCAGCTGATTTCAATAACTGCTGTTTCATATCCAAACAACTGAAGGACAAAACCATGTCTTCAGTAGTTTTACAACTACTGATGACTAACACCAAGTCTATAGTTGTTTACAACGTCTGAAGATGACAACCATATCTTCAGTAGTTCTTAACTACTGATGATTAACAACAAGTCTTCAGTCGTTTACAACCTCTGAAAGCAAAACCATGTCTTCAGTAGTTTACAACTACTAATGACTAACACCAAGCTTTCAGTCGTTTACAACCTCTGAAGGTTAAAACCATGTCATCAGTCGTTTCAAACAACTGATGACTAACACCAAAACCTTCAGTCGTTCCCTTTCAGCTGTTTCATTACCATTATAAATACCTAGCCCTAACTTCAGAGTTTTTCATTCTCTCATAACCTAACGTTTAAAAACTCTGAAACCTCTCTTCTAACATTAATGGCGACCATGCAGCTCAAACCTAGACACAACTGTGTTGCCTACCTTACCAAATCACCATTTTGGACCAAGTTTGACAATGCCATTGATCTCATGGTCCATTCCCAATACAAAACGGCCTTCCTTATCAATCCTACCATCTACGCCGAATCCCTAAACCAGTTCTGGACGAACGTCACCCTTACCACTAGGGAGAATGACATCGAGGTCTCTCTCCAGACGTTCGTCAACAACCAGAAGGTGGTCATCACTCCTGAAATCCTTCACCAAACCCTAAAACTGAATGATGCAACCTTCCCCACTGGCTATCCAAAGGACACCACTGATCTATCCTTTGCTCACCATGGATACCAGGGTGACCTCAGTGCTTCTACCATCCTCAAGAAGCATTTCCATGACGCGGAACGCCTTATTTTTCACGTGGTGAATGTCTGCTTAACCCCTAACACTTCTTCTTGGGATCAAATGTCATCTAGGTGGTAGCATGTATTATTCTCTATCCTTGAGCAACAAAACTTAAATTTTTCTGAAATCATATTTTTAGAACATAAGGATATGGCCTCAAAACCTCTTACTAACCGATGGATACTATATCCACGGTTCATTATGGCTATTATAGAGAACCAGCTGAATGCTGAGGGACTTGTTGGCCTTGGAGTCCCTGCTATGGCTGTATTGCCTGAAGTATACTCCAGGCACAACTCTGACCAAACACTGAAACATGCTGCTAAGCTGCGAAAACCCAAGCAGCTGGAACCCACAGCCTCCACCTCCAAATCCAAAGTCCCCACCAAACCCAAAACCAAAAAGCCCAAAAAGGCTACTCAGGGAGATGAGTCCCCTGAGGATGCCCCTGCACAACAAACGCAGGAAGTAATTACTGATATAAATCCCCCAGTAATTACAAGGACTCCACCAACCTTAACCGCTCAGGAAACCTCTCAACAGGATCCTGATGCAACCATTTCAGGGGCAGCCACACATCTGGAACCTTTCTCACTTGAGGAGGTTGCTATTGAAACGCACCAATCTCCCCGGGTGCACACTGCTTCACCCCAATCTCCCATTGCAACCGCCCCTCAAAGCCCTACAATTATTATAGCAAAAGTGCTGACTCAGCTCAACACTCCACCCTCTCCCCAGGCAGCTATCACAACTGGGAAAACCCCAACCAATGAGAGGGAGGACACAAGTGTTGCTGAGAACCCCCAGCACAGGGATTATCATGTTCAATCTCCCAGTGTGCCAGAGGAGATAAGAACATCTGGTGAGGCTGCCACTTCTCCTGATTCAGCAAATGAACAAGATGCAGCTGGTAACATCTCTAAGTCCTCACCAGAGGCAACTGCTGATGAAGGATTTAATCCTGAGGCAGGAAGTCCCCAGTAACAAGAACAAGGGGCACATGTGTATACTGAGCCACACTCAGCACATGTACATCCTGATCCAATCAGAAGGTCAGGTGATTCAGCTACAGCTGATGATGACCTGGGCTTCTTTTATGATGTTCTAGCCCAGAACACTATTCTTGAGGAGGAGGTAAGTAGATTAAAAGAGCTACTTGCCAAACTCTCTCAAGAATCAAGTCCATCTGCCACCATAATAACCCAACAGATGGCACCTTCATCTGAAAGTCTCACAAACATAGAGCCACTCCTAAAATGAGGAGGAAAAAGAGAAAGTGAAAGAAACTGAGAAAGAGGTGGAGATAGAGAAGGAGTTAGTTATGGAGACTGAGAAAGAGAAGGAGGTTGAGAAGGGAACTGACATGGAGAAAGTGACTAAAATTGCAAAAGACTTTCATGTCACATACAAGAAGAAGAAGAGAGAAAAGGAGTTTGAGAAGAAGTTGGATGAGATGATAAAGGAAGCTGATTCCCAACACAGCCGATCAATGGATAACATCATTGATTAGTTGTTTAGGCAGGGTTTTGATACTGAACAACTTGACTCAGAGATCCGGAAGTTAGAGGTAAAAGAGATAGAAAACCAATGGACTTGCTATAGCCAAGAAGAGAAGGAGAGACTTGAGGATATGGCAAGATTCACTTTGAAGTATCTGGGGAGATCAGTCCTGGAAATTAAGTCATGGCCCAGGGACAGTATCTTGGCAATAACCACCAAGATTTGTTCATCTGAGGTATTTCCCAAGGGGCTGGTCATAGAAGCCCTAAGTGAAGCCGGTGCTGGGAACAAGAATGCTCTAGCCACGCAAACTAAAACCTCACTACATCCAAACTGCTAGAACAGCCTGCCAAAATTCCCACACCAAAACAACCACTACCACAACCTACTAAACCAACTCCCTCACCCACAAAACTAATAGCCGATGATGCACCCTTGAAGAGGAAGAGAAGGGTGTTAAGGCTAGAAGAAGAAGTAGAAGAAGATGATGAGGAAGAAGATAGGCTGCCAATCTCAACTGTCATGTCATTGCCTAAGGCCAAAAGTCTCCCTCTAACAATTACTCCTGAGCTCCAAAGACAAACAGTTAAAGTGAAGCTAGAAGAAGAAGAGCATCACAAACTACATGATGAGGAGTTGTTAAGAAGGGTAGACAAAGCATATGTAGCCTCCTCATCAATCATAAACATGAGGAAACAAGCTCAAAGACTATACACTCTCAGATAAACATTCCAATATCAAAAAGAGAGAGTGAGGATTTGGCCTGATCCCAGGGTGTCTCACAGGATCCAAAAGAGAAACATTCCTCAGAGATACAATGGGCAAGTGAAAAAGATTGTAGATGCAGTGATCACACTTGCCATTGTAGTATCACCCTGGGAGATCCTTGAAGATTTCAAGAAGGCCTATACATCCAACATGCCCCCACAAAAGATGCTGCAAAACAGAATGGTGAAGAAGGGGTTGGTGTATAAGAGGCTTGAGGAAATCAGGAAGGATGAGCTCCACTTACTACTAGAGGGTAATCACCCTGATGAGTTTGCGTACAGAGAGATTACAACAGTGGAGCTCAAGAATGGTAAACAGGTCAAATTCCTTTCTGAGTTCTATGGGCCTGAAGGATTCTTTGAGGGAGAGGCAGAAGAGCTCACCATGGAGGAACAGATTGTAATTTTTGGAAGCCTACACCAGAGAATTATATAGCCTCATAGTTGAGAAGTAGGTCTCATGGATGGGGTAACAGCTCTATGTCCAGTTTCCCAAGATAGAGTTCCCATCCATCCTTTGCCAATCAGATCTTTAAGACTTCTTCCCAGGCCTGTGCTGATATAGGTCATTTTGAGCTGGTCCAGAAGAAAAAGACCAATCATTCTGCCTCAATAAGTGGGACATTCAATAAGCTTAAAAGTTTTGGCTGCATTGGTTCAGGGGGAGTTTGTTGGACCAAAAGAACCAAGGAGCCAGATCAGAAAAACCTTTTAAGTCCCACAAGATATCACAACAACTGCTGAAGGCCTCATCAGCTATTTGACAAAGACTTCATCAGCTGAAGACTAAGGTAGTGTTTGTTTTTTTGCAAAAGCTCTTCCCCACCTCTTCATCTGCGTGCACGCAGACGCGGGAAGAGGTTTTGAGTGCGCAGACTGTTTGATTTTTGGAAGACATTTCATTAAAAAACGTCTTCCTGACGTCTGCGTGGAGAAGAGGTGAACCTACCACTTCTAAACTCTTCTCAACCTCTTCTCCTAAACTCCTCCCCATCCCTGAAACCCACCTTCACTTGTGTTCCACAGCTCTCCTCTCACCACCGGCCAACCTCCACCCAACCGACGCCACTCTGCTGCCCTCCCCCTCCGCCGCGCTGCCCTCCCCCTCCCCTCCCCTCCCCTTCGAAAACCTTCGAAAACCTTCAAAAACCCAAACCCTATCATCTTCATCTTCATCTTCATCTTCATCTTCATCTTCATATTCTTGAGGTTGAGGTTGAGCTTGAGATGTCTGGTGATGATTTCAGTCGCGGCGTTGAAGACGGCCTTCGTTTGTCGAAACGTATATACTTCGGCAAAGACCGATGGGTGGCTCCCCCAAAGCCGATGGAGAAGGCTACGAGATCATCGCTGTCGCCTATGCTCTACGCCGTCATATTCAATCCAGGGGTCGTCGATAACCCTGACGTCCCCAGCTATCAGCCTCACGTGCACGGCAGGTGCGACCCCCCGCCTTGATCCCGCTTCAGATGAACGCCATCCACCTTCAGGTCCACTGCCATCTCGACACTGCTTTCCTCACAATGTCCGCCTCCTGGAGGCTTCACTGTGTTAATAATATTCTTGAGTACATTTATTTATATATTAATGTTAAATTACTTTTTAAAGTTTAAAAAATAGGTTTAATTTAATTACAGAATATTTCAGTATTCTACAGATGTTAAAAAAACAAACAGTCTTTTTCTTGCAGACTGCAGACGTTTGGTCCACCTCTTCTGCTGCAGATGTCTGCAGATGTGGTCCGCAGACTGCAGACGTTTTCCTGCAAAAAAAACAAACAGCACCTAAAGTACTGAAGATCATCAGCTGAAGACTAAAGTACTGAAGACCATCAGCTGAAGTACAAAGACTGAAGACAAAGACTGAAGACATCAGCTGATGACAACAACTGAGGACATCAGCTGATGACAACAACTGAAGTTCAAGTCTGAAGTCCAAGTACTGAAGCCTTTAGAGTTTGTCACAACAGCTGAAGAAGTATTCTTCAGTTGTTGTGATGGTTTCCTTTCAGTCTTTTCTTTTTAGTAGTTTCATTTCTATTTCAGTACTTGTAAAACGACTGAAGAGCATGTTCTTCAGTCGTTGTAGTTTCAGTAGTTGTAGTTTCAGTAGTTTCTTATCAATAGTTATAGAGATAGTTTACAATTGTCTTTTGTAAGAAGATGTCAGCTGTTTGACATCTTCAGTAGTTGTGTAACTATCAGTAGTTTGTTGTAATAACAGTTAGATGTCATTGTCAAGTGACATCAGCTGACGTCGTCTTTCCCTATAAAAGGAAAGATGACCTAATTGTAATTTGCCGAAGCTTATATTGAATGAAATACATCTTTTGTGTAGAAACTCTCTCTTATCCTATAACCATACTGTTACATTGCTATATCTCTTGTGTTCTTGTTTGAATTTGTCTAATTTGTGTACTAATTCCGCTATAAATCTAATCTAATTGATCAAACTAGATGCTGAGATCCTTTCAGTTAAACTCAAGTTACAATGATTTACACGTGTGTAATGGTCGGTTATGACATTTTCTATATATTTGAAGTCTATGGATGTGTAGAACAACTAGGCCACGATTTGGGACTAAAATTTCAGAAGGTTTTGAAGAATATTAAGAGTTTTAATAATGTTTAATCTCTGGAATAAGGGACATGTTGTGTTTAGACTCATTTTAGTCACTTTCGGGACCCAAAAACATGGTAAAACTACTTAAAAACAAGAGAACTTAGGCTATAAACCTTTTTATAGAGAATTCCAGGTTCATTAAGGATTAATAAAGTGTTCTGGAGTCAATGGGAAATTTTGGTGGTCAAAAGGTAATTTAAATGGATTTTTAAGTGAAACCGGGTACTAATCGAGAGACGTTTTTTTAAGGAAAATCTAAGAAAAATGAGTATAAAGTTAAAAATTATAAAAACCATGTTATTTCAGTAGTATAAATGATAAACTTATAAAGTAGAAAGGTTGGTTAAACAAGATTTTAAAATGGTCAAACTCGGTTAAAAACGCGTTTTAACGGTTTAAATGTAAAAACGAGTCTTTCCACTACTAGAGGCAAATTTTGGTGATTTAAAAGGTAGAAAACTTATAAAAATGTCTTTTAAAAGTTAACTACTGGTCCAAGACTCAAAAACATGGAAACTCATAGGTAACCATTTAAAACCTTTCGGTTTTACCGTAACCGAGAACATTAAGCGTGTAATTAATAAACCGAGCACATAATCTGAAAATTTGGGTATATGTTCTTAAAAATAAGTTAGCTTAAGGTCATGAACCTGATTTTAGACTATAAATGTCATCTAATACAAGAAACCAAACTTAAGGTTAGGAATTGTTAATTTTCAAACTACAGGGGCTAAACTGTAAAATTTTGCCAAACCTAACAACCGACTCAAATGACCCTTTTAGTCACTTGAATAGCATATTTACCATATATTCTTGACTTAATAATGTAAAAATCCTTGATTTCATGAGAAACCTTGACTTTCCATAAAATGAAACCTTTTATGCAAACCCTAATCGAATCAAAGCCGAATCCGACAAACTAAGACTTAGACACTCTTGTTGCACCTTAATTAGGTTTAGGGCAGTAGCTAATCACTTAATATATTCATGATAGGGTGCTAGACTTGAGATATTCCCGGCACATGAAGAGTTTCTTTTGCTTAATATCTAAGGTGAGTTCTAGTGATCCCCTTTTTACTTATTGTTTTGGGATGAAACATGCTCTGTTGCTTTATGAACTATGATTGTGCTTATTTGATGCTTGAATGTGGGATTTATGGATACCTGCTGATACATATATATATCATGATCATTAATTCTTTCGTGAACCGCTTGTTTTATATGGATAGATCTATTTGGGGAATCCCCCACACACAGTGGCTCCTGCTATAGGGAGGTACCCCACTGAGATCCTGAAGGATCGTATGTGGCATGTAACAGATTTTGATTAAGAAACTATGGTGAACCATCCTGGCAGGTATGGTTCACTACTTCGAGGCTTGGTTCCTTCCTTCGGGAATATCTGGTTAAACACAAATTTAGAAGAGGCCAACCGGGGACCGAGTGCAGGGTTGATTATGATACCCCACGATGATTGAAACAAAAATGATTCTTTTGAAAATCAAATGAAACTTTTTATAAGCTTTTTGCTTTTAAACTTTAAGCACTTGAATTCACCAACTTTTTAGTTGACTCTATTTTCTTTTGAGCATGTTTCAAGTAACCCATGAAGACTCTTAGCTATTATGGATGACTTAGACTCAACCCCTGAGACCATGGCATTTGCTTGTGTTACCAAAATTATGATTTGAACAATGATGGAAAATGTTGACACAATGACTATTTGATTTATGTTGAACTATGTAAACATTTGGGGCTGGATCTGTTTCCAGCCCGGTGTCTTTTAAAACTTTAAAAAGCCATGTGATGTTCTCTCCCTTTGAGCTTCTATATTGGTTTGTTTCCGCTGCCATGTATGTTGTTGCTAGTCTGTGACGTCCCACCCTACCTGGGCCCGGGGTGTGACATAAATAGAAGAGAAAAGAATCAAAGAGAAAATAAAAAGGTGCCAAAGTCAAAGAGGGTATTGTGTAAACAGTACACAAAAGTCAAAGTTTAACTTTTAAGGGCATGGCCGCCCACGGCATGCACACTTTGCTACTATTGTTCGACCGAGAAGGAGAAAGGAGCTGGAAACCTTGTTTCTCTCGGGTTGTTGAAGAAGAAAGGCTGAAATCTTCTTAGGTGTGTGTTTTTGGTGTTAATTGGTATGGTTTTCTTGGTGGTTTCACCCTTAGAAACCGATTATTGAGTGTTCTATATGTTTTGGTGTTTGTTTTGCTTGTTTTAGGTGTTTGAACTCATGTGCAAGCAAGTTTGGTGGAGTTTTGCTTGTTTGCTGCAATAGGTGAGTTCTAGACCCCGGTTTTATGTTCTTTTTAACTTTTGGGGCTGGGTTTGTTTGTTTGTTTGTTTGTTTAACTTTTGGGGCTGAAAATGCATGTAAAAAATGTTTTTTAATGGTTATGTATGTACCCATATATATTTGTGTTTGTGAATGCTTGTGTTTGAGGTTTTAAGTTTGTTTTGATGCTTAGAATAACAAACTTATGTTGAATGTATATTAGAGAGTAGGCTGGGACTGAAAATGGTTTAGAAATATGTATAACGGTTGGCCATGCGCCCAAACAGGGTCCATGCCCCTAGAAATTTGGCATAGAAAACATAAGTTTAGTTCATGTGTAACACCCTACATAAATCCCACATCGACCGTGGACAGGAGAGATTCCTGATTCATAAGGAATGTGTGGTCTCTAATATCACCAACACGTTTTGAGCGTATTGGCTGTGGATGAGAGAAGAACTCCACAGTTAAGCGTGCTCAGGTGGCAGCAATCCAGGGATGGGTGACCTCCCTGGGAAGTTTTCAACTGGGCAACCAAAAGCAAATCCGTGAGCTCCTCATGGGAAAAGCGGACAATATTGGTGGTATGAGAGGCCAGGTGTTACAGAATGGTATCAGAGCCACTCCTGTACCGTTCGGTACGTGATACATACCTCACCGAGGATGGTGACTTCTCGGGCTCATTGAGGACGATGAGTCCAAAGGGGGGTGATTGTGACACCTTACATAAATCCTATATCGGCCGTGGACAGGAGAGATTCCTGGTTCATAAGGAATGTCTGGTCCCGAATATCACCAATGCGTTTTGGGCGTATTGGCTGTGGATGAGAGGAGAACTCAACACTTAAGCGTGCTTAGGTGGCAGCAATCCAGGGATGGGTGACCCCCCTGGGAAGTTTTCACCTGGGTAACCAAAAGCAAATCCGTGAGCTCCTCGTGGGCAAAGCGGACAATATTGGTGGTATGAGAGGCCAGGTGTTACATCATGCGCCCAAATAGTTCCCAAGAGCCTAAAATTTTTGCCAAAATATTTAAAGTGCCAAGCCCATGCGCCCATATAGTAGTGATGTGCCCAAACAGTGCCCCATGCACCTAACCGTTTGCTCAGGCGCCTAAGTCTTAGTCATACGCCTGAACAGTACCTCATGCGCCCAGGATTGGTTCCCAAGAGCCCAAGTGTAGGCTCATGTGCCCATATAGTGTTCATGCACCAACATAGTGTTCATGCACCCAAGCAATACTCATGCGCTTGCATAGTGCTCATGCACCTAGAACACTTAGAAAATTTTCTGAAATTTTGGAGAAAAGTAGAATTTTAGGGTTTGACATTGATTTGACTTGTGGCTTTATTTGACTATTTTATGCATGTTTTTGGACTGTTCTTGTATTTCATATAACATTGTTATGTTACTTTATGTGGCGTGTTTATGCTCATATACGTAAAGTATTATTATTAATCAAGTGAAAGATTAATGTTAATGAAAAGTGGAACATAATGAACAAATGAAAGTCTTGCAAGCAAATTGAATGGAGGTGCACGACCATGTTATCGTTAGCTTAATTGTATGCGGTTTAGCTAACCAAAAGGATGCATATAGTGTTAATATTTAAGATTGACATGACGTTAGGGGTCTATTTATATACTTCGGCCCAATATCAGCTTCGTGGACAATGTTTGGGGTATTGCACATTGGTCCGAAAGGAAAGTGAAAGATAATAAAGAAAGGAAAGAAGAGAAAGATAATGACGATGATAATGAATATTATCTGGATGTACCTATGATGTGTGCTCGCATACGAAAGTAATATATCTTATTCAAGAATGATATTTTCATATATATATATAAATCCTACAAGGTATTTTAATACTTTTAAGACTAGAACTCTCTCAGCGAAGCTGACTTTTATACATTTTCAGTTGGCAGGTAATTATTGCTGAGGATGGCACACGGGGGAAGCTACTCGTCAAGGCTAGACAAGCATCCATTAATGCTTAATGATTTTTGTTATATTGTAATGCAACTAATTGATTATTTTGTAACACTAACTGATAAAGATGTATTATTTTGCAACATTAATTATATGCATGAATGTTTTTTGTTTACTTAATTCCGCTGTAACTTTTTTTTAAATGGGTATTGTTATATGTAATAATGCTATGATTGACCAACTGCGAGGTCTACGGGATTGGGGCCTTACAAGTTGGTATCAGAGCTAAAGTTTAAGTGAATTCGGTAAAATATTTTAAAAACCTAACCTTAAACTGAGAATGGGACTAAAGGAAAGAATGCCTGCCCAAGTAGTTACATGCCATCAGGTAATTACGGGATTGGAGCCTTAAAAGTTGGTATCAGAGCTAAAGTTTAAGTGAATTCGGTAAAATATTTTCAATAACCTAATATTAAACTGAGAATGGGACTAAAGGAAAGAATGCCTGCCCAAGTAGTTACATGCCATCAGGTAATTCTTTTCTTAATGATAACCAGAATTATGTGTGTTTGCTATTTGAATTATGTGCTCTTAGTAGATTTAGATACTGATGCAGCCAGGATAGAAATGCTTGGGGTGTGAAGAGTAAAGTAAGTTGCTAATCATAACTGGCCACTCTAATTAAGGACTTACTATACTTAAACTAAGCTATTACCTTGAATGACTGTGTTAGTGTTTGAATCTTATAATGATTAGAGGATGGTTGGAGGTAGATCGTCTAAGGCTTCTAAGGGTGGAGTATGTGGTGGACGTGGTGCTAAATCATGTGTTACAAGGAATAGGGCTAGGACTGCTGAAACGACCCCTGTAGATCCCGAAGTTCATCAACATGAGGGTGTCGATGAAAGCGCCAATCTGAGGGCCTCAGTGAAAGAGGCAGTGGTTGAGGACGTTCACCAAGTCATCCAAATGATCCTACTGTCTGTTGTGACTGAAGTCATTCATGCCGTTAGGGGATGAAAGAAACAAGAAGGAGGGGGAGAGAAGGACTATAGCTGGAAAAAGGGAGAATGTGAGCGATCATAATGATGAGGAGGGGAAACTGAATGCTGAGAAGGCAGCCTCCAGTGATGAGGAGGAGGTTGTAATGCGGGAAACCACAAAGGGATGCAGCTACGGGGGATTCCAACGGTGTAGACCCCCTATTTTTGAGGGCAATGGCAATGCTGCAGCTGCACACCGCAGGGTAAGGGAGATGGAAGAGGTTTTGGAGACTAGTAAGTGTCGCAAGGACCAGAAAGTGAAGTTTGCCACTCCCTCATTTGTTGACTCAGCATTGTGTTGGTGGGACAACCTTGCTTAAATCGCATGACACGTCCGGCCTAGTGCATATCTGTAGGATTCTATATGCCCAAGACATGTAGAATTTTGAGTACGTTATGATCCAAGTCGGGTTATACCCAATAACAAGCTTAGCAAACACCAATTAATATTTAATTGATGATATGATCATGCAATTAAATATTTACACCAATTTAGAAAATAGGTTTTCTAAATAAGTTGCATATGAGAATGAACAACTTATTAGAATATTTTGTTCAATAATATTATTTGAAGTGTTATTTAAATAAGTTGGATAACACCAAATAATAATGAGAGTATACTACTTATATAATTAAATGATTAATTGCATAAACTAGTTACAAGACTAGTTAATATAATGTATGTGTTTAATTTAAAGAGGGAAACTCTTTTAAACCCAAAAATTTCGGCCGCCCCCCCTTGGTTTTATTGGTTCCTTTTTCCTTGAGAACACACACACCTTTTACTAGTCTTGTACTCCACATTTCTCTCATATCCATACATGCAACTTTGATCAAAACTCTCTCTTTCTCTCTAAAAACTTTCGGTCAGCAGCATCAAAATAGAGGGGTTTTGAGTCATTTGGTGTTGTTTTTTCCCTAACAAGAAGGTGCTTTGCAAAGGGCTTGGAGTATACAAGTTTGAGGGGTCGAAGGACCTTGGAGCCTTGGCCGATTTTGAGCATCCAACACTTCCCTTTTGGTCAATTTTGCTGCTAAAAAGAGGTAGTTTGGCAGCCTTCTATGGTTGTCACATTATATTGTTATTAGTGTTTACATAGCTTGCTTATTCACATATATAAGATCCCTTTTGTTCTTGAGTTTGTTTACACTTTAAAGCATCATATAGAACTTGAAATTTTCAGTTTATAAACAATATTTTATAGCTATTATTCCGCTGCGTTTTCAGAAAGTTTAAATGGTTAAACTTGGATCTTGTGTTCTAACAAACCCAACAATGGCATCTAGAGCCGGTTATGTGGATAGCTAGCTTGTATGGTCTTTTAAAAATTTGTTTTATGGACTTTAAAACCCTTTTAGGGGCTTTAAAACATAAATTTGTTTTATGTTGAATCCCCAAACTTTCAAGGTCATATCACACATGCTTGTGATTAAACCTTGAAAGATATGTATGATGATATGTATATTGTTACCCGAAATTTCTGTTTATGTTGGCTGAAATTTCATGGTTTTAGTGGGGTTTCATTATATTTTGGATGATATGATCATTGGATATTAGTGTGCATAACCTAGCCTTTGGCCTTATGTTATTTGGATGATTGGAATGGTTGTTTTATTCATTCAATTGGGTTGTAATGTTTATGTTCGTTATTTGGGTTGTAATTATTTATTCATTTAGTTATGTAATAAATAGATTAGGTGCATTTCTTTTATTAGAAAAATGTATTAGGATATAATTTTTGTAAAAGGAAGATGCACAAGATGAAGACACAAAGATGGACATCAAAGACATGGACCATGAAGTATTTGGATATGGATTCAAGTGGGAGTCCATGGACACATATAATGTGTCATTACAAACCCATAGGAAAGACCTTATGACAACACTTGTGACGGCAAACAAGTGTTGTCAACTTAGTGGCTATGGTTATGCACTCATGTTTATATGTTTATGCTTGTTTGAATGTTTGTTGTTTGATTGTTTGGTTGATATTTGGACATACATTACAAACTCATTAACAAACTTAACAAGCTGAAAATTGATGGTTCTTAATCATTAAAAGTTAATAAAAGGTTATTAAAATGATTTAATTATTTTAAAGATTAAAATAGGTTTTAATCAAAGGACCATAGGGTATCTTGTATTTGAAAGCATGCAAATACAAGTACATAGAGTTTTCTAAACTAGAATTATGAAACCTCTAAATATGCTAAAAACAAGATCAACACCGTCCTTTTACACAACACTTAAGTCACTTGGGAACTCTTAGTGGGATAAAGGTCACCTAACCATTTTGAGGGAACTTATGACTTAAGGTGAGAATGCCATATTCGTGAGATAAAGGTCACCTAACCACTCATTTTGGCAAACTCACACGTGTGTGTAGTAGGATGTCTTGATTTGCAAACCATGTTAAATGGTTGCCAAATGGTGTTGATGGGATTAACATGCTGACTTTACATATGATGTTTAAAGTCGATCCCATACCTCTAGAAGTTGCAAATGGTTGCAACCGTCAATCGTTGACCACCTTATTAATTTAAATCGTGGGATAAAGGTCACCTAACCACAATTTAAATGTAATGTTGGGTTCTAGATTTTAATATGAAAATGACCTTAAAAGGTATTAATTATTAAAATACCTATATCGAAAATACAAAAATAGATCTTTGTTAAATTTTGTAGATGGCCACCAATAATGATAATCATGATAACTCATCTACGTCCACCTAATTTTTACGAGCGATACTCCAAAAGGAACGTCTAAATCATAACAATTTCATTGATTGGTATCGAAACTTGAGAATCGTTCTCAAGCAAGAAAGACGATCATATGTTTTAGACGACCCTATCCCCGATCAACCTACTGAGGATGATGAGGAGGCCTATAATGATTGGCTGAAGTACACTGAGGACTCCGTCCAAGTGTCTTGTCTCATGCTAGCGAGCATGACTCCGGAACTCCAAAAGGAGTATGAACATCACGGAGCTTATGACATGATAACCCAGCTGAAGGAAATGTTCCAATAGCAAGCAAGGGTTGAGCGCTTTGAAACGGTTCGAGCACTCCAAGCATGTCGTATGGACGACAACCAATCGGTTTCATCGTATGTACTTAAGATGAAAAGCCACGTTGACCGCCTCGAAAGGCTTAATTGTCCTGTCTCGAAGGAATTGGCCACGGATTTGATCCTTAATGGTCTTACCAAGAAGTTCAAGACATTCGTGTTGAACTACAACATGAATGCTTGGACAAAAGCATTGAGCTTCACTCAATGCTCAAAATGGCCGAGGCGGCCATGGGTAAAAGGGTTTTACCCGTTCTCACCATCAATGAAGGTGGGAACAATAAAAGGCCTCATCCCGCACCCAAGGCAAAAGTTGCCAAGGGTAAGGGACACGTTTGGGGAAAGGGGAAGGGGGTGGCAAGGGTGTCACCCAAACCACAAGAGAAGAAGCAAAAGGTTGCTACTAATGACCCATGCTTCAAGTGTGGGGAGATTGGACATTGGGCAAGAAATTGTCCTGTCCATCTCCAAGAGTTGAAAGCAAAGAGGGATGCCGGGCAGACCTCAGGTACAATATACATGATTCATATTGATCTTAATGTTACATCTTCTAACACATGGGTATTGGATACCGGATGTGGACCTCATATTTGCAATTTGTTGTAGGGGTTCACAAGAAGTAGGGACTTCAATCAAGGGGATGTTAGCCTCTTCATGGGCAATGGAACTAAAGTCATAGTTGAAGCTCATGGGGACTACATCCTAAAACTTCCAAGTGGCTTGGATGTTATTTTGAAGAATGTTTTGTATGCTCCTAGTTTGACTAGGAACATTATTTTCTGTATCCCAATTAAGACATTATGATTATGTATTATCTTTTGTTGAAAATGATATTCATGTTTCTTTAAAAGATACGTTCTATTTTAAAGCTATTCCCATTAATTGTATTTATGAATTGGTTCATGAAAATACTTTAAATAGTTCATTGTACCAAACTGGCACCAAGAAACTCAAGTTGGATTTGAATGATACCTATCTTTGGCAATGTCGCCTTGGTCATATAAATAAGAAACGTATACAAACACTTCAAAAGAATGGTCTTTTAAAAACAACTGAATGTTATTCATTTGACGTATGTGAATCTTGTTTACAAGGAAAAATGACTAAGGCACCTTTTAGTGGAACTAACGAAAGGGCAAAAGATTTATTAGGAATCATACATTCAGATGTATGTGGTCCTTTTAAGCCAATGACTAGGAATGGTGAAAGATACTTCATTACCTTTACCGACAATTATAGTCGCTATGGGTATGTGTACTTATTAAGGCACAAAGATGAAGCTTTTGAAACGTTCAAAATCTTCAAGAATGAAGTAGAAAATCAACTCAGCAAGTCGATTAAAGTTCTCCGCACCGATAAAGGTGGTGAATACCTAAGTGATGCTTTTCAAGATCATCTTAGGAGTTATGGGATTGTCTCACAACTCACTCCACCTGGAACACCACAACATAATGGTGTGTCTGAGAGGAGGAATCGAACCTTATTGGATATGGTCCGATCTATGATGGCTAGAAGCATATTGCCTGTATCATTTTGGGGTTTTGCTTTGCTATTCGCGGCCTGTATTCTAAATATGGCCCCAAGCAAAGAGGTGGAAAGGACACCCTTTCAAATATGGCATGGAAGAGTTCCATCCCTATCATACTTAAGGGTCTGGGGTTGTTAGGATTATGTTAAGACTCCCACCCTAAACAAATTGAAAGTCCGATCCACCAAGTGTATTTTTGTTGGATATCCTAGAGATTCTATGGGATATTATTTCTATGATCAACTGGAACAAAAGGTGTTTGTTGCCAGAAAGGGTGAGTTCTTAGAAGCAAAGTTCCTTATGGAAGGAACTAGTAGAATAGTGGATCTTGAGGAGGATTAAGAACCATAACCCAATGCACGTTTGGTTGAAACTAGCACTCAACATGAGGATGTTGAGGATGATCAAGCGGTTGATCAATACACATAAAACGTTCACAGAAGTGGTAGAACTAGTATTCCACATGAAAGATATGGATTTTTCATGGATGGCTGCTATGTGGTAGATTCAGATGAACCAACCACATACCATAATGTAGTGTCCAATTCGGACTGTGACAAATGGCTTGAAGCCACGAACGTTGAGATGCAATCCATGTATGATAATCAAGTTTGGGAACTTGTTATACCACCTCTTAATTCCAAGGTAGTTGGAAGTAAGTGGGTTTTCAAGAAGAAAACCGATATGCATGGAAACTTGGATACTTATAAGGCTAGACTTGTAGCAAAGGGTTTCACTCAAACTCAAGGGGTTGATTATGATGAAACTTTCTCACCTGTTGTGATGCTAAAGTCTATAAGGATATTGTTTGCCATAGCTGCTCATTATGATTATGAGATTTGGCAAATGGATGTCAAAACCACTTTCCTAAATGGATATCTTGAGGAAGATGTCTATATGGTTCAACCTGAAGGTTTTGTCGATCCAAAACATCCTAATAAAGTATGGAAGTTAAAGAAATCAATCTATGGATTGAAACAAGCATCGAGAAGTTGGAATCACTGTTTTGATGAAGAAGTAATTAAATTCGGATTCATCAAGAACGCTGATGAAGCTTGTGTTTATAAGAAAGCTAGTGGGAGCATCATCACCTTCCTAGTATTGTATGTTGATGACATACTACTATTTGGAAATGACATTCCAACCTTGGAAGGTGTAAAAACCTGGCTTGGAAGTTGTTTTTCCATCAAGGATCTTGGTGAAGCCGCCTATATTCTGGGAATAAAGATATATAGGGATAGATCAAGGCGGTTGATTGGTTTAAATCAAAGCGCCTACATTGATAAGATCTTGAAAAGGTTCAAGATGGAGAACTCTAAGAAAGGTATCGTGCCTATTCAAAGTGGAACGATATTGAGTACGACTCAATGTCCTAGCTCAAAGGATGAGCAAGATAAAATGAAGGCAATCCCATACGCATCTGCTATTGGACAGTACGTAAGGCTATGTTTAGGTGTGACATGAGGTGTTTGTGAGAAACGTATGTAGTCAAGATGGGATTTGTTCCTCTTATTCGTTAAGAGCAAGATGTCTAAGGCCTGATTAAGTTAAATCAACAAGGAATGATCATTTTGTGTCCTTGGATTTAACATGACATCTATAAAAAAAAGGATAAATGATTGATTCACCTAAATCATTTCAAGTAGGATACTTGAATGGGATGATGTTATTGAATGGCTATAAGTCATGCGTATTAAGGGTAGTAAACCGTTGTTAGGCGGTATTTACTGCTTGCATCAATCTTCTATGAAGCTTGGGCAAGTGGGAGATTGTAGGATTCTATATGCCCAAGACACGTAGAATTTTGATGCGGTTAGTACGTTATGATCCAAGTCGGGTTATACCCAATAACAAGCTTAACAAACACCAATTAATATTTAATTGATGATATGATCATGCAATTAAATATTTACACCAATTTAGAAAATAGGTTTTCTAAATAAGTTGCATATGAGAATGAACAACTTATTAGAATATTTTGTTCAATAATATTATTTGAAGTGTTATTTAAATAAGTTGGACAACACAAAATAATAATGAGAGTATACTACTAATACAATTAAATGGTTAATTGCATAAACTAGTTACAAGACTAGTTAATATAATGTATGTGTTTAATTTAAAGAGGGAAACTCTTTTAAACCCAAAAATTTCGGCCGGCCCCCCCTTGGTTTTATTGGTTCCCTTTTCTTGAGAACGCACACACCTTTTACTAGTCTTGTACTCCACATTTCTCTCATATCCATACATGCAACTTTGATCAAAACTCTCTCTTTCTCTGTAAAATCTTTCGGCCAGCAGCATCAAAATAGAGGGGTTTTGAGTCATTTGGTGTTGTTTTCTCCCTAACAAGAAGGTGCTTTGCAAAGGGCTTGGGGTATACAAGCTTGAGGGGTCCTTACCTTGGAGCCTTGGCCGATTTTGAGCATCCAACACTTCCCTTTTGGTCGATTTTGCTGCTGAAAAGAGGTAGTTTGGCATCCTTCTATGGTTGTCACATTATGTTGTTATTAGTGTTTACATACCTTGCTTATTCACATATATAAGATCCCTTTTGTTCTTGGGTTTGTTTACACTTTAAAACTTTATATAGAACTTGAAATTTTCAGTTTATAAACAATGTTTTATAGCTATTATTCCGCTGTGTTTTCAGAAAGTTTAAATGGTTAAACTTGGATCTTGTGTTCTAACAAACCCAACAATATCATTGCATAAATGATGGATCCTATAGCAGACGCATACGGGATTCCTTTCATTTTATCTTGCTCAACATTTGAGCTTGGACAATGAGTCGTACTCAATATCATTCGTCTTTGAATAGGTACTATACCTTTCTTAGAGTTTCCATCTTGAACCTTTTCAATATCATATCAATGTGTGCACTTTGATTTAAACCTATCAACCGCCTTCATCTATCCCTATAGATCTTAATTCCCAAAATATAGGCGGCTTCACTAAGATCCTTAATGGAAAAATAGCTTCCAAGCCAGGTTTTTATACCCTCCAAGGTTGGAACGTCATTTCCAAGTAGTAGGATGTCATCGACATACAACACTAGGAAGGTGATGATGATCCCACTAGCTTTCTTATACACACATGCTTCATCAGCGTTTTTTATGAACCCAAATTTGATTACTTCTTCATCAAAACAGCGATTCCAACTTCTGGATGCTTGCTTCAATCCATAGATTGATTTCTTTAACTTGCATACTTTGTTAGGATGTTTTGGATCGACAAAACCTTCAGGATGAACCATATAGACATCTTCCTCAAGATATCCATTTAGAAAATCGGTTTTGACGTCCATTTGCCAAATCTCATAATCATAATGAGCAACTATGGCAAATAATATCCTAATAGACTTTAGCATTGCAACCGGTGAGAAGGTCTTATCATAATCAACCCTTGGAGTTTGAGTGAAACCTTTTGCTACAAGTCTAGCTTTATAAGTATCCAAGTTTCCATGCATATCGGTTTTCTTCTTGAAAACCCATTTACTTCCAACCACTTTGGAGTTAAGAGGTGGTACAACCAAGTCCCACACTTGGTTGTCATAGATGGATTGCATCTCAACGTTCATAGCTTCAAGCCATTTATCACAATCCAAATTGGACATTGCATCACGGTATGTGGTTGGTTAATCGGAATCTACCACATAGCATCCATCTATGAAAAATCCATATCTTTCAGGTGGATTACTAGTTCTACCAGATCTGCGAACGTCTTGTGTGTATTTATCAACCATTTGATCATTCTTAACATCCTCATGTTGAGTGCTAGTGTCAACCAAACATGTATCGGTTTGTGGTTCTTGATCCTCCTCAAGATCCACTGTTCTACTGCTAGCACCTTCCATAAGGAACTTAGCTTCTAAGAACTCAGCCTTCTTGGCAACAAACTCCTTTTGTTCCAATGGATCATAGAAACAATATCCCATGGAATCTCTAGGAGATACAATAAAGATACACTTAGTGGAATGACTTTCTAATTTGTTTGAGGTGGGAGTCTTAACATAAGCCTCATATCCCCATACCTTTAAATATGATAGAGATGGAACCCATCCATGCCGTATTTCAAAAGGTGTCTTTTCCACTTTCTTGGTTGGGGCCGTATTCAAAATACGGGCCGTAGAGAGCAAAGCAAAACCCAAAATGATAGAGGCAATAAGCTTCTAGCCATCATAGATTGAACCATATCCAATAGAGTTCAATTTCTCCTCTCGCACACACCATTGTGTTATGGTGTTCCAGGTGGAGATAGTTGTGAGACAATTCCACAACTTCTAAGATGATCTCTAAAAGTATCACTTAGGTATTCACCTCCTCTATCGGTGTGGATAATTTTTATTGACTTGTTGAGTTGATTTTCTACTTCATTCTGGAAGGTTTTGAACATTTCAAAAGCTTCATCTTTGTGTCTTAACAAGTACACATACCCATATCGACTATAGTCGTCGGTAAAGGTAATGAAGTATCTTTCATTGTACCTAGTCATTGGTTTAAAAGGACCACATACATCCGAATGTATGATTCCTAATAAATCTTTTGCCCTTTCGGTTTTGCCACTAAAAGGTTCCTTAGTCATTTTACCTTGTAAACAAGATTCACATACATCAAATGAATCATATTCACTTGCTTTTAAAAGACCGTTCTTTTGAAGTGTTTGTATGCGCTTCTTGTTTATATGACCAAGACAGCAATGCCAAAGATAGGTGTCACTCAAATCCAATTTGAGCTTCTTCGTGGTGGTTTGGTACAGTGAGCTATCAAATAATGTGTTTTCACGAACCAATTCATAAATACCATTAATAGGAATAGCTCTAAAGTAAAAGACGTTATTTAAAGAAACATGAATTTCATTTTCGATAAAAGTCAAAACATAACCATATTGTCTTAATTGGGCAACTAAAATAATGTTCCAAGTCAACCTAGGAGCATACAAAACATTGTTCAAATTGATTCCAAACCATTTGGAAGCTTCAAGATGTAGTTCCATCGGTCTTCAACTTGAAATTTTGTCCCATTCCCCATGTAGAGGCTAACATCCCCTTTCTTGAAGTCCTTACTTCTTTTGAACCCCTACAACAAATTGAAAATATGAGTTCCACATCCGGTATCCAATATCCATGTGTTAGAGGATATTAAGTTTAGATCAATACAAATCATGAAAATTGTACCTGAGGTTTGCGCGGCATCCCTCTTAGCTTGCAACTCTTTGAGATGGACAGGACAATTCCTTGCCCAATGTCCTATCTCTCCACACTTAAGGCATGGGTCATTCGAAGCAACCTTTTGCTTCTTCTCCACTGGTTTGGGTGGTCGCGCTTTTACCACTCCCTTTCCCTTTCCCCAAACATACCCTTTACCCTCGGCAACACTTGCCTTTGGTGCAGGGTGAGACCTCTTCTTGTTCCCACCATCATGAATGGTGAGAATGGGTAAAACCTTTTTATCCATGGCCGCCTCAGCTGTTTTGAGCATAGAGTGAAGCTCACTTATGTTCTTGTCCTACCCATTCATGTTATAATTCATGACAAATTTGTCAAACCTTTTTGACAAAGAGTTGAGGATCCAATCCGTAGCCAACTCTTTCGAGATGGAACAATTCAGCCTTTCGAGGCGGTCAATATGGCTCTTCATCTTAAGTACATAAGATGAGACCGATTGGGTCTCATCCATACGACATGCATGGAGTGCTTGAACTATTTCAAAGCACTCTACCCTTGCTTGTTGTTTTAACGTTTCCTTCAACTGGGTAATCATGTCGTATGCTCCGTGATGTTCGTACTCCTTTTAGAGATCCGGAGTCATACTTGCCAACATAAGGCAAGACACTTGGATCGAGTCCTCAGTGTATTTTACCCAATTATTATAGGCCTCCTCATCTTCCTCATTGGGTTGATCGGGAATCGGATCGTCTAATATGTATGACCGTTTCTGTTGCTTGAGAACAATTCTCAAGTTTCAAAACCAATCAATAAAATTGTTATGATTTAGACGCTCCTTTTGGAGAATGGTCCTTAGTGATAGTGAGTGAGCGGATGGGATAGCATTATTTTCATTGTTGTTGGTGGCCATCTATAAAATTTAACAAAGTCCAAATTTTAGTATTTTTTTGATATTGTCATATTTTAGTTATTAATACTCTTTTAGGTGTCATACACAAATTTAAAGTTCTAGAATCCAATGTTACATTTAAATAGTGGTTAAGTGACCTTTATCTCATTATTTAAATTAACAAGGTAGTCAACGTTTTGACAATTGTAACCTTTGCAACTTCTAGAGGTATGGGATCGACTTAAACATCATATGTAGAAAAAGTTGTCATTAATATATATGAAATAGTTTTAATTAATTTCCGCTGCGATGTTATAAATAAATGTATGTTTTATGTGCGATGAATGACCAACTGTGAGGTGCCCGGGAATGGGGCCTTACAGGTTGTCAGTTTCTTGGTCCCCGATTAGTCTCATGGCAATGTAAGAAACAAACAAATGTCTCTGTTTCAACTGCAGAAGCTGAGTACATAGCTACATCAGCAGGATGTTCTCAAATACTTTGGTTGCAAAACCAACTGTTGGATTATGGGTTCAATTTTCTTAAAACACCCATTTACATTGATAACACTTCTGCTATGTTCATTACAGCTAATCCAGTTCAACATTCTAAAACAAAACATATCGAAATTCGATATCATTTTCTCAGAGATAACTCTGAAAAAGGTTTAATAATTTTGATTCAAATTGCAATTGAAAAACAGTTGGCAGATCTATTTACTAAAGCCTTCCTACCAGGATAGTTTGAGTACTTAGTGGAGTCAATTGGCCTTATTAACCATGTGTAAACTTGGTTTCTAGGTTCTTGATTTAGTTCTCTGAATCTTATCATGATCAGAACCTCCCTAAACCAAAAGGTCTTCATAAGTAAACCTTTCAAAGTTATTTGCCTGATTGTACTTTGTGTGTGTGTGTGTTCTATTTTATAGAAAAGCAAAATACAAAAGTAGAAAACTCAAAAATTAAAAATAAAAACAATATAAAACAAAAACCCCAAAAATAGAGTCTTTCTTTATTTGTCATTTCATTTTTAGGAATGAATCTATTTTTGCAACATGTGAGAAATGATAGTAAATTAGTGAGATCAGTTGCATACTTCACTCGCTAATAAAGTCCGACATGATCAGATATGATGTGTAGCCAATATCATGCTAGTATACTGAAAAGGTAAATTCTTGTGATTAAACTAAATCTCTATGCTTGTATGTGTATTAATCTGAGTACTTTTGAGTTGTATTAGCTTATCAGATTGATTGCGTGTTAAGTTACAACACTCACACCTGATGGTGATGTGATTAATCATGAGATCTGTTACAAGCATCATCTCACGTCTTTGTTATGAGTCATCATAGACCTAAAGTGCTGAGATATCCTTTTTTGTAAGTCATTACAGACTTGGATATTCTCCTTTGATGTAAAAGATGCCAATGTGCACAACCCATTCAAATGGATGGTTAGAGTTGATCAAATGGTTATCCATGATCATTCTCTATTACGTTAAGTAACATGAGCTCTGGTTATGCATATTTGTCAGGTAATAAGTTGAGTCTGTGTGCTTACCTGCATGTCTTGATGATAGTTGATCTCTCTAAGTCTTTGTATGAGTCATATCATGTCATTTCTAACTCTACCCTAATCAATCCAAGAATTAAAACAGTAAGTGAGCTGATCTTTTTATCAAAAACACTCATTTTCTGTCCTTAGATCTTGTGTCTCCTTTGCTATGATATCACTGACCTGGAACACACTTGATCAGGATTTATTCATTGTCTATGACTATTCATATTTTATTTTATTTTAATGTGCTGATCTTCACTAATATGATCTCACTGCAGACAATGATTTTATTGTAAATATTAGATTTTGATTCTGTTTTAATTTTGATTTTATGCATGTTTTCTATGTGTAGGCAATTTAACAATGATAAGTGTGATCTTATTGTGTTACCGTGGGAAACTTCTAAGTTTTTAAAACTTAAAAGTTTAGGGGGAGTAATAAATATAAGAGTTTTCTCAGAAAATCAAGATAAAAAAAGTTGAATTGAAAGGATGATACTATATGTTCAAAGTATGTGTGTGGTTGATAATGTAAGATTTTGATGATGATAAAATGAACCTATATAAATTTGCAAGTGGAAAAGCTTCTTACAAATGTTGAAAACAAGACAATTTGTTTATTTTGAGACTAAAATGAAGGAAAAATTAATTTTTGAAAATTTAAATTAAAATAAAAGGGGTTAAAATGATATAAGTGAAAATTGAGGGTCAAAAATGTAATTTTGTGGGAAAAATTCAAAATCCTAAAAATTATTTGAATATTAGTACATGAACAGTGATACTAAGTCTAAACAGTGTTCGGATGAAAGATGTGAAAAATGCAAGTGTTTTGAACATCATGCGTCTAAACAGTGACCATAAGTCCTTTTTAGGTGTATGAAGAGTTTTTAGAATTTGTACAAGTGTTTAGACGGTTCTCATAAACCTATGCATCTGAACAGTTGTCAACCGTCTGAGAACTTAGGTAAATTTGTACAAGTGTTTAGACGGTTCTCATAAAACCATACGTCTGAACAGTTGTCAACCGTATGAGAAATCATGCAAATTGGTTAAGTGTTAGACGGTTTATCATTCCCATTCGTCTACACAGTTCAGGACGGTTTGTGTAAAATGACCCAAGTGTTGGACATTTCTATAGATACATGCGACTGAACATTGCTCAACTGTAACACCCGGATATTTTCCTTGAAGCCGACGAAAGAAGAAAAAGAAATAAAGTCTTAAGTCGGGGGACCAAACTTACCAAAACAGGAGAAAATTCATAAAAATGGGAGATTAAGAGGGGGAGGGCAGCCACATCCTCCCCACTCTTGTCAAAACTCAGCAAAAAGAGAAAGAAGAGAGAAAGAAGAGAGAAAAGAGAGAAAAAGGTTGGTTCGGGTGGATCCGAGCATGAAAATTGTCGGGTAGCGAGTCAACACGAAGCTCTTCTTCTTCTTGTAGTTTGTGTGAGTTCTAGGACCCCTATTTTACTCATTTTCAACTGATTTAGGGCTGGAACACATAGTAAACCTGTTTTTGTATGTGTGTGTGTGTTTGACCCATTTGGATGTGTTTGTGTGTGATACGTTTGGAGTATGTTTCTGAGCTTGTGTGTGCTTGAATGGTGTTGCAGTATGCATTCCTAAGGTTTAGGATGGTTGATTTTGTCTTAGAATGGGTTTGGATGAGCTTGGAGGTCGAAAATGACAGATTGGGTTCGGATGAACTGCATTCTGCATCAGTTAGGGCTAGGCGACCGACTGGAGGCCATACGGCCGACTGGAGGGAGATTGGGGTTCAGTCGAACGATTGAGGTTCATTCCCAGTCGTATGGGGAGTCATGCGACTGAGACCACAGTCGCATAGGTGCTCATCCGCATGAGGTCCATTCGCATCAGGTCTATTCGCATAGTGTTAATTCGCACGATTGAGAGTCCATTCGCACGACTGGGTGTTCATCCGCATTGGTGTTCATCCGCATAGGTCCATTCGCATGATGTTCAGTCGCATGGAGGCCATGCGACTGAAGGGTGCCCATACACCCAAATAGGGTTGTTGTACCCGAGAAGAAGCATAGTCCGATTACTGACTTTCGGGGGAAAGTGCAGATGTAAGTTTTGACGTGGAAGTTCCCGTAAGTGTACGTAAGATGGCCGTTGAGGCCTTAGAAGTTGTCTGGGGCATGATAATGATGATGATGCATGATTATGCATGATTATGCATGATGTATGTTATGTATGTATGATGTTGCCCTGTATGATGATGTTATTTGTGTATGATGATGTTCCTCATTATGATGTATGTTTATCTTTCCCGTGGCTTTACGTGTTATGTTTATGAATGAATGAAAAGTATTATGTAACGTAAAGTGGAAGATAATGAAAAGAGGAACGAAATGAAAGAATGCATGCATTAACGAACGAATGAATGAAAGTAAGAAAGGCTTGCAGGCAAATGTATGGAGGTTCACACCCAATGAAGGGTGTTAGCTCAACTGTGTGCGGGTTAGCTACCCCAGAAGGATGCACACTAGGGTCCAATCCTTGTGATTGACCATATGTATGGGATCCTTGTCGCTTGCCCTAGGTACTCGAGTCAGCTTCGTGCACAATGTTTGAGGTCTATAAATGACCTCAGGCCCAGTAACCAGCTTCGTGCACAATGTTTGGGGTATAGCGCATGGCATTGATCCGGAATGAAAGAGAAAAGATAAGTGGTGAATGTACTTGCCCAAGGTACTGGAGTCAGCTTCGTGCACAATGTTCGAGGTCTATGAAAGACCTCAAGCCCAGTAACCAGCTTCGTGCATAATGTTTGGGGTATTGTACATGGGAGTTTGGTAATAAAATCCATGGCTATGTTCTCCCATTTCCACTCGGGAATTTCAGGTTGCTGTAATAATCCCGATGGTTTCTTGTGTTCAGCCTTGACTTTCGAGCACGTCAAACATTTGCTCACATACAAAGCTATGTCTCTCTTCATGCCTGGCTACCAGTACAGATCCTTAAGATCGTGGTACATCTTATCTGCACCAGGATGAATAGAATATCGCTTCTTGTGTGTTTCATCCATGATTAGGGTACGAACATCTCCCCATTTGGGTACCCATATATGATCCATGAAGTACTGTATACCATCATCCTTTCGAATCATCTGTTTGTCTAACCCTCGGAATTCTTCTTCCGCAAGGTTTTCTTCTTTCAGTGCCTCACCTTGTGCAAGTTGGATCTGAGCTTTCAAGTTTGTTTGAATAGTCAATCCCAAAGCTCGTGCACGTAGTGGTTTCACACGTTCTTTGCGGCTTAAAGCATCAGCCACCACGTTTGCTTTCCCCGGATGATACCGGATTTCACAATCGTAGTCACTAAGTAACTCTACCCAACGTTGTTATCGCATATTAAGTTCCTTCTGATTCAGGTTGTGTTGAAGGCTTTTATGATCTGTGTAGATGATACATTTGGTTCCATACAGAGAGTGCCTCCATATCTTGAGTGCAAATACTACCGCGCCCAACTCCAGGTCATGAGTCGTATAATTCTTCTCATGCACCTTAAGTTGTCGTGAGGCATAGGCAATCACCTTGTCTTTCTGCATTAGCACATAACCCAATCCTTGATGTGAAGCATCGCAGTACACCACAAAATCATCAGTTCCGTCTGGAAGGGACAATATCGGTGCGTTGCATAACTTCTCTTTCAACATTTGGAATGCTTGTTCTCGTGCTTTCCCCCAATCAAACTTCTTGTCTTTCTGAGTCAACAATGTTAACGGTTGGGCAATCTTTGAGAAATTCGCAATGAAGCGACGATAGTATCCGGCCAATCCTAAGAATTGCCGTATCTCTGAAGGTGTTTGGGGTGCATCCCACTTCTTCACTGCTTCGATCTTTCCAGAATCTACATGAATCCCATTTTCGTTAACCACATGACCCAAAAATTTCACTTCTTGAAGCCAAAACTCGCACTTCGAGAGTTTAGCGAAAAGTTTCTCTTCTTGTAACAGACTCAGTATAGCCCGAAGATGTTTCTCGTGGTCTTCTTTCGAACGAGAGTAGATAAGTATATCGTCTATGAACACGATCACGAACTTATCCAAGTAAGGTTTGCACACTCGATTCATCAGATCCATAAATACAGCCGGTGCGTTAGTCAGTCCGAACGGCATGACTAAGAACTCATAATGACCATAACGAGTCCTAAACGCTGTTTTCGGTATGTCATCCTCGAAAACCCTCAATTGATGATATCCAGAACGAAGATCAATCTTGGAGAAATATGAAGCTCCTTGCAACTGATCAAACAAATCATCGATTCTGGGAAGAGGATATCGATTCTTCACAGTCAACTTCTTCAACTCACGATAATCGATGCACATGCGGAGCGACCCGTCTTTCTTTTCGACAAATAAGACCGGTGCTCCCCATGGCGAATGACTCGGCCGAATGAAACCCTTCTCTAGTAGTTCTTGTAATTGGCTAGATAACTCTTGCATTTCGGATGGTGCTAACCGGTACGGTGCTTTTGCTACCGGCGTAGCTTTAGGGACCAACTCTATACGAAATTCCACCTGTCGTGGAGGAGGTAAACCCGACAAGTCATCAGGGAATACTTCCGGATAATCTCGTACTACAGGAATATCCACCAACTTGTTACCTTCTTCTTTCTTTTCCACTACATGGGCCAGAAATGCGTAACACTGCTTCCGTAAACATAGTCGCGTTTTCATGCAAGTGATAAGCTTCAGTGTTCTTCCCGGTCGTTCTCCTTGAATCTTGAGTACCTCCCCGTTTGGCATGGGAATTCGTACTACTTTCTCCCAACAAACAATCTCAGCTCCATGTTTTGACAACCAATCCATTCCCACAATCACATCGAAGCTCCCCAACTTGAAAGGTATTAAGTCTATGTCGAAGGCATGGTTCTCCAATATCATGGAGCACTGTCTGATAATCTCATCTGCTTGTAGAACTCTACCGTTGGCCATTTCTACGGAGAAGCTAGTTTCTAGTCTACTAGGGTTCAAGCCAAGCATGTGTGCAAAATCAGAAGATATGAAACTATTGTCTGCCCCAGTATCATATAGTATGGATGTGAAGTGGTGATTGAGCGAGTACGTACCCGTGACAACATTCGGCTCCTGACGGGCGTCATTTGCTCCGATAACGAACGCACGTCCTCTGGCAGCATTTCCTTGACTCCCTTGGCCCGGATTACCAGCTATGGCCATCACTTGCTGCTGGTTATTCCATCATTGACCCGGTGCCCTATTCAGTTTGGGGCACATGTTCCGGTAGTGACCAAGACCTCCGTACTAATAACAAGCCCTGGCATTCCCGACGGGGTTAACCGCATTGGCGGGCGCTACCAAATTCGGCGCAGTCCTATAATCCTTTGCTAGGTGCCCCGGGCGCCTACAATTCGCACACATCCGACACGATGTTACTGGGGGATGATGAAGAGTGCACCTGTTACATTTCGGGTGCGGCCCAGCATATTCTTTCCTTTCTTGAGTCACAGCCACAAAATTTCGGGTTGTCTTGGCTTTCTTATCAAATCTTCCGGCATTAGACCGGCTCGTTTTCCCAACCTCCTTTCTCTTCTCTGCTCCCCTGCCTAACATCCCTGTTCTTACCATCTCATCAGTTAGAGCGCCGGCCTTCAGGATTGCGCTCTGAATCGTGGGAGGAGCAGCTGCTGTTACCAATGCTCAGATTTGAGGCGCAAGTCCCTAAATGTACCTTTCAATTCTCTTCGATTCCGGAGTTACCAAATGTGGAACCAGCCTTGCCAACTCGTGAAAACGATCAGTGTAAGCTGCGTGCCCAGCTCCTACCATCGCATGGTTCCAGAATTCCTGCTCAAGTTTCTGCATCTCGCTGAGAGGGCAGTACTCCTCAGTAATCAGGGCTTTGAACTCATCCCAAGTCATTTGCATCGCAGATTCTCTTCCTCTAGCTTGAACATGGGTGTTCCACCAGGTTAGTGCCTTGCCCTGTAGTGAACACGTGGCATACTTGATTCTTTGACTGTCGAGGCACTCACTGATGTCAATCACTGCCTCCATCTTTTCAAGCCATCTTGTTAGGGCTATCGCCCCACCCTTCCCGTCAAATTCTCGGGGTTTGCAGGCCACAAATTCCTTGTAGGAACATCCTCGTCTTGTATTATCGACCCCAGTTTCGTTCCCATTTGTTCCACCAATCCCAGTGTCTTCCCCTGTTCCTTGGTTATGTTGATCATTGGTATCATGATCCCCGTGGAGATGATGATTCAGAAGAGTGTCGCTCACTTGAGTCAAAATAGTCGGAATCAGTGCAGCTAGCTACTGAGCAATCATAGCAGCTATGTCAGGGTTGTTAGTTCCCTGATTGTTGCCAGCCGGAGCACCACCTATTCTTGGTGGTCTACCCCTACCTCTGCCTTGTGGGGTCTCACCTTCTTGATTGGTACTACGTGTGGCTCTTCTAGGCGGCATCTTCTAATCATAGAAAGGTGTAAACATGTAAACTTTAGTAAACATGTAAACCTTAGTCACTTTAAGATACACGTATGATTCCACTCATCAAGTTCCAATAACCCATGCTTCGGTCTATCAAGATCATCACGTAGCCCAGTTTAAGCACATTCTTAGTATACCGGTGATGCTTATATATAGGGTTCCCCGCAGCGTTCCCACCACATCCATGATATACCTTGAATGAAGCTTAAATCGGTTACACGACATCCTAATTTTCCTTAGCATCATCCCAAAGAATAACGTAATGTATGTGTAGAGAGTATAATCACTCCTCTACATTTCCTATAGTCCACTTTCATTCTAAGCATTCAATCAGTTCCTTAGTTACTGAAATGCTAAGTGGAGGAATGTCTCGTAAAGGATAAGATCAATGTCATGATTGGAAATACCATGAAGGCTCTAAGTAGGGCAGGACTTAAGTAATAGCAAGTGTTAGTAATGTTTTGTTACCCTTAACGAGGTCTTACTAGAATTATGATCCTAGCACCCTAGGGTATAGAATAGAAAACTTGTAATACTCATGATCGTTACCCCCTGGTAAGATTAGCCAGACTTCTCATGCAGTGCAAATTGCAATTACGTGTGCACCCGTAATGGTAATTTGCCTTGCATGGTCACCCTTAGCTTCACTTACCCCAGGTTAACATCATAGTATTGATAACATTCGTCAAGCACAAATCGTGTAATGCCCTCATGTCCATGAGCCATTAGTATTCCAATAGTAGTATGTGGTAACAAGTAAACTCCAAGCACATAAGCACAATGTGTCTAATGATAGTTACCTATCCTTCATACTTTCAGGATTTCAGGCATAACCATGTTAGGGTCGGATTTAGTATCCGAGATCGACGCTACGCGTGATCACCAATGTTCCCTTCTGTTTAGGTATCTAGACCTAATGATATGATGTTGTGCGCATGCGAACGTAAAGTTCTAGTATAAAGGTATCCCGTGGAGAAAGACTAAGAGTAATAGTGTCTTCCTCAGGATGATCAGATAGCAAGCACATATGTATAGAATCTCGTATAGAGACAAGAAACAAGTATAGAGGAACATACATGTAATATCAAATGCAAGCCAGTCCTAGCATGCATTCTACATGAAGGTTCCTAGGTTATAGTCTAGGTCAAGTGAATTGCCTAATTCTCTATAACCAATGGCTCTGATACCAGTCTGTCACACCCCCGCTGATAGCGGAAACACGGGGATGCGAGCTAGACGGGATCGTCATAACACATGGTATAATATAAAGTAGCAATATAAATATGATGACAAGCGTGTCATGACGACACCCGAACACAAATGGAGACTTGTGTCACGTTTAGTCAATATTCACGACAACATAGCCATAAGCATAACATGTAAGGATCACATAACCATGAATATCATTGTTTAGTTTCCCACAACCCGGGAACAAGTGTTCAAAAGAAGGTTAATTGTTTAATGGACTGCAACAATGTACAAAAGAATTGTTTATCATGTATGTTCAGTCTCAAAAATGCTTCCTAGGGTCTCCACTAAAAGACAGCACTCCTAGAATCTTCAATTACCTTGATCACCTGAAAAGAGATGCTCAAAACAGTCAATATAATTGTTGGTGAGCTTCGCAGGTTTTGAGTAATAAAAGATGTTAAGATGAAAACAACTTATAAGTTTAATAAGCGTTATCGCGACTATACTTATGTATAGGCGGTTTTACCAGTTATAAATAGTTACAGCCAAACCTATTCATCGGTTCCACACGGGAATTGATGGCTGTAAAGTGAGCATTCCCAAAGCGTAAATAGTTAAATATGACGTAGCAAGATCCCCAAAGCGCATACGTATAGTTCACAACCAAACCAATCCTTAGGTCCTATTACCGGGATTAATGGTTGTATTGAAAGATTTTCCATAGCATAATAAGTTTAACATGACGTAGCAAGATCCACAAAGCGCATACGTAATAGGTTACAACCAAACCAGACCTTAGGTCCCATTACCGGAACTAATGGTTGTATTGAAAGACAAGTTTCACATGACGTAGCAAGATCCACGAAGCGCATACGTATAGATTACAACCAAACCAATCCTTAGGTCCCATTACCGGGATTAATGGTTGTAATGGATGCTCGGCAAAGAAGAACCACGAAGTAGACCCACAAAGAAGAACCACACCGCCGAGAGCATCCATGGTCAATAGCATTCACAAGTAACATCATACAACACATAGCATAAAGTAATAGTGCATAGTAATGTAAAGCCACCATGTAATATACAAGGTAGCGACATAGCATAGAGTCAAGAGTCATAATAGCATCATTCAACAAGATAAGCTAGATAAGTTTACCATAAATGTTGCAGCAGACTTCCACTAGGGAAGGTGCTTGAAAATGTGTTAAGTAAACGAGCATTCTTTTCCCCCAAATTTGGAAATGTTTAAAAGTTATATAAGCGTCAAAAGGGGCCACGAAACTCACAGTTAAGTGGTAAGTATGTATGATGAACTCTCCAAACTTGTATGTATGATATAACTTCCCAAACTTGTATGTATGAACGATCAATCACCTATTAACAGTTATATTAAGCATTAATGATATGCCTGCTGTTAATAGTATTGTTTAGTTGAGTCGGGGCATATCAGTTCGGTCGTGGGTAACACTTGCATACAAACACACACGATAGATATTATGTAGATCCGAGTACTGGAAGCGTTGCCATTGTAGATGATATTTGTGTAAAAGTGTTATTGTTTTTAGAGAAGTATTTGTTAAGTACTTGTGTTATAAATCGTTTGTTACTAATTGCAAAATGTTAAGTTGATTGGATTTTGATATAACATTAATAAGTCCAATAGTGTTAATCTTAAAGATCGTCATTAGCAATGGCAACCGTGTCGATGTCACCTTAACATCACACGACAACACAACACACACAGGAAGACTTCACACACAATGATTCCATTTGCACGACAAGACCAGACGCACGACTGGACACTTCATTCGCACGAATCAACTCTCAGTCGTGCGGATCAGCTTCATTCGCATGACTGAACCCTCATTCGTGCGACTGGACCTTCAGTCGCGCGATACACACAGTCGCACACATTCATCCGCATTGACTCAATCGCACACACTCTCAATCGCACACACTCTCAATCGCATGCGTTCATTCACACGACAAGCACATACGCATGGACTCAGTCGCATGACTCACCCCAGTTGCACCACTCAGTCGCACGATAGACTCAGATGCATGGACTCAGTCGCACGACTCACTCAGTCGCACGGCTCAGTCGCCTGAAAGATGCAGTCGCCTGAACAGTAAGTTCGCGACTGCTAAAGTGCAGAGTAGCGTCCAGCTGCTCCGGGCACGAGTTTCACACATCAACAACCTCCAGAAACACTCATCTAACATCTCTAAGTAAGAAGCATACTAAATAAAGCTACACACGCACCCCCACGACCTCTTGTGCTCGGGTTGAATCCCGAGCACCCGAAACCCTAAAAATCACAGCTGTAAAATAAGCAAAAATGGACAACCGAGGTCGTCTACCTGCTTGAAACGTGATGTCTAAGCTGTGGTAGTAGTCTAAACGGTGAAAACACGAAGAAAAAGGGGCGTTTCTAGGTGCAAGGATGAAGAAGAGCGATGAAGGAGAAGATCAGGAAGAAGAAGAAGAGAATGTTAAGGGTAAAGGCTGGTGTGGGGTATTTATACCCAGCCTAGTTTAGTAATTTGTCAAGTTTAGTCCCTGCACTTAGCCCCCGAGTCCCCAAACTTGTTTCAGTTGATAACGACGTAGATACGCGCGTTATACTAATTATAAGGATGCGTTTAATGTTGTTTATATCTTGAATAAGTTGCTGTTAATGATGTTTATATTATATAACATAATATAATTAGTGATGTTGGTTGTGATATTCGTGAGCGTTTTGGATGATATGATTGCAAATATTGATAACACCACTGAAACAGAAAACAAATCAAACATGATGTCCTCACGAATAATCTATGAAGATGAAAAAATGAACGCTCTAAGGATAGTTAACGTAATTTCACGTTAAATGACGGACCTTGAGGTGACGGATGTCACACAATTCCTTGCCCAATGTCCAATCTCCCCACACTTGAAGCATGGGTCATTAGTGGCAACCTTTTGCTTCTTCTCTTGTGGTATGGGTGGCACCCTTGCCACCCCTTTCCCCTTTCCCCATACGGGTCCCTTACCCTTGGAAACTTTTGCCTTGGGTGCGAGATGAGTCCTTTTCTTGTTCCCACCTTCATTGATGGTGAGAACGGGTAAAACCCTTTTACCCATGGCCGCCTCGGCCGTTTTGAGCATTGAGTGAAGCTCACCAATGCTTTTGTCCCAAGCATTTATGTTGTAGTTCAACACGAACGTCTCGAACTTCTTGGTAAGGCCATTAAGGATCAAATCCGTGGCCAATTCCTTCGAGACGGGACAATTAAGATTTTCGAGGAGTTCAATGTGGCTTTTCATCTTAAGTACATAAGATGAAACCGATTGGTTGTCGTCTACACGACATACGTGGAGTGCTCGAACCGTTTCGAAGCACTCAACCCTCGCTGTTGGAACGTTTCCTTCAGCTGGGTTATCATGTCATAAGCTCCGTGATGTTCATACTCCTTTTGGAGATCCGGAGTCATGCTTGCCAGCATGAGGCAAGACACCTGGATGGAGTCCTCAGTGTATTTCAGCCAATCGTTATAGGCCTCCTCATCATCCTCAGTAGGTTGATCGGGGATAGGGTCGTCTAAAACATATGATCGTCTCTCTTGCTTGAGAACGATTCTCAAGTTTCGATACCAATCAATGAAATTGTTATGATTCAGACGTTCCTTTTGGAGAATCACTCGTAAAGATTGGGTGGACGTGGATGAGTTATCATGATTATCATTGTTGGTGGCCATCTACAAAATTTAACAAAGATCGATTTTAGTATTTTCGATATTACTATTTTTAATAATTAATTAATGCCTTTTAAGGTCATTTTCATATTAAAATCTAGAACCCAACATTTCATTTAAATTGTAGTCAGGTGACCTTTATCCCACGATTTAAATTAATAAGGTGGTCAACGATTGACGGTTGCAACCATTTGCAACTTCTAGAGGTATGGGATCGATTTGAAACATCATATGTAAAGTCGGCATGTTAATCCTGTTGGGTTTGTTGGACCTAAACAATGTTGTTTAACCATTTTAAACTTGAAAAAATGCAGCGGATTAACATCAAACAAATATCATTTGAAATCTGAAAAATTTGTTCATTGCATGTCTACAACAAACCCAAGAAGACAAGGATCTTATATATGTGTTTGAACTAGTTATGACCAATATATAACAACCCAAACAAGTGATACATACTACCTTCCAAAAGCTGCTGAAAATCGAGTTGTAGATGAAAAGAATGATGTTCTTGAGCAGCCAAAACACCAAGAGAAGGTGTTCTCAAGTGTTCATACCCACAAGCATTAAGCATACACCATTCTTGTTAGGATTTGAGCACCATAAACGAGTCATGAAGGCTGCTGGAATCTTGTTTCAGCCGTGAACTCCTTTGTTCCAGCCGTGAACTCCTTTGTTCCAGCCGTGAACATCCAACAAGGATGTTAAACCCTTTGTTCCAGCCATAAGATCCTTCAAAATCGAGTCATGAAGGCTGCTGGAATCTTGTTCCAGCCGTGACATCCTTTGTTCCAGCCGTGAACATCCAACAAGGATGTTAAACCCTTTGTTCCAGCCATAAGATCCTTCTTCCAAAAGAAAGATTTATGTTTTGTGACTCTTTTGCATGTGAGAAATTGAGAGAGAGATCTGAAAATGGAGTGTATGTGTGTGTTCTTGTGAGATCCATATCTCTAGACTCATGAAAGAAAAGAAAACAAAAGGAAGGGTAAGGCCAAAGGGGGCGGCCGAACCCCTTTTGTTCCCTTAGGGTTTTCCCCTAAAACTTTTTTTTTTATAAAATGTTACATGAGTTTAAATATTATACATAATTAACCTTTTAATTTTATATAATATACACACACACATTTATTATTTGATGTTGCCCAATTAATTTAAACAACATAACAAATAATATCCATGAACAAAATATCCTTATAATTTGTTCTTTCTCACATACAATTTATTTAGAAAACCCATTTTCTAAATTGGTGCAATTATTTAATTGCATGATCATATCATCAATTAAATATTAATTGGTGTTTGCTAAGCTTGTTATTGGGTATGACCCGACTTGGATCACAACGTACTAACCACGTCAATGTTCTATGTGTCTTGGGCATACAGAATCTAACAATCTCCCACTTGCACAAGATACATAGAAGATTGATGCAAGCAGTAAATACCGCCTAACAACGGTTTACTACCCTTAATACGCATGACTTAGAAGCCATTCAATAACATCATCCCCTTCAAGTATCCAACTTGAAATGATTTAGGTGAATCAATCATTTATCCTTTTGTTACAGATGTCATGTTAAATCCAAGGACACAGAATGATCATTCCTTGTTGATTTAACTTAATCAGGCCTTAGACATCATACTCTCAACTAATAAGAGGAACAAATCCCATCTTGACTACATACGTTTCTCACAATCACCTTATGTCATACCTGAACATAGCCTTATGTACTGACAATTATTTCATATCAGTGAAGAACTAGCTCAAGGTATAACACTCGGTGAATATCAAAACCCAATATGTATCTCAGGTCGGAGGATACCAAATGATATTCGCCTTTACTCAAATTTACTTATGATCAATCAATAAGATTCCATGTAGTAAGATTTGAGATGCGGGTCAGTCCAATATTCGTATCCCACGAATATCTATGAACCTTGGCAGCAACCAATTGCTCTATATTCATGCCTTATGAATATCCACCAATCCAAGTTCATAATAGTCTTACATTCATATTTGTTCCCACAAATATGACCGACTATGGACATTTAGAATAATAAAATTATTCATGGATGTAAACATGCTAAAAGGTTCATCACTTAAAATATCGTAAACACATAGATAAGTTAAGTATTACTATTGTTCCATATTAATAATATTAATACTAAACAGATCAATTCCAATCACTAGAATATCGAAGTCCCAAGGCACAAGTATGACTTTCATGCTTTGCCCTTTCAAGGAGCTTTGTGAGTGGATCCGCAATGTTTTGATCGGAGTGAGCTTTGCGAATACATATCTTCCCTTTTTCAACTTCATCCCTTATGTAGTTGAATCTCCGCTCATTGTGCCTAATCTTTTGATGTGCACGGGGTTCCTTGATTTGAACAATCATACCCTCGTAATCACAAAAGATTTCTAAGGGGTCTTGAATGGTAGAGACCATCCTTAGATTGGTGATAAACCTTTTTATCCATGCAGCTTCCCAAGCTGCTAATGAGGCGGCTATGTATTCGAATTCTGTAGTGGACAATGCTACCCTATTCATAATGGAGACGTACCCCGATTGTGATCGAGGATCATCTCGATCAGTTTGGAAACTAGCATTCGTGTAACCCTTTACAACTAGTTCCTCTTCATCAGATCTGTATATTAGAAACAGATCCTTAGTCCTCCTAAGGTATTCCAATATACTTTCAACAGCCATCCAATGGCTGTTTACTTGAATTCTGCTGATATCTACTTGTCATGCTTAATGTGCATGACATGTCCAGTCTAGTGCATATCACCGCATATATGATGGATCCTATAGCAGACGCATATGGGATGTCCTTCATACGATGTTGCTCATCCTTTAAGCTTGGACATTGAGATGCACTCAATATTGTCCCTCTTTGAATAGGTACTATACCTTTCTTAGAGTTTACCATCTTGAACCTTTTCAAGATTTTATTAATGTATGCACTTTGGTTTAACCCTATCAACCGCCTCGATCTATCCCTATAGATCTTTATTTCTAAAATAGAGACGGCTTCACGGAGATCCCTTTTGGAAAGACAATTTCCAAGTGTAGTATGTCATCAACATACAATACTAAGAACGTAATTACACTCCCACTAGCCCCTTGATACACACAATCCTCGTTAGCGTTCTTGATGCAACCCAATTTCTTGATCTTTTCATCAAAACGTTGATTCCAATTTCTCGATGCTTGTCTCAATCCATAGACTGATATCTTTAACTTGCATACTTTATCAGGATGACTTTAGCATTGCCATTGGCGAGAAGGTTTCATCATAATCAACCCTTTGACTTAGAGTGAAACCTTTTGCTACAAGTCTTGCCTTGTAAGTATCCAAGTTTCCATGCATGTCAGTTTTCTTCTTGAAAACCCACTTGCATCCAACCGGTTTGGAGTTAGGTGAAGAGTCAACCAATTCCCAAAATTGGTTGTCATACATGGATTGCATCTCTACGTTCATGGCTCCTAGCCACATGTCACAATCCGAATTGGACATTGCATCATGGTATGTAGTTGGCTCTTCGGAGTCAACAACGTAGCATCCATCTATGAAAAATCCACATCTTTCATGTGAAATGCTAACTTTACCAGATCAGCGAACGTTTTGTGTGTATTGATCAACCTCTTGATCATGATCAACAACCTCTTATTTATTGCTAGTGTCAACCAAACGTGTATCGGCTTGTGGATCTTGATCCTCATCAAATTCCACTGTTCTATGCGTCATTCCTTCCATAAGGAACTTGGCTTCCAAGAACTCTGCCTTTTGAGCAATGAATACCTTTTGCTCTGTTGGATCAAAGAAGTAGTATCCTATACAGTCCTTTTATATATCCAACAAATATACACTTAGTGAATCGACTTGCAGTTGGTTTGGGTGTTAAGCTTAACATAAGCTTCATAACCCATAATTTTAAATATGATAGCGATGGAACTATTCCATTTCATATTTCAAAAGGGGTCGAATCCACTTTCTTGGTTTGGACCATATTCAAAATATGAGCCGCGGAGAGTAGTGCGAAACCCCAAAATTATAGAGGTAGTGAGCTTATAGCCATCATAGGTCGAACCATATCCAATAGGGTTCGATCTCCTTTCAGACACACCATAATATTGTGGTGTTCCGGGAGGAGTAAGTTGTGAGACAATCTTACAACTTCCTAGATGATCCCAAAAAGCCTCACTTAGGTATTTAACTCCTCTATCTAAACGGAGAACTTTGGTAGTTCTATCGAGTTGATTTTCTACTTCATTCTCGAAGTTTTTAACATTTCAAATTCTTCATGTTTATGTGCCATCAAGTACACACAACCATAACGACTATTATCGTCGGTATAAGGTAATGAAGTAAGTTTCACCATACCTTGTCATTGTCTTAAAAGGACCACATACATCCAAATGTATGATTCCTAATAAGTCTTTTGCCCTCTCATTAGTACCACTAAAGGGCGTGTTGGTCATCTTACCTTGTAGACAAGATTCACACTTATCAAATGAACAATTTTCATTTGTTTTCAAAAGACCATTCTTTTAAAGTGTTTAAATCCGATTCTTGTTTATGTAACCAAGATGACAATGACAAGAATAAGAGTTACTTAAACCATTTTAAGTCTCTTGGTGCATGATAGGTATAATGTGTTATTATAGGACAATCATTATGAACCAATTCATCAACATCATTAGAAGGCATAGCCTTGAAGTAATATACATCATCCATATAAACATAAATACCATCATTTACAAACTTTAAAATATAACCATATCGTTTTAAAAGGGAAACTTAAATCATGTTCCTAGTCAAACTAGGGGCATATAACATGTTTTGAAGAACAACTTCCAAACCTTTTGAAAGTTTCAAAACATAGTCTCCTTTCTTAAAGTGCTTATTTCTTTTGAACCCTTGCAACAGATTGCAATAGTGAGTTCCACATGTGGTATCCAATTACCCATGTGCTTTGAGGAAATAACATTTAAGTCAATATGGATTATGAAAGTTGTGCTTGAGGTTTGCCCAGCATCCCTCTTATTTCTCAACTCTTTGAGATAGGTTGGACAATTCCCTTTCAAATAACCTATCTCACCATACTCAAAGCATGGATCGTTTTTCGTTACCTTAGGCTTCATAAGCTTAGGTTTTGGAGGTTCCGATTTGATCTTCCCTTCCCTTTTGCCTTTGATGTGCCCTCCTCCTTTGGCAACATTTGCCTTGGGATCGGGAATGGCCTTAACATCGTCGGGGTCGGGTTGGTTAGGAATAGGATCGTCAAGGACATTTGCCTTTGCTCTTGCTTGAGAACAATTCTTAAGTTTCGAGACTAGTCCATAAGTTTATTATGGTTCAGACGATCCCTCTCTAAAATAGTTCTCAGTGATAGGGTATGGACGGTCGGGGTGGTAGCATTATTGTTTGCGGCCATTTTACAAATTTCAAAGTTCTTTTTAGTATTTTTGAAAAATTTCATTTTAATTATTAATACCCTTTATGTCTCATAGACAATTAATAATTAAAATCTAGAATCCAACGTTACATTCAAATAATGGTTAGGTGACCTTTATCCCATTATTCAAATTAACAAGGTAGTCAACATTTGACAATTGCAACCTTTTGCAACTTCTAGCGGTATGGGATCGACTTTAAACATCATATGCAAAGTCGGCATGTTAATCCCATCAACACCATTTGGAAACCATATTTTAGGTGATCCATTCAACATGGTTTGCAAATCAAGTTACCCTACTTGCACACACATGTGAGTTTACCAACACAAGTGGTTAGGTGACCTTTATCCCACCAATGTGGTATTCCCACCTTAAGTCATAAGTTCCCTCAAAATGGTTAGGTGACCTTTATCCTATTAAGAGTTTCCAAATGACTTAAGTGTTGTGCAAAAGGACGGTGTTAAACTTGTTTGAAAAGGGGATTTTTAGTTTTCATTTATTCTAGTTTGAAAACTCTATTTACCTTGTATTTGCATGCTTTCAAATACAAGGTATCCTATGGTTCATTTTTAATAAAACCTCTTTTATTAAATCACTAATCCTTTTAATAACCTTTTATTAATCACGTAATGATTAGGAACCATAAAATTCAGCTTGTTAAGTTTGTTAATTAGTTTGTTATGCACATCCAAATGTCAAATAACAATCATACAACAAACAACCAAACAAGCACAATGATACAAACATATGTGCATAACTATAGCCACTAAGTTGACTACACTTGTTTGCCATCACAAGTGTTGTCATAAGGTCTTTCCTAAGGGTTGAACACAATCACAAATGATGAGGTCTCCAAAGACTCCCACTTGAACTTGCATCCAAATGCTTCAAGTCCATCCTTTGTGTCTTCCTTTTGTGCTTCCTTCCCGAGCATCTTCTTTTACAAAGTATATATATCCTAATACATATTTTCTAGTAAAAGAAAAAATACTCCTAATCTATTTATTACATTGCCAAATGAATAAACAAATTACAACCCAAATAGAAACATCAAAAGGAATTATTACAACCCAAATAGAAAGAATACAACCAACATGACAATTCCACAATCAACCAAATCCAAAACATACATGGTCAAGGCTATGTTATGCACTAAAACATGTATCCATATACATCATTTCAAGAACTAAATGAACCCCATTTGACCCTAAATTTTCAGCCAACACAAACTAAGAATTTAGGGTCTTTTGTCCAAACAAAACCAATCAACCAAATTGATATCTTTCCTTTCAAGATCCAATCATAAGCATGCATGATTACAACCTTGAAAGGTTGGGGTATCATCAAATCATCACAAAACAGCCCTAATAAGGTTGTTAAAGTCTCATAAAACCAATTTTACAAGAACACATGAAACTAGTCATCCACATATCCGGCTCTAGATGCCATTGTTGGGTTTGTTGGACCTAAACAATGTTGTTTAACCATTTTAAACTTGAAAAAACGCAGCGGATTAACATCAAACAAATATCATTTGAAATCTGAAAATTGTTCATTGCATGTCTACAACAAACCCAAGAATACAAGGATCTTATATATGTGTTTGAACTAGTTATGACCAATATATAACAACCCAAACAAGTGATACATACTACCTTCCAAAAGCTGCTGAAAATCGAGTTGTAGATGAAAAGAATGATGTTCTTGAGCAGCCAAAACACCAAGAGAAGGTGTTCTCAAGTGTTCATACCCACAAGCATTAAGCATACACCATTCTTGTTAGGATTTGAGCACCATAAACGAGTCATGAAGGCTGCTGGAATCTTGTTTCAGCCGTGAACTCCTTTGTTCCAGCCGTGAACATCCAACAAGGATGTTAAACCCTTTGTTCCAGCCATAAGATCCTTCAAAATCGAGTCATGAAGGCTGCTGGAATCTTGTTCCAGCCGTGACATCCTTTGTTCCAGCCGTGAACATCCAACAAGGATGTTAAACCCTTTGTTCCAGCCATAAGATCCTTCTTCCAAAAGAAAGATTTATGTTTTGTGACTCTTTTGCATGTGAGAAATTGAGAGAGAGATCTGAAAATGGAGTGTATGTGTGTGTTCTTGTGAGATCCATATCTATAGACTCATGAAAGAAAAGAAAACAAAAGGAAGGGTAAGGCCAAAGGGGGCGGCCGAACCACTTTTGTTCCCTTAGGGTTTTCCCCTAAAACTTTTTTTTATAAAATGTTACATGAGTTTAAATATTATACATAATTAACCTTTTAATTTTATATAATATACACACACACATTTATTATTTGATGTTGCCCAATTAATTTAAACAACATAACAAATAATATCCATGAACAAAATATCCTTATAATTTGTTCTTTCTCACATACAATTTATTTAGAAAACCCATTTTCTAAATTGGTGCAATTATTTAATTGCATGATCATATCATCAATTAAATATTAATTGGTGTTTGCTAAGCTTGTTATTGGGTATGACCCGACTTGGATCACAACGTACTAACCACATCAATGTTCTATGTGTCTTGGGCATACAGAATCCAACAAATCCCATCAACACCATTTGGAAACCATATTGTAGGTGATCCATTTAACATGGTTTGCAAATCAGTTACCCTGCTTGCACACACATGTGAGTTTTCCAACATAAGTGGTTAGGTGATCTTTATCCCACAAATGTGGTATCCCCACCTCAAATCACAAGTTCCCTCAAAATGGTTAGGTGACCTTTATCCCATTAAGAGTTTCCAAATGACTCAAGTGTTGTGCAAAAGGACGGTGTTAGACTTGTTATCAAAGAAATTTATAGTTTTCATAATCTTAGTTTAGAAAACTCTATGTACCTTGTATTTGCATGCTTTCAAATACAAGGTACCATATGGTTCACTTTTAATAAAACCTCTTTTATTAAAACCATTAATCCTTTTAATAACCTTTTATTAACCACTTAATGAAAACGAACCATCAATTTTCAGCTTGTTAAGTTTGTTAATGAGTTTGTAATGCATGTCCAAATATCAACCAAACAATCAAACAATAAACATTCAAACAAGCATAAACATATAAACATGAGTGCATAACCATAGCTACTAAGTTGACTACACTTGCTTGCCATCACAAGTGTTGCCATGAGGTATTTCTTAAGGGTGAAGATGACACATCAAAATGTGTCCATGAACTCCCACTTGAATCCATATCCAAATGCTTCAAGGTCCATGTCTTTCATGTCCATCTTTGGGTCTTCATCTTCTGCATCTTTCTTTTACAAAAAATTATATCCTAATACATTTTTCTAATAAAAGAAATGCACCTAATCTATTTATTACATAACCAAATGAATAAATAATTACAACCCAAATAATATACATAAACATTACAACCCAATTGAATGAATAAAACAACCATTACAATCATCCAAACAACACAAGGCCAAAAGCTAGGTTATGCACCATAATAAACAATGATCATATCATCCAAAACAATAATGAAACCCCACTAAAAAACATGAAATTTCAGCCAATATAAACTGAAATTTCGGGTTTTCTTTTGTCCAAACAAACAAATAAACAACATACATGTCTTTCAAAGTTTAATCACAAGCATGTGTGACATAACTTTGAAAGTTTGGGGATTCATAACACATGAATATAGCAGCCCCTAAAGGGGTTTTAAAGTCCATAAAACGAATTTTTAAAGGACAATAGAAGCTAGCTATCCACATAACCGGCTCTAGATGCCATTGTTGGGTTTGATAGAAACACAAAACACAGTTTAACCATTTAAACTTTGTAAAAACGCAGCGGAAATGAACTTTATAATATGTTTATAAACTGAAATTTCGGGTCATTGTTTTGATATTATAAGTTTCAAACAAACCCAAGAACAAAGGGGATCTTATATATGTGAATGATGCTAGCTATGAAATCACAAACAACACATTATGGACAGCTATTAAGAAGCTGCCATAATCTACCTTTGAGCAGCAAAAGAGGTTGAAATGGATGATGAAAAGCGACCAAAGGCACCAAAAGAGGTCCTCTCAAGCTTGTATACCCCAAGCTTGATAGCAAAACACCTTCTTGCTAGGGAGAATAACACCAAAAGCCCTCAAAAACCCTCCAAAATGCTGCTGCTTGGCCGTGAACTTTGAGAGAGAGAGAGAGGAGTTTCTTTTGTGTATTTTGCATGTGTGAGAGAGATGTATCTTGAGTGTTGGACTAGTTATTGTAATGTTATGTTCAAGAAAACAAAAGAGCCAATCATATGAGGGGGGGGGGGGGCGGCCGAAAATCTTTGTTTCAAAGGGGTTTCCCCCTTAAACTTAAACACACACATTATTTAAACTAGTCTTTTAATTAGTTGTACAATTAACCTTTTAATTGTATAACTTATACACTCGTTTTTATTATTTGATGTTATCTAACTAATTTAAATAACACTCCAAATAATATTATTGAACAAAATATCCTAATAAGTTGTTCCATCTCATATGCAACTTATTTAGAAAACTCATTTTCTAAATTGGTGTAAATATTTAATTGCATGATCATATCATCAATTAAATATTAATTTGTGTTTGCTAAGCTTGTTATTGGGTATAACCCGACTTGGATCATAACGTACTAACCGCATCAATATTCTACGTGTCTTGGGCATATAGAATCCTACAGATAACACATGAGCTTGAGTCAACCTCGCCTTCAATTCTTCGAACGCCTTCTCTTGAGCTTGACCCCATACAAACTTCACATCCTTCCGGGTCAACTTGGTTAGTGGAGAAGCGATTTTGGAAAAGTCTTGAATAAATCTTCGGTAGTAGCCCGCCAAACCCAAGAAACTACAGATCTCGGATGGCGTCTTTGGAGACTTCCATTACATCACCCCTTTCACCTTTGCCGGATCCACCATAATCCCCTCCGGATTCACCACGTGACCCAAGAACTGAACTTCACGCAACCAGAACACGCACTTGGAGAACTTGGCATACAACTTCTCCCTTCTCAACGTCTCCAACACCTCTCGAATGTGAACGGCATGCTCTACCTTGCTCTTTGAATAAATCAGGATATCATCAATAAACACAATCACTGATTTATCCAACATCGGCCGACACACTCGGTTCATCAGATCCATAAAAGTAGCTGGCGCATTGGTCAAACCAAGCGATATAACGACGAACTCGTAGTGACCATAGCGCGTGCGAAAAGCTGTTTTAGGAATATCCTGCTCTTTCACATTTAGCTGATGGTAGCTAGATCGAAGATCTATTCGTGAAAACCAACTGGCACCTTGAAGCTGATCGAAAAAATCATCTATTCTCGGCAATGGATACCGATTCTTAATCGTCAACTTGTTCAACTCACGGTAGTCTATGCACATCCTCATGCTACCGTCTTTCTTCTTTACGAATATGACCGGAGCACCCCAAGGAGAGATACTCGGTCTAATAAACCCTTTGTCGAGCAGCTCTTGCAACTGCTCCATTAACTCTTTCATCTCCGTTGGAGCCAACCGATACGGTGCCTTGGCAACTGGTTGGGCACCTGGTATCAGGTCAATCTGAAACTCTATCTCTCGGTCAGGTGGCACTCCTGATAAATCTTCTGGGAATACGTCTGGAAAGTCACACACAACCGGAACATCGGATAGTTATAGTGTTAGTGTTTCCACATCCTTTACATAACACAAGTAGGCGCTACATCCACGCCTCACACACTTTCCTGCCACCGCCATTAAGATCACTTTCCGGATCGTCGTGGCCCGATCCCCGTAAACAGTTGCCGAACTCCCGTCAGGCGCTATCAACCGAATCATCTTCTTGCGACACACTATATTTGCCTCGAAGTCTGCCAACCAATCCATCCCAAGTACCAAGTCAAAACCACCTAAGGTCATCACAAATGGTCTAACCGGAAATTTATGACCCTCTAATTCCACATCACAACCCTCTATCATCTCTGAAATCCTGGTAGACTTACCTATGGCAGTTTCTACATCAAATGGCGCATCAACACGTTTACTACTAACAGGCAGTGTAGCACAGAGAGCAGCAGAAATAAAACTTCTACTGGCACCCGAATCAAATAACACAGAAGCTAAAGTTTGGTTCACCAGAAACGTACCGGACACAACATCAGGGTCCGTCCTAGCCTCCTCTTGTGTCATGGTGAATGCCCTGGCGCTCGCCCTCGTTCCTCCACTTCCCGTCTTCTTCACTCCGGAACCCTCAGCCCTAGGCTTCTTACAATCCTTAGTTATGTGGCCCTCCACGCCATAGTTAAAGCATCGGACTACACGACAGCCCCTGGCTATATGCCCCGGCTTCCCACATCTGAAGCACACGTTCAACCCCAGCCTACACTAATGCTCCCTTCCACACTTACCGCACTTCTTCATACCCGCACCAGATGTGACCACACGACGGTCATCCACCCGTGCCTTCTTGTTACCCGTCGAGGCATCACCCCAACTGAACCTCTTCCCTTTCCAGTTTCGATCACTACCACCCTTCTTACTACCTTCTGTCACTACCACAACAGCCCTCTCATCATATAGCCTCCCTGCCAAGTCCACTGCCGACCTAAACGTGCTCGGTCGGGCAGCAATCATGTGTCTGCGAATATCCGCTGGCAAACCCTGAATGTACCTATTAATCTTTCGTGACAGAGGCGTCACCTGATCCGGCACCAGACGTGCCATCTCGTTGAACTTTGTAGTGTACTGCTGGTGTGTCATCGTTCCCGCCTCCAACTGCAGGAATTCCCTCTCAACTTTATCCATCTCTCGGTGAGGACAAAACTCCTTAATGACCAACTTCTTCAGCTCTGACCATCTCATCCTACTAATAGCCCTGCTGCCCTCGGCTTGGACTATATTGTCCCACCAGCACAGAGCCGAGTCCACAAAAGAGTGAGCAGCAAACTTTACTTTCTGATCCTCCCGGCACTCGCTGATGTTCAAAACAGCTTCCATTTCTCTCACCCACCGGTGAGCAGCAGCAGCAGTGCCGTTACCATCAAAAGTAGGGGGCTTACACCTTTGAAATGCCCCGTAGTTACAGCCTCGTGCTGACTCCTGCACAGGCTCCTCCTCCTCCTCCTCATTATCGGAGGGAATCGTCTCAGTCTCCGATTGCTCCCGTCCTCCCGAGGACCGGTTCCTGTCTTGTCTTTCCCCTTCCCGAACAGCCTTTATCACTTCGGTCAACACAGACGATAAGATCGTCTGCATGACCTGATGAACCTCTTCAACCACCGCCTCTTTCACCGAGGCCCTCAAATTTGCACTCTCATCACCACCCTCCGGATGAGGGGTCTCGGGTCCCTCAGGAACCACCTTCTCAACTCTAGGTCTGCCTCTTTTGGGCCGCGATGCAGCACCAAGTCCACCACGTGAGGCTTTGGATGATCTACCACCAGCCATCCTCTATCACACACTGAAAGATTCAAACACCAACACGGTCATTCAAGGGAACAGCTCAGTTTATGTCAAGTATAGTAAGTCCCTAATTATAGTGGCCAGTTGTGATTAGCCACTTACTTTACTCTTCGTACCCCGAGCATTACCTTTCCTGACTAAATCAGTATCTAATTCTACTAGCAACACATAAACCACATAACATGCACACATAATACCGGTTAACATTAAAGAAAATACCTGATGGCACGCAGCTACTCAGATTGCCATCCCTTCCCTTTCCGTCCCATTCTCGGTTTAAGTTAAAGTTTATTTTGAAAATTTACCCGTTTCACTTAAACTTTGGCTCTGATACCAACTTGTAAGGCCCCGTTCCCAGGACGCTTACAGCTGGTTAATCATTGCACGTAAAACATATAATTGCATTAACTTTAATAAAACATGCAGTGGAAACTATTAAATCAATCATTTCATTTCCTTTAATAAACACTTAGTGAATCGACTTGCAGTTGGTTTGGGTGTTAAGCTTAACATAAGCTTCATAACCCATAATTTTAAATATGATAGCGATGGAACTATTCCATTTCATATTTCAAAAGGCGTCGAATCCACTTTCTTGGTTTGGACCATATTCAAAATATGAGCCGCGGAGAGTAGTGCGAAACCCCAAAATTATAGAGGTAGTGAGCTTATAGCCATCATAGGTCGAACCATATCCAATAGGGTTCGATCTCCTTTCAGACACACCATAATATTGTGGTGTTCCGGGAGGAGTAAGTTGTGAGACAATCTTACAACTTCCTAGATGATCCCAAAAAGCCTCACTTAGGTATTTAACTCCTCTATCTAAACGGAGAACTTTGGTAGTTCTATCGAGTTGATTTTCTACTTCATTCTCGAAGTTTTTAACATTTCAAATTCTTCATGTTTATGTGCCATCAAGTACACACAACCATAACGACTATTATCGTCGGTATAAGGTAATGAAGTAAGTTTCACCATACCTTGTCATTGTCTTAAAAGGACCACATACATCCAAATGTATGATTCCTAATAAGTCTTTTGCCCTCTCATTAGTACCACTAAAGGGCGTGTTGGTCATCTTACCTTGTAGACAAGATTCACACTTATCAAATGAACAATTTTCATTTGTTTTCAAAAGACCATTCTTTTAAAGTGTTTAAATCCGATTCTTGTTTATGTAACCAAGATGACAATGACAAGAATAAGAGTTACTTAAACCATTTTAAGTCTCTTGTTGCATGATAGGTATAATGTGTTATTATAGGACGAATCATTATGAACCAATTCATCAACATCATTAGAAGGCATAGCCTTGAAGTAATATACATCATCCATATAAACATAAATACCATCATTTACAAACTTTAAAATATAACCATATCGTTTTAAAAGGGAAACTTAAATCATGTTCCTAGTCAAACTAGGGGCATATAACATGTTTTGAAGAACAACTTCCAAACCTTTTGAAAGTTTCAAAACATAGTCTCCTTTCTTAAAGTGCTTATTTCTTTTGAACCCTTGCAACAGATTGCAATAGTGAGTTCCACATGTGGTATCCAATTACCCATGTGCTTTGAGGAAATAACATTTAAGTCAATATGGATTATGAAAGTTGTGCTTGAGGTTTGCCCAGCATCCCTCTTATTTCTCAACTCTTTGAGATAGGTTGGACAATTCCCTTTCAAATAACCTATCTCACCATACTCAAAGCATGGATCGTTTTTCGTTACCTTAGGCTTCATAAGCTTAGGTTTTGGAGGTTCCGATTTGATCTTCCCTTCCCTTTTGCCTTTGATGTGCCCTCCTCCTTTGGCAACATTTGCCTTGGGATCGGGAATGGCCTTAACATCGTCGGGGTCGGGTTGGTTAGGAATAGGATCGTCAAGGACATTTGCCTTTGCTCTTGCTTGAGAACAATTCTTAAGTTTCGAGACTAGTCCATAAGGTTATTATGGTTCAGACGATCCCTCTCTAAAATAGTTCTCAGTGATAGGGTATGGACGGTCGGGGTGGTAGCATTATTGTTTGCGGCCATTTTACAAATTTCAAAGTTCTTTTTAGTATTTTTGAAAAATTTCATTTTAATTATTAATACCCTTTATGTCTCATAGACAATTAATAATTAAAATCTAGAATCCAACGTTACATTCAAATAATGGTTAGGTGACCTTTATCCCATTATTCAAATTAACAAGGTAGTCAACATTTGACAATTGCAACCTTTTGCAACTTCTAGCGGTATGGGATCGACTTTAAACATCATATGCAAAGTCTGCATGTTAATCCCATCAACACCATTTGGAAACCATATTTTAGGTGATCCATTCAACATGGTTTGCAAATCAAGTTACCCTACTTGCACACACATGTGAGTTTACCAACACAAGTGGTTAGGTGACCTTTATCCCACCAATGTGGTATTCCCACCTTAAGTCATAAGTTCCCTCAAAATGGTTAGGTGACCTTTATCCCATTAAGAGTTTCCAAATGACTTAAGTGTTGTGCAAAAGGACGGTGTTAAACTTGTTTGAAAAGGGGATTTTTAGTTTTCATTTATTCTAGTTTGAAAACTCTATTTACCTTGTATTTGCATGCTTTCAAATACAAGGTATCCTATGGTTCATTTTTAATAAAACCTCTTTTATTAAGTCACTAATCCTTTTAATAACCTTTTATTAATCACGTAATGATTAGGAACCATAAAATTCAGCTTGTTAAGTTTGTTAATTAGTTTGTTATGCACATCCAAATGTCAAATAACAATCATACAACAAACAACCAAACAAGCACAATGATACAAACATATGTGCATAACTATAGCCACTAAGTTGACTACACTTGTTTGCCATCACAAGTGTTGTCATAAGGTCTTTCCTAAGGGTTGAACACAATCACAAATGATGAGGTCTCCAAAGACTCCCACTTGAACTTGCATCCAAATGCTTCAAGTCCATCCTTTGTGTCTTCCTTTTGTGCTTCCTTCCCGAGCATCTTCTTTTACAAAGTATATATATCCTAATACATATTTTCTAGTAAAAGAAAAAATACTCCTAATCTATTTATAACAATGCCAAATGAATAAACAAATTACAACCCAAATAGAAACATCAAAAGGAATTATTACAACCCAAATAGAAAGAATACAACCAACATGACAATTCCACAATCAACCAAATCCAAAACATACATGGTCAAGGCTATGTTATGCACTAAAACATGTATCCATATACATCATTTCAAGAACTAAATGAACCCCATTTGACCCTAAATTTTCAGCCAACACAAACTAAGAATTTAGGGTCTTTTGTCCAAACAAAACCAATCAACCAAATTGATATCTTTCCTTTCAAGATCCAATCATAAGCATGCATGATTACAACCTTGAAAGGTTGGGGTATCATCAAATCATCACAAACAGCCCTAATAAGGTTGTTAAAGCCTCATAAAACCAATTTTACAAGAACACATGAAACTAGTCATCCACATATCCGGCTCTAGATGCCATTGTTGGGTTTGTTGGACCTAAACAATGTTGTTTAACCATTTTAAACTTGAAAAAACGCAGCGGATTAACATCAAACAAATATCATTTGAAATCTGAAAAATTTGTTCATTGCATGTCTACAACAAACCCAAGAATACAAGGATCTTATATATGTGTTTGAACTAGTTATGACCAATATATAACAACCCAAACAAGTGATACATACTACCTTCCAAAAGCTGCTGAAAATCGAGTTGTAGATGAAAAGAATGATGTTCTTGAGCAGCCAAAACACCAAGAGAAGGTGTTCTCAAGTGTTCATACCCACAAGCATTAAGCATACACCATTCTTGTTAGGATTTGAGCACCATAAACGAGTCATGAAGGCTGCTGGAATCTTGTTTCAGCCGTGAACTCCTTTGTTCCAGCCGTGAACATCCAACAAGGATGTTAAACCCTTTGTTCCAGCCATAAGATCCTTCAAAATCGAGTCATGAAGGCTGCTGGAATCTTGTTCCAGCCGTGACATCCTTTGTTCCAGCCGTGAACATCCAACAAGGATGTTAACCCTTTGTTCCAGCCATAAGATCCTTCTTCCAAAAGAAAGATTTATGTTTTGTGACTCTTTTGCATGTGAGAAATTGAGAGAGAGATCTGAAAATGGAGTGTATGTGTGTGTTTTTGTGAGATCCATATCTCTAGACTCATGAAAGAAAAGAAAACAAAAGGAAGGGTAAGGCCAAAGGGGGCGGCCGAACCCCTTTTGTTCCCTTAGGGTTTTCCCCTAAAACTTTTTTTTATAAAATGTTACATGAGTTTAAATATTATACATAATTAACCTTTTAATTTTATATAATATACACACACACATTATTATTTGATGTTGCCCAATTAATTTAAACAACATAACAAATAATATCCATGAACAAAATATCCTTATAATTTGTTCTTTCTCACATACAATTTATTTAGAAAACCTATTTTCTAAATTGGTGCAATTATTTAATTGCATGATCATATCATCAATTAAATATTAATTGGTGTTTGCTAAGCTTGTTATTGGGTATGACCCGACTTGGATCACAACGTACTAACCACATCAATGTTCTATGTGTCTTGGGCATACAGAATCCAACAAATCCCATCAACACCATTTGGAAACCATATTGTAGGTGATCCATTTAACATGGTTTGCAAATCAAGTTACCCTGCTTGCACACACATGTGAGTTTTCCAACATAAGTGGTTAGGTGATCTTTATCCCACAAATGTGGTATCCCCACCTCAAATCACAAGTTCCCTCAAAATGGTTAGGTGACCTTTATCCCATTAAGAGTTTCCAAGTGACTCAAGTGTTGTGCAAAAGGACGGTGTTAGACTTGTTATCAAAGAAATTTATAGTTTTCATAATCTTAGTTTAGAAAACTCTATGTACCTTGTATTTGCAAGCTTTCAAATACAAGGTACCATATGGTTCACTTTTAATAAAACCTCTTTTATTAAAACCATTAATCCTTTTAATAACCTTTTATTAACCACTTAATGAAAACGAACCATCAATTTTCAGCTTGTTAAGTTTGTTAATGAGTTTGTAATGCATGTCCAAATATCAACCAAACAATCAAACAACAAACATTCAAACAAGCATAAACATATAAACATGAGTGCATAACCATAGCTACTAAGTTGACTACACTTGCTTGCCATCACAAGTGTTGCCATAAGGTATTTCTTAAGGGTGAAGATGACACATCAAAATGTGTCCATGAACTCCCACTTGAATCCATATCCAAATGCTTCAAGGTCCATGTCTTTCATGTCCATCTTTGGGTCTTCATCTTCTGCATCTTTCTTTTACAAAAAATTATATCCTAATACATTTTTCTAATAAAAGAAATGCACCTAATCTATTTATTACATAACCAAATGAATAAATAATTACAACCCAAATAATATACATAAACATTACAACCCAATTGAATGAATAAAACAACCATTACAATCATCCAAACAACACAAGGCCAAAAGCTAGGTTATGCACCATAATAAACAATGATCATATCATCCAAAACAATAATGAAACCCCACTAAAAAACATGAAATTTCAGCCAATATAAACTGAAATTTCGGGTTTTCTTTTGTCCAAACAAACAAATAAACAACATACATGTCTTTCAAAGTTTAATCACAAGCATGTGTGACATAACTTTGAAAGTTTGGGGATTCATAACACATGAATATAGCAGCCCCTAAAGGGGTTTTAAAGTCCATAAAACGAATTTTTAAAGGACAATAGAAGCTAGCTATCCACATAACCGGCTCTAGATGCCATTGTTGGGTTTGATAGAAACACAAAACACAGTTTAACCATTTAAACTTTGTAAAAACGCAGCGGAAATGAACTTTATAATATGTTTATAAACTGAAATTTCGGGTCATTGTTTTGATATTATAAGTTTCAAACAACCCAAGAACAAAGGGGATCTTATATATGTGAATGATGCTAGCTATGAAATCACAAACAACACATTATGGACAGCTATTAAGAAGCTGCCATAATCTACCTTTGAGCAGCAAAAGAGGTTGAAATGGATGATGAAAAGCGACCAAAGGCACCAAAAGAGGTCCTCTCAAGCTTGTATACCCCAAGCTTGATAGCAAAACACCTTCTTGCTAGGGAGAATAACACCAAAAGCCCTCAAAAACCCTCCAAAATGCTGCTACTTGGCCGTGAACTTTGAGAGAGAGAGAGAGGAGTTTCTTTTGTGTATTTTGCATGTGTGAGAGAGATGTATCTTGAGTGTTGGACTAGTTATTGTAATGTTATGTTCAAGAAAACAAAAGAGCCAATCATATGAGGGGGGGGGGCGGCCGAAAATCTTTGTTTCAAAGGGGATTCCCCCTTAAACTTAAACACACACATTATTTAAACTAGTCTTTTAATTAGTTGTACAATTAACCTTTTAATTGTATAACTTATACACTCGTTTTTATTATTTGATGTTATCTAACTAATTTAAATAACACTCCAAATAATATTATTGAACAAAATATCCTAATAAGTTGTTCCATCTCATATGCAACTTATTTAGAAAACTCATTTTCTAAATTGGTGTAAATATTTAATTGCATGATCATATCATCAATTAAATATTAATTTGTGTTTCTAAGCTTGTTATTGGGTATAACCCGACTTGGATCATAACGTACTAACCGCATCAATATTCTACGTGTCTTGGGCATATAGAATCCTACAGATAACACATGAGCTTGAGTCAACCTCGCCTTCAATTCTTCGAACGCCTTCTCTTGAGCTTGACCCCATACAAACTTCACATCCTTCCGGGTCAACTTGGTTAGTGGAGAAGCGATTTTGGAAAAGTCTTGAATAAATCTTCGGTAGTAGCCCGCCAAACCCAAGAAACTACAGATCTCGGATGGCGTCTTTGGAGACTTCCATTACATCACCCCTTTCACCTTTGCCGGATCCACCATAATCCCCTCCGGATTCACCACGTGACCCAAGAACTGAACTTCACGCAACCAGAACACGCACTTGGAGAACTTGGCATACAACTTCTCCCTTCTCAACGTCTCCAACACCTCTCGAATGTGAACGGCATGCTCTACCTTGCTCTTTGAATAAATCAGGATATCATCAATAAACACAATCACTGATTTATCCAACATCGGCCGACACACTCGGTTCATCAGATCCATAAAAGTAGCTGGCGCATTGGTCAAACCAAGCGATATAACGACGAACTCGTAGTGACCATAGCGCGTGCGAAAAGCTGTTTTAGGAATATCCTGCTCTTTCACATTTAGCTGATGGTAGCTAGATCGAAGATCTATTCGTGAAAACCAACTGGCACCTTGAAGCTGATCGAAAAAATCATCTATTCTTGCAATGGATACCGATTCTTAACCGTCAACTTGTTCAACTCACGGTAGTCTATGCACATCCTCATGCTACCGTCTTTCTTCTTTACGAATATGACCGGAGCACCCCAAGGAGAGATACTCGGTCTAATAAACCCTTTGTCGAGCAGCTCTTGCAACTGCTCCATTAACTCTTTCATCTCCGTTGGAGCCAACCGATACGGTGCCTTGGCAACTGGTTGGGCACCTGGTATCAGGTCAATCTGAAACTCTATCTCTCGGTCAGGTGGCACTCCTGATAAATCTTCTGGGAATACGTCTGGAAAGTCACACACAACCGGAACATCGGATAGTTATAGTGTTAGTGTTTCCACATCCTTTACATAACACAAGTAGGCGCTACATCCACGCCTCACACACTTTCCTGCCACCGCCATTAAGATCACTTTCCGGATCGTCGTGGCCCGATCCCCGTAAACAGTTGCCGAACTCCCGTCAGGCGCTATCAACCGAATCATCTTCTTGCGACACACTATATTTGCCTCGAAGTCTGCCAACCAATCCATCCCAAGTACCAAGTCAAAACCACCTAAGGTCATCACAAATGGTCTAACCGGAAATTTATGACCCTCTAATTCACATCACAACCCTCTATCATCTCTGAAATCCTGGTAGACTTACCTATGGCAGTTTCTACATCAAATGGCGCATCAACACGTTTACTACTAACAGGAAGTGTAGCACAGAGAGCAGCAGAAATAAAACTTCTACTGGCACCCGAATCAAATAACACAGAAGCTAAAGTTTGGTTCACCAGAAACGTACCGGACATAACATCAGGGTCCGTCCTAGCCTCCTCTTGTGTCATGGTGAATGCCCTGGCGCTCGCCCTCGTTCCTCCACTTCCCGTCTTCTTCACTCCAGAACCCTCAGCCCTAGGCTTCTTACAATCCTTAGTTACGTGGCCCTCCACGCCATAGTTAAAGCATCGGACTACACGACAGCCCCTGGCTATATGCCCCGGCTTCCCACATCTGAAGCACACGTTCAACCCAGCCTACACTAATGCTCCCTTCCACACTTACCGCACTTCTTCATACCCGCACCAGATGTGACCACACGACGGTCATCCACCCTGCCTTCTTGTTACCCGTCGAGGCATCACCCCTACTGAACCTCTTCCCTTTCCAGTTTCGATCACTACCACCCTTCTTACTACCTTCTGTCACCACCACAACAGCCCTCTCATCATATAGCCTCCCTGCCAAGTCCACTGCCGACCTAAACGTGCTCGGTCGGGCAGCAATCATGTGTCTGCGAATATCCGCTGGCAAACCCTGAATGTACCTATTAATCTTTCGTGACAGAGGCGTCACCTGATCCGGCACCAGACGTGCCATCTCGTTGAACTTTGTAGTGTACTGCTGGTGTGTCATCGTTCCCGCCTCCAACTGCAGGAATTCCCTCTCAACTTTATCCATCTCTCGGTGAGGACAAAACTCCTTAATGACCAACTTCTTCAGCTCTGACCATCTCATCCTACTAATAGCCCTGCTGCCCTCGGCTTGGACTATATTGTCCCACCAGCATAGAGCCGAGTCCACAAAAGAGTGAGCAGCAAACTTTACTTTCTGATCCTCCCGGCACTCGCTGATGTTCAAAACAGCTTCCATTTCTCTCACCCACCGGTGAGCAGCAGCAGCAGTGCCGTTACCATCAAAAGTAGGGGGCTTACACCTTTGAAATGCCCGTAGTTACAGCCTCGTGCTGACTCCTGCACAGGCTCCTCCTCCTCCTCCTCATTATCGGGGGAATCGTCTCAGTCTCCGATTGCTCCCGTCCTCCCGAGGACCGGTTCCTGTCTTGTCTTTCCCCTTCCCGAACAGCCTTTATCACTTCGGTCAACACAGACGATAAGATCGTCTGCATGACCTGATGAACCTCTTCAACCACCGCCTCTTTCACCGAGGCCCTCAAATTTGCACTCTCATCACCACCCTCCGGATGAGGGGTCTCGGGTCCCTCAGGAACCACCTTCTCAACTCTAGGTCTGCCTCTTTTGGGCCGCGATGCAGCACCAAGTCCACCACGTGAGGCTTTGGATGATCTACCACCAGCCATCCTCTATCACACACTGAAAGATTCAAACACCAACACGGTCATTCAAGGGAACAGCTCAGTTTATGTCAAGTATAGTAAGTCCCTAATTATAGTGGCCAGTTGTGATTAGCCACTTACTTTACTCTTCGTACCCCGAGCATTACCTTTCCTGACTAAATCAGTATCTAATTCTACTAGCAACACATAACCCCATAACATGCGCACATAATACCGGTTAACATTAAAGAAAATACCTGATGGCACGCAGCTACTCAGATTGCCATCCCTTCCCTTTCCATCCCATTCTCGGTTTAAGTTAAAGTTTATTTTGAAAATTTACCCGTTTCACTTAAACTTTGGCTCTGATACCAACTTGTAAGGCCCCGTTCCCAGGACGCTTACAGCTGGTTAATCATTGCACGTAAAACATATAATTGCATTAACTTTAATAAAACATGCAGTGGAAACTATTAAATCAATCATTTCATTTCCTTTAATAAACACTTTTGCAAAATAATACAACATTCATTACAAAACATCGTTTGTTCGCATTACAATGTAAAAGCGTTTAACAAAAGAATGTCATCCAAAAAGAGCTGAGTAGCCGCCCCGTGCCATCCTCAGCAACCTTACCTGCCAACTGGAAACACATAAAAAGTCAGCGTTGCTGAGTGAGTTCTAGTTTTATAATAAAACATACTTTACTTTTATTCAAAAGCATTTCTATACTTTAATGCTATCACACATCATACGTACACATAGATAATATCATTATTATCTTCTTCATCCGTTATCTTTTGCTCTTAGATAGATCCTGTCCAACTTTACCCTCTTCACGGCACGCAGCCATGATTACGGAGGTCGCGTGGCAAGGATCCCGTTTCATACTTTATCATTATACTCTTCCATTCCGTACTTTCATTCGTTCATTCTTTATCCGTTCATTCTTTAACTTTCATTCATTCATTGTACCTCTTTAACTTTCTTACTCTTTCATCTTTACCTCTTTTCTTTACATCACCCATAACCTTGTGACACCCCGTAATTTGAAACTTACATAAATTAGACCGTTGTCGTTAACATTGACCCGTACTCGTAAATACTTGAAACGTATACAAACACGCCACGGACATCGTTAAACGAATTATGATAAAATACTAACGTGGGTGCCTGTAGAGGATTCACATAAACGAGATTACCTAAGGAATCCTATTAATTAATAGGGCTCGCTCATCAACGTCGTTATCAGCCGAAACAAAATTTGGGAAACTAGGTACCTAAAGTGCAGGGGCTAAACCTGCCAAATTGGCAAACTGGGGCTGGGTATAAATACCCACCCACCAGCCCAAACACTCACACTCTGCTCTTTCTCCCTTACGCTCTCTTCCTCTCCGATTCTTCACTCCAGCACCAAATTCCACCCGATTGAGCCCGTTTTCACCTGCTAAACACGCAACAGCTGAGCAATCACGTTCCCAGCAGGTAGGCGACCATTTCCATCCGTTTTATCACCCGTTTCACTGCTGCAAGTACGGGATTCGGTGTGTCGGGTTCAACCCGAATGCATGTGGTCATGGGGGTGCTTATGAGGTCAATCAGCGTGTGCATTTCACTTAGACATGTTAGGAGAGTGTTTCTGGAAGTCTTGATTGTGAGAAAACCGAGCACGGGACCGCCGAAGACTGTTCGACCCACCCAGCAGTCGCGACCTGCTGCAGTCCGCGACTGGGCCAGCCTGCGATTGGGTCATGCGACTGGTCCCATCGTGCGGTTGAGTCATGCGACCGGTCCCATCGTGCGATTGATCGGGCGACTAGGTAAGACGTGCGAATGAAACCGTACGACTGAGTTAACCGAATGAATGCGTGCGATTAAGTCAACCGAATGAATGTGTGCGACTGAGTATCACCCGACTGAAGGTCCAACCGCACGAATGAAGGTTCATTCGTGCGATTGGTTATTGATTCGGTGAATGAGTGATGTGTGGTACGACTGAAGGCTGAGTCGCATGAATGAGGGTTCAATCGTACGAGGGAAGTTGATTCGTACGATTGAAGGCCCATTCGTGCGAATGAAGTGTCCAGTCGTGCGTCTAGCCTTGTTATGCGATTGGAGTCATTTGAGTGAATTTTCTGGTGTGCGATGTGTCTATCATGGGACGATAAGTTAACATCAATAAAAATGTCATTTCTGATCACAAAGATTAAAGTCAACGCAATCAACAGACATATGCTTTTCAACTCGAAACAACCTAACTGTTTACAAATATCAACAACCCATTTGAAATCTACATGAAGTCTAATACGTCTATGACTGCTTGTGTGTGTGATACCCACGACCGAACCCATGCGACCCGACCCGACTAAACATGTCTATTAACGCTAAACACAACATTAACGCGTAACACAACTGTCAATAGGTGTTTGACAGCGCATCATAAAACAACACTTGGGAGACTTGCATCCTACACACTTGCTACTCATCTGTGAGTTTCACGGCCCCTATTTTACATCTCTTTCCTTTTGGGGGAGAAAACATGCAAACAGATTTACATTTACTTAAATGGTTGTAGTAATATTGATATCGCTTGTTACGTTAGTGCAACACACACAACATGTCCTGCCACACTCGAACCGTTAGTAATGGGATTAGTGAGGTAATTTTGAGTAGTATTACTGGGTCTGACAAACCCCGCCCGGGCTAGTCGCGCTAGCTTGATTGGAGGTCAAACGGGTGCCAAATTGACCTAACATACGATTGCCACGGTCGGTAAGACGTGATGGAAACACAAAACATACGATTGCCACGGTCGGTTAAGACGTGGTGGAAAACACATTGTCATGGTCTGATGAGACATGACGAAACATACGATTGCCACGGTCGGTTAAGACGTGGTGGAAACACAAATAGGACGTAAACAGTCAGCTTCGGTTCGAAACGCTAAGTAACAAGAACATAGGCTAGCTACCTAACGATATGCTTTATGTACTAAACCATTGAAACGCAAAATATGGAAACGCTTACGATACATTTCTTGTTGATTAAACCTGTGAACTCACCAACTTTATGTTGACACATTTTAGCATGTTTTCTCAGGTCACAGGAACGCATAAGCTTTTGAGGCACGCTTCAGGAAATGCACTCAGGACATGCATTCATCTAGTTTATTTTCAGCATTGAACATTTTGTCTAAACATGATTATTGTAATAGTATTGTAATGGATTTACAACTTTTGTACATGCTTCCGCACTATTGTAAACTTTGTTTATGTTCTGTTGAATGAAGTCAAATGTTTATTTTAAATTCATATAGTGTCGTTCGATATGACTGTGTCTGAGATCCTGGTATGTCACACGCCTAACGGTAAAACCCCGTTCGTGGAAATTGAGGGTGTGACAACCCTTACCTTTCTATTTCGTGGTACGGACCTAGGCCTATTATAGACCTTCTATAATGGTACATCGCACCTCCTGGCCACAGCACCTACGGTAGAGTTAAGTGTACCATTGCCATATGCAATATCCTTCTGTATCGTGGTACTGGAACTAGGCCTATCATAGACCTTCTATATGGCGCACCGCACCCTCCTGGCCACACTACCTAGGATATGCAGCGATGGTTCTATACAATGGTTGATCCCAGTTGTCAAGCTTTACCCTCTTCGTGACACACAGCCACGATTACTGAGGTCGAAAGACAAGGATTTCATTTCGAGTCTGTTGCGACAACAAGGTCGCTCACCTCCTATATTTGCTTGCAAGTCTTTCTTACTCTCATTCTTTATTAATGCATGCATTCATTCATCATGTTTCTCTTTCATTATCTTTTACTTTACGTTACATAATACTTTCGTTTCATTCATTAACATAACACGTAAAGCCACGGGAAGATAAACATACATCATAATAAGGAACATCAACATACACTATAGCATTACTATACAGGGCATCATCATACATACATAACATACATCATGCATAAACATGCAACATCATCATTATCATGCCCTACATAACTTCTAAGATCCCCACGGTCATCTTACGTGTACCTACGGGAACTTCCACGTCAAAACTTACATCTGCACTTTCTCCCGAAAGTCAGTACTTTAACTATGTTCCTCCTCGGGTACAACGACCCTATTTGGGCGTATGGGCACCCTTCAGTCGCACGGCTTCATGCAACTGAACATCATGCGATTGGACCTATGCGGATGAACACCAATGCGGATGAACACCCAATCATGCGAAAGAACACTATGCGAATGGACCTCATGCGAATGGACCTCATGCGGATGACACCTCTGCGACTGGGCTCTCAGTCGCATGAGTCCCTATGCGACTGGACCCCCAGTCATGCGACTGAACCTCAATCATGCCAGTGAACCCAAATCGCCCTCAAGTCGGCCGTATGGCCTCCAGTCGGTCGCCTAGCCCTAACTGATGCAGAATGCAGTTCATCCCGAACCCAATCTGCCATTTTCGACCTCCAAACCCATTCTAAGCCCGAATCAACCATCCTAAACCTTAGGAATGCATACTACAACACCATTCAAACACACACATTCAAAACGGGTTTACTATGTGTTCCAGCCCCAAATCAGTTGAAAACAAGTAAAATAGGGGTCCTAGAACTCACACAAACTACAAGAAGAAGAAGAGCTTCGTGTTGACTCGCTACCCGACGATTTTCGTACTCGAATCCACCCGAACCAACCTTTTTTTCCCTTTTCTCTCTTCTTTCTCTCTTCTCTCTCTTTTTGCTGGGTTTTTCACAAGAGTGGGGAGGATGTGGCTGCCCTCCCCCTCTTAATCCCCCATTTTTACAAATTTTCTCCTGTTTTGGCAAGTTTGGTCCCCTGACTTTGGACTTTATTTCTTTTTCTTCTTTCGTTGGCTTCAAGGAAAATATCCGGGTGTTACAGAAGAAGAACATTTTATAGTTGAATTTTGTGACTAATATTTTGAAAAAGTCACAACCCCGGGCTTAAAAGTGATAGATGGCACCCAAAAGTCCAAACGATTCTTAGATGGTTCTATAACATGGAGACTTTTGAGCTTAAACTGGTCCGTAATCTCGAACACTGGGATGAGGACATGTTTACACTGTTTGGTGCTTTTGAGCTCAAATTGCTTCATCCAAGTTATATTTCGTTTCTATCGGTACAGAAGTTTGAGAAGGTGTCTCCAGATGTCGCTGAGCAAGATAAGAAATATTTTCTTTCCATCATCAACGTGATGAATGCAGCTATGGAAAGAATATCTCTACGAAAAGCCTTTGCATATGCCAACATTGTGAAGAAAGACATAAAAGATATAGAGTTCATGCGCATATCGAGAAAATGTGTATTGGAAGTATACTTGAAGGAAAGCTCAAAACCTATCGAGTTACACGCCAATATCTACATCACTGGACTATCAAAAGAGACTTTGGAAAGAATGAGCCAAATGGAGATAAAAACAATGATTCACGACCTGAACTGGGAATTCTTGCAGGTAAATTCAAGTCAGCAATTGCTAATGCTTTGAAGGAACAAGAGTTATTAAAAAAGAAGCAGATGTTTAAAGTCAAGGAAGAACCAGACGACTTCTTTGAAGATTAAAAAGATGAATGTGCAGAACAAGAGAAGATAGTTGAATTAAGATTAGAAGAATGGAGCAGATAAAGACTGAAGACCAGATGAAGATAAGAAGACGAAAGATGTAAAAGACAACAAAAGACTGAAGACTGAAGATTTTCAAGACCGAAGACAATGTCAATCTTAGGGGGAGTATTTTTAGTACTTCTTTAAAGATTAAACATTTTGTCTTTCTGTGTCTTTTTATCTTTTTATAATAGTATAGGGACTAGTCTTGTAATTAGTTAGTTCCTTTTTCTGTTTATTGGTAGTATATATAGCTTAGACATGTGTAGATTAGAGACACGAATCTGCTACTTACACACATTGTAATTGTCTTTGCTATTATCAATAAACTTTTTGAATTTTGTTGATATTGTGCTTTGACTTGATTACTTTGCTTGTGTTTTTCATCGAATTGTTAGCAAATATCATCACATATACAGCTCTACATATGATCCTATCATATATATACGTATATATATATATATACGTATATACATATATATATACGTATATAGTATATATATACATACGTATAAATACGTATAATACGTAATATACGTATATAATACATATACATATACGTATATATACGATATATATACGTATATATATATATATATACGTATTATATACGTATAATATATATGTATATATACGTATATATATACTATATTTGTATATATACCTATATACGTATATATATACGTATATTATACGTATATATATACGTATATATACGTATACACATATAGATATACGTGTATATATATATACGTATATATATACGTATATATATACGTATATATACGTATATATACGTATATATACGTATATACGTAATATATACGTATATATACGTATATACGTATATATATACGTATATATACGTATATACGTATATATATACATATATATACGTATACGTATATAGGTATACGTGTATATGTATACGTATATATACGTAGATATATACGTATATATACGTATACGTATATACGTATATGTATATATATATATACACGTATATATATATATGTAGATATATACGTGTATATATATACGTGTACACGTATACGTATATATATACGTATATAGTACACATACGTATATATATATACGTATATAAGCATATCTACATACGTATATATTTATATATACGTATATATATACGTATATATACCTATCTATATACGTATATATATACGTATATATACACATCTAGGTACGTATATATATATATATATATATATATATATATATATATATATATATATACGTATATATATATATATATATATATATATATATATACGTATATACATATATATATATATATACGTATATATGTAATATATATATACGTATATACGTATATATATATATATATATAGATATATATACGTATATACATATATATATATACGTATATATATATACATATATATATATATATATATACGTATATACGTATATATATATATATACGTATATACGTATATATATATATATATATATACGTATATATATACGTATATACGTATATATATATGTATATATACATATACGTATATACGTGTGTGTATATATATTAGCGTGTATATATATGTATATATACATACGTATAATATACATGTGTGTGTATATATATACGTATATATATTATATATATATACGTATATATATACATATATATATACGTATATAAATTCTATATATATGTGTATATATATGTATATATATATATGTATATATTACGTATATATATACGTATATATACGTATATATATACGTATATATATATACGTATATATACGTATATATACGTATATATATACGTATATATACGTATATCTATACATATATATACGATATATATACGTATATATATATACGTATATATACGTATATATATGTATAGATATATACGTATATATATATATATATACGTATATATATACGTATATATATACGTATATATTATACGTATATATATACCTATATATATACGTATATATACGTATTATATACGTAAATATACGTATATATACGTATATATATACGTATATATATACGTATATATATATATACGTATCTACGTAGATACGTACGTACACACATACGTACCCACGTACATACCTACGTACCTACGTACGCAGTAACGTACGTACGTAGTTACGTACGTACGTATGTAGGTAGGTACGTACGTACGTACGTGTACGTACCGTAGTACGTAGGTACGTACCTGCGTACGTACGTCGGTACGTACCTGTGTACGTACGTCCGTACGCAGGTACGCACGTACGTACGTACGCCGCCCGTACGTACGCACGCCCCACGTACGTACGCGCGCCCGTACGTACGCCCGCGCGTACGTACGCGCGCACGTACGTACGCCCGCACGTACGTACGCCCGCTCGTACGTACCCCGCACGTACGTACGCCCGCACGTACGTACGCCCGCACGTACGTACGCCGGCACGTACGTACGCCGGCACGTACGTACGTCGGCACGTACGTACGCCGGCACGTACGTACGCCGGTATGTACGTACGCCGTACGTACCTGCGTACGTCTGCACGTAGGTACGTACGGACGCACGTAGGTACGTACGCACGCACGTAGGTACGTACGCACGCACGTAGGTACGTACACGCACGTAGGTACGTACGCACGCACGTAGGTACGTACGCACGCACGTAGGTACGTACGTCCGCACGTAGGTACGTACGTACGCACGTTGGTTCGTACGTACGCACGTAGGTACGTACGTAGGTACGTATCTACGTACGTATGTACGTATATACGTATATCTACGTATATAGGTATATCTACGTAATATATATATATATCCGTATATATATACGTATTATATACGTATATATAAATACGTATATATATACGTATATATACGTATTTTACGTATATATATACACATATTATATATACTATATATATATATACATATACTATATATACGTATATATATACACATATTTATATATACGTATATCTACTACTATATTAATAAGCAACTCTTTAGGGCAAAAAGGTAATTTCACACAAATCTCTTAATTTTAAGAGATGTACATCTCTTAAAGCATAAGTTACAAGTGATAAAGCTTTAGGTACCATCACCATCATCACGCGGGCTCCCGTCTATATTCTTCTTTCAAATTTCAAATCCCTTACAAAACCCTAGCCCTTTCCTGTCCACTGCGTACCAACAACCGGAGCAGCAGTGGATGATGCCTCCACCGCCTCAACACCACCATCAACAGCCTCTGCCGCCTCATATGTGCGCCCAACAACAACCACCGTTTCACCGGCAACAAACACAACAGACGATGCAAGGGTTGCAAGCACCTCAGCAGCCGTACGCCGGTGCTTCGGTGAGCTTAATCATTACGATTGGGTTGAGAAATGTATGGATTGCGCTTGCGTAGAGTTGTTCTGGCCTAGGGTTGTTCACAAATGGCTCTCCACCGAGGCTCTGATGCATCCCATAATTCATCTTCTCATCAGGGTAGATCAGCGGTTCGCGAGAGATTAATGGAGAAAGAGATGGTGATTTCGAACTATGGTGGTGATTATGATTTTGGTAAGTTGCTCCATACCCATACGACTTATGTACAACCGATTCCAATCTGGATCTGGCTTCTAACATTCATTCTTTGGTGGTTTGAAGACGTTGAGTATGCTCTATACCCATAAGACAGTGATGCTTGCTGGGTTCATAGATGAGCTATGAGGCGATGGTGGACATTCTTATCAACTCTCTTTATGGTGACAAGGATATTTTCTTGAAGGCGGCAGGGAAGATGACTCTGGCGGTGGTAAGACTGGTTTTGATTTATAACGACAACGAAGTTGTTTCAGGATTGCAATCGAATTTTAACACCAGGTAATTGATGAAGAAAAGTGGCTGGTGACTTTCATAGTTTAAATGCACAACAAATTTTACTTACTTATTATTAATCTTAGGAATTTCATTGTTTTAACCGAAAATCATGAGTAAAGAGTGTTGTTGAACATTTAGGTACACCTTCCATATATTCTGCCAAGGTACACTTTCTCAATTCTTGAAAACTGTGGTTCTTTTTATTCTTATCAATTGGTTGATGCAATTTGAGGTGCACACTACAATATCCCTTTGGTGTTGCTTTATGTGTTGGAATCATTATGAATGTTTGTTGAAGGATCTATTTAGTGGTCGTAATATGATGAATCCCAACAACTTATTGAAATTCATCAACGAGATTTTTCTTATATATAAATCTCTTAACTCAGTCAAATGTTTATGTCTCACTGATGTGCAACATTTTTACACCCTCTTTAAATACGTGATGTGTCTATTTGCTCAATATGATTTTTGGTATTTTGGATTATGCAGGCACGATTGGTTAGATGGGTTCATGCATTCAAAGATCAACATCAATATGAAGGTAGAAATACCAATATGAGGTTGTTATTTTGAGTGGATATATATTTAAAATAGCTCATTCTTGCATGTTAGCTTTGTGGGTTTGATCAAGATGTTTGAACTCAGACCTTGATGGTGGTCTTAAACTCTTTTATACCTAAATCAGTTATTAATCAGTAATAGTAATCTCAAACTTTTTTATTTGTTAATAGAAATGATCAGATTAGATCTACCTAATAATTAACATTTTCTATTGGTGTTTGAAGGTGCTTTTGAGAAGATTTTCAGTATTATTAAGGAAGAGGGAGGTTCAGATGGTGGTGTTGTTGTGCAGGTGATCATGTTTATAGTTTACTCTATCATATATTATTCTATCTTTATTTGTAAATAAAGCAGTTTATAAATCTAAATCTACTATACATTCCTACCTCACAGGATTGTCTTGAATTGTTGAACAATCTCATTCGCAGCAATTCATCCAATCAGGTTTTGTCTTATTTTGTCTATAAAAGTTTATTGGGTTGAAGCTTTGTATATATTATTATCATGTTGCTTTAACCATGCTATAGGTATTGCTGAGGGAAACTATTGGCTTTGACTCGCTAATATCGATTTTGAAGCTGAGGGGAAGCACGTACAGCTTTTCTCAACAAAAGGTTAGGCTTTTAATGTTAAATCATTTTTTTAACAAATCTTTCTGTGGGTGATTTATATAGTTGTCTGTTTGATTACTTATTGTTCTTCAAATTTAATTGATGCCAGTAGACAATAAATCTACTGTGTGTTTTAGAAACGATCAGGTTACTACTGAATGGAGGTTCTGAAGCTGATCTAGCAAAAGAAACTAATAAATCGACTAACAAAACAGTTCTGGCTCAGGTTATTTCAGAAACCTCACTTGTGTTAGTTACTAACTGACTATTTTTTGCAAAATATTACTTATTCCCTCCCATTTATCACTGCTGCTGGATCGAACAGATCTAAGGACGATAGCTTAGCTGGCATCATTGATCGCGCGCTTGAAAAGGAGTTCACCGAGAACGATGAACAGTCCGACGGTTAGTTAGACTTTGAGTTTTGCTTTTTCATGATCGTTTATGAATTATGCTTTTTTGTTAGATTTAGTTTGAAATCGTTAACTGGAGAATCAGATGTTCGTATGTATATTGTTTTCCTTTCGAATTGAATTACCTAGGTATATAGTTTGAAATCGTTAACTGGAGAATCAGATGTTCGTATGCAATTAGCCAATTAGGTGCATTTGGAAGTTATGTAATTATCTACTCAAAACAGTCATGCTATTTGTGCTAGGTTTAGTTGATTGTGGTTTCTGATTTAGTTTGACATTGTAGACTAGATGATCAGACGTTACTAAATTTTGAGCTAATTAGGGGCTTAGGCAAGGCGATTAGGTGGATTTGAAAATTTATTTGTTAATTTACGTACACTATGAACTACGTGTGTGAAATTATTTGAATTGTGGAATATTAATGGAATAATGGAATATCAGTGCTATGCATGAAGAAAACGTAACTTACTTTGCATTGTAATCTATCTTACTCAACTACTGATCCTGGGAGCTTCAATAACAGTGTGGCAGGGCAACAGGTATGTCTTGCAATCTTCAGATTAGGGCGTTTTGCATGTAAGTTTCAAACTTGTTTGCTAAGAAAGCCATGCATATAAAGTGCATTGATCATATTATTTGAACCATCAAGTATCCTTTTTTTATTTCTAAAGATAACATGGCTCTGTTTGGTTCTATGATGTTTTGACCTGTCTTATCAATAACACCAAGGGATCGATTTTGTTAGTGAATGGTGACTACCAATACTAATTTGTCAGTTAGCTTTAGCTTTCACATGTTTTAGAGACCCTTGAGTGTTCAATTGGTGTTGAATATCCCTATTATTAATGTATCTGGATGACAAAGTTAGACCTCAACTGAGATTTAGTGTTTCTTCAAACATGTCATGGTCTTTCTAAGAATCATTGTTCACGTGGCGCACCTAATTGGTTGTTGCTTATCCTTTCTGCGAAAGGGATTTACATGGAGTCCAAAGTTTTATTCAGCTACATAAGTTTTCACTTTCTTTCCCACACCAAGTAAATGCCACTAACAATCATATCCTTAAAATGCTGAATAAACAGAAATGAATAGGGCCATTTAAAGTTGATACAACTACAAGTAGGAAATTACTGGTGAGAAAGCATTAACGAAACCTATATCTTTTACTTGGAAAAGTCTTGGTTTTGCACAATATTTCTGCATTTTTTTATCCAGGAACGGAGTCGTAGTGTTTTATCATAATTTTCTGTCATGTTTGACATATCAGGCTGTTCTGGAAACTGTTGCTAGAGTCAAGTCAAAGAGAAATGAAAGCAAAGAAGAGAAGTATGTGCTGCTCAATGTATTAAGCTTTCTTTTTGTATACAAATCAGTATGCACAAATGTGATACATAATGTAGCTCTTATGATGTTTTCCATTTCTATTGCTCCTTGGTTATACTGAAGTAGTGAAGTCAATCCTAACATACATATGGTTTAATTTTACTTGTATTTAGGTCATTTCAACTTCATGATGTTTTCAATTTAGAAAATAAGAATGGTCCTGAAGATACACCAAGACTGATAGATAGCAATGTAATCTTCTATCATTTCAATGGGTGGGCCACACCGGTAAATGAGATTTGGGCCCCAATTAGGGTAGTTAAGAATGAGCCGGTTGGGTTACTTAAATGATATAGTTGTCTTTTTTGTTGATTTATATCATTAATTAATGTAATAAATATGTATATATCCGTTTCTTGCTTCCCCTTAATTTTGTGCAATTTTACATAAACCAGGTTCATAAGCTTGTGGGGTATGAGTTGATTTAAGGGGAGCAAGCTTACTGAAGTGACGATATCAGATACATAAATCAAGATTGTGTGTTTCTATTTATTTGTACTTTGAAAACCGCACAAGTATTCAGAAAACGAATATCGCTTGTAAAATATTGTTGATGTCGCCGCCGCATCGCGCGGGTTCCTTACTAGTATATATATACACATATCTATATATACGTATATATATATATATATATATATATATATATATATATTATATTATATATATATATATACGTATATATATATAGATACACGTATATATATATATATAGATACACGTGTATATATATATATATACGTGTGTATATATATATATATATAGATATATATATATATATATATATATATATATATATATATATATATATATATACGTGTATAATATATATATATATATACGTGTATAATGTATATATATACGTGTGTGTATATATATATATATATATATATACACTGTAAGGCCCCGCTCCCGGGCACCTCACAGCTAGTCATTCATCGCACTTAAAACATTTTATTTAATGACTTAACTAAAATCATGCAGCGGAAACTTTTAAAACCAACATTTCATTTCATTTAAATAAACACTTTTGGAAATAATACATCGTTCATTATTAAATATTGCTTGTTCGTATTACAATGCAAAAACATTAAACAAAAGAATGCCATCCAAAAAGAGCCGAGTAGCCGCCCTGTGCCATCCTCAGTAACTTACCTGCCAACTAGAAACACATCAAAAGTCAACGTTGCTGAGTGAGTTCTAGTTTTAATAAAAACATACTTTTGTTTCGATTTAAAACGTTCTTTACTTCCTTTCAAATCATACTATACTTTAGAACGTGATCACACATCTTACGTACACATAGATAATATCATTATTATCTTCATCATTCGTTCGTTAACTTTCGTTCATTCAACGTACATCATTATCATTCATTTCTCATTCGTTCATTTCATACATTCGTTCTTTTATAATTATCTTTCTCATTCATACTTTCGTATATACTTTTCACTGTCTTTTACTTTCTTTTCTCTTACTCTTTTCTCGTACTTTACATTCGTCAGTTGACATACATCATACATACGTACTGATAATAATTATTATTATTATCTTCATGATTCGTTCATTCATTCAATCATTTCTTCGCTCATTTCTCTTCATTACTCGATTCTTGTCTCATGCAATATCCTCGACTCATGTCCGAAGACTGACACAGCACCGGGATACGCGACCAAGATCCCATTCGAGTCAATCACCTGGATTGAACTCTATCCGAGTCTATTGCAACACAAGGTCGCTCACCTCATTATCTCGTCTCATGCAATATCCCCGACTCATGTCCGAAGACTGGTACTGTGCCGGGGCCTGATAACAAACCCCCAACTCATGTCCGAAGACTGACATAGAACCGGGATACACGATCCACTTCTGATTCATCTGGATCCTGTCTCATGCAATACCCCCAACTCATGTCCGGAGACTGATGCTGTGCAGGGCCTGTAACCAAACCCCCGACTCATGTCCGAAGACTGACACAGTACAGGAGTACGCGACAAGGACCCCTTTTGAGTCTGTTGCAACAACAGGGTCGCTCACCTCATACATTTGCTTGCAAGCCTTTCTTATTTTCATTCATTCATTAACGCATGCATTCTTTCATTACGTTCCTCTTTTCATTATCTTTCACTTTACGTTACATAATACTTTTCATTCATTCATTAACGTAACACGTAAAGCCACGGGAAAGATAAACATACATCATAATAAGGAACATAACAACATACAACATCAATCACACAAGACAACATCGCACACCCATAACATACATCATGCATAACATACAACATGCACAATCACACAACATCAAACATCACACGAATCATGCGCATCACATCATATAAACCATACGGCATCACACATCATCATGCATCGCATCGTCATCATCATCAGCTCATCATCATAAATCATCTCACATCATCCATGCCCATCACATCATCTACAACCATAAACGTCCGAGCCTACGTCTGCACTTTCCCGAAAGTCAGACAATACTATGGTCATTCGGGCGTATGGACCCTATTTAGTCGCATGGTCTTCCATGCATATGAGAACACTCAGGCGAATGGGCCTCCAGTCGCATAGCCTCCAATCGCATGCTTCCCATGCGAATGAACCTCAGTCGCATGACATCCGGGCGTATGGACCTCAGTCACATGACTTTCATGCGAATGGCCCTCAGTCGCACACCTTTCATGCGTATGAACCTCAATCGCACGACTCACAGGCGTATGGACCTCAGTCGCATGACCTTCAGTCGCATGACCTTCATTCGCATGTCCTTCAGTCGCATGACCTTCATCCGCATCTCATTCAGTTGCATCACATCCGTGCGAATGAACCTCAGCCGCACTCCTTTCGTGCGTATGGACCCAGTCGCATGCCATTCGGACGCATGGACCTCCAGTCGCATAGCCCTAGCTGGGTGCAGAATGCAGTTCATCCCGAACTACAGCTGCCAAGTTCGACCTCCAAACCCTTCCAAACCTCTTTTAAGCTCAAATCGGCCATGCTAAACCTTATGGAAGCATACCACGACACCATTGAAGCACAACCAAGCCCCGAATTCAAGACCCAAACGAATCATACACATTCACATACATACACAAACGAGTTTATACCCAAAATACCCAAAAACGATTTTCAGATGTGTTCCAGCCCAAAATCATTCAAAAACGTGTAAAAGAGGGGTCTTAAAACTCAGAAAAACTACCCCGAGAGGTAGAGCTTCAATTTGACCCGCTACACGACAATTTTGCACACTTGAACCCACCCGAACCAAGCCTTTCTCTTCTCTTCTCCCTTTTCTCTCTTCCTTCTCTCTATGGCTGAATTTTCACAAGTATGGGGAGGGTGTGGGCTGCCCTCCCCTATTAATCCCCCACTCTTCCAAACTTTTCCCGTTTTGGCAAGTTTGGTCCCCCGACTTTGGACTTTATTTCTTTTCTTCTTTCGTCGGCTTCAAAGAAAATTTCCGGGTGTTACAAGTCCACCCCCTTATGTAGGTTTCGTCCCCGAAACCTGTTATTCCTCGAACAGTTGCGGGTAATACTGTCTCACCTCTCCCTTGATCTCACACGTAGGCTAAGATCCCTTTAGGCTCCACTGCCTCCACACAAGTGAAACCACCATTCTTCTTGCTTTCTGAATTGAATGATTCTCTTCTCCAAGGCGAGGCCTTCATCATTAGTTCATCGCCGTAGGTTAGCACCGAACTCTTTTCGGACGTGTTTGATCAAACCACCTTCCTACAACACTCGATGATTGCCTTATTAGGTGTCAGTTCATTCATCTTATGGTGTACGCCCATCCACCTAAGTCTGTCCCGAACGATCAAGCAGGAACAAACACTTTCTTAATTCGATCATGCAATCCTCTAGGGTATCAGGTAACCTAGTGGATTTATTAATAACATTTCCTACATCGAAGGGCTCATCGATGTTCCTGCTCCTAACGTGCAACTTACAACAGAAGGCAGTAGGAACGATACTACTACTAGCACCGCGTTCAAAGCGTAGATGCACAAATTTAAATTACCAGAAACGTACCTGACGTCAAGTCGAAGTCCGCTCTAGCCTCCTCTTGGTCATGGCAAAAGCTCTAGCGTTCACCCTCTGTTCTCCTTCCTCGTACCGGAGCTTCCTGCCTTCGACTTCTTACAATCCCTGCTTAGGTGTCTAGTCTCTCCACAGTCCTAGCACTTAGCCATGTGGCAATCCCTCGCCCTGTGGCCTTCCTTCCCACACTAGAAGCAGACGTTCACTCCCCACTTGCACTTCCCCTCATGGCCTCTACCACATTTCTTGCATACCTCTCCTCTCCTTTCTATTCTCTTCTGATCATTGTCTCTCATCACCTTACCTTCAGACACAAATCCTCCATCATTATCTTGCCTTCCTTTCCCCTTCTTAACATAGGCTCGCTCCTCCTCTTCGTCCGTTATCGCCATCGACTCCCGCTCGTCATACAACCTTCCCGCTAGATCGACCGCCGACCTATACGTGCCTGGTCTGGCAGCGAACAGATGTCTGCGAATATCTGTCGGTAGACCTTGAATATACCTCTTGATCTTCCATGACACAGGCGTCACTTGGTCTGGCACCAGCCTTGCCATCTCATTGAACTTTGTCGTGTATTGCTGGTGTATCATCTTTCCACCTCCAGTTGCAGAAACTCTCTCTCAACCTTGTCCATTTCCCTATGAGGACAGAACTCCTCGATCACCAACTTCTTCAACTCTGGCCACATCATTCTCCTGATTGCTTTAGTACCCTCAGCTTGGACAATGCTGTCCCACCAGCACAGGGCCGAGTCCACAAATGAGTGGGTAGCAAACTTCACCTGTTGATCTTCTTGGCACTCGCTGACATTGAGTACCGCCTCCATCTCTCTCACCCATCGGTGAGCAGCAGCAGCAGTACCGTTACCGTCAAAGGTTGGGGGCTTGCACCTTTGAAAATCCTCGTAGTTACAGCCTCATGCCAGCTCTTGCACAGGCTCTTCATCCTCTTCCTCATCATCGGGAGAACGTTTTAGTTTCCGGTTACTCCTGTCCTCTCAAGGACCGGTTCCTCTCCCTCCTTTCTCCATCCCGTACGGCCTTTATCACTTCGGTCACCACAGACGGTAAGATCGTCTGCATGACCTGGTGCACTTCCTCCATAACAGCCTCTTTCATTGAGGCTCTCAAGTTACCACTCTCATCACTAGCCTCTGGATGAGGGGTCTCGGGCTCTTCATGAGCCGCCTCTTTGCTCTAGGCCTTCCTCTTATGACTCGTGGTTCAGCACTACGTCCACCACGACCTCCACCGCGCGATGCCATTGAAGATCTACCACTAGCGATCCTGTAGCACACTGAAAGATTCAAACACCAACGCGGTCATTCAAGGGAACAGCTCAGTTCATGTCGAGTATAGTAAGTCCCTAATTACAGTGGCCAGTTATGATTAGCCACTTACTTTACTCTTCATACCCCGAACATTACCTGTCCTGACTACATCAGTATCTAAATCTACAAGCAGCACATAAACCACATAAAGTGCACACGTAATACCGGTTAACATTAAGAAAATACCTGATGGCACGCAGCTACTCAAACTAGCATCCCTTCCCTTTCCTTGCCATTCTCAGTTTAAGATTAGGTTTATTTTGAAAATTTACCCGTTTCACTTAAACTTTAGCTCTGATACCAACTTGTAAGGCCCCGTTCTTGGGCACCTCATAGCTGGTCATTCATCGCACTTAAAACATATAATTAAATGACTTTACTAAAATCATACAGCGGAAACTTTTAAAACCAACATTTCATTTCATTTAAATAAACACTTTTGCAAAGTAATACATCGTTCATTACAAAATATTGCTCATTCGTATTACAATGCAAAAATGTTAAACAAAAGAATGCCATCCAAAAAGGGCCGAGTAGCCGCCCCGTGCCATCCACAGCAACATACCTGCCAACTGGAAACACATCAAAAGTCAGCGTTACTGAGTGAGTTCTAGTTTTAATAAAAACATACTTTTCTTTCGATTTAAAACGTTCTTTACTTCCTTTCAAATCATAGTATACTTTAGAACGTGATCACACATCGTACGTACACATAGATAATATCAATATTATCTTCATCATTCATTCGTTAACTTTCGTTCATTCAACGTACATCATTATCATTCATTTCTCATTCGTTCATTTCATACATTCGTTCTTTCATAATTATCTTTCTCATTCATACTTTCGTATATGCTTTTCACTGTCTTTTACTTTCTTTTCTCTTACTCTTTTCTCGTACTTTACATTCGTTAGTTGACATACATCATACATACGTACTGATAATAATTATTATTGTTATCTTCATCATTTGTTCGTTCATTCATTCTTTTCTTCGCTCATTACTCTTCATTACTCGAATCTTGACTCGTGCAATATCCTGGACTCATGCTCGAAAGCTGATGCTGTGTCGGGGTCTGTACACAAACCCCCGACTCATGTCCGAAGACTGACACAGCATCGGGATACGCGACAAAGATCCCATTCGAGTCAATCACCTGGATTGAACTCTATCCGGTCTGTTGCAACACAAGGTATCTCACCTCATTATCTCGTCTCATGCAATATCCCCGACTCATGTCGAAGACTGATACTGTGTCGGGGCTTGATAAACAAACCCCCGACTCATGTCCGAAGACTGACACAGTACCGGGATACGCGATCCACTTCTCATTCATCTAGATCCTGTCTCATGCAATACCCCAACTCATGTCCGGAGACTGATACTGTGCCGGGGCTTGTAACCAAACCCCCGATTCATGTCCGAAGACTGACACAGTACCGGAGTATGCGACAAGGACCCTTTTCGAGTCTGTTGCGACAACAGTGTCGCTCACCTCATACATTTGCTTGCAAGCCTTTCTTACTTTCATTCATTCATTAACGCATGCATTCTTTCATTACGTTCCTCTTTTCATTATCTTCCACTTTACGTTACGTAATACTTTTCATTCATTCATTAACGTAACACGAAAAGCCACGGGAATGATAAACATACATCATAATAAGGAACATAACAACATATAACATCAATCACACAAGGCAACATCGCACACCCATAACATACATCATGCATAACATACAACATGCACAATCACACAACATCAAACATCACACGAATCACGCGCATCACATCATATAAAACCATACGGCATCACACATCATCATGCATCGCATCGTCATCATCATCAGCTCATCATCATAAATCATCTCACATCATCCATGCCCATCACATCATCTACAACCCCAAAAGTCCGAGCCTACGTCTGCACTTTCCCGAAAGTCAGACAATACTATGCTTATTTGGGCTTATGGACCCTATTCAGTCGCATGGTCTTCCATGCGTATGAGAACACTCAGGCGAATGGGCCTCCAGTCGCATAGCCTCCAATCACATGCTTCCCATGCGAATGAATCTCGGTCGCATGACATCCAGGCGTATGGACCTCAATCGCATGACATTCATGCGAATGGCCCTCAGTCGCACACCTTTCGTGCCTATGAACCTCAATCGCACGACTCATAGGCGTACGGACTCCAATCGCATGACCTTCAGTCGCATGACCTTCATCTTCATTTCATTCAGTCGCATGACCTTCATCCGCATCTCATTCAGTCGCATGACATCGGTGCGAATGAACCTCAGCCGCACTCCTTTCGTGCATATGGACCCAGTCGCATGCTATTTGGAATATGGACCTCCAGTCGCATAGCCCTAGCTAGGTGCAGAATGCAGTTCATCCCGAACTGCAGCTGCCAAGTTCAACCTCCAAACCCTTCCAAACCTCTTTTAAGCTCAAATCAGCCATGCTAAACCTTAGGGAAGCATACCACGATAGCATTCAAGCACAACCAAGCCCGAAATCAAGACCCAAACGAATCATACACATACACATACATACACAACGAATTTACACCCAAAATACCCAAAATGATTTTCAGACATGTTCCAGTCCCAAAATTATTCAAAAACGTGTAAAAGAGGGGTCCTAGAACTCACACAAACTACCCCGAGAAGAAGAGCTTTGATTTGACCCGCTACACGACAATTTTGCACACTTGAACCCACCCGAACCAAGCCTTTCTCTTCTCTTCTCCCTTTTCTCTCTTCTTTCTCTCTATGGCTGAATTTTCACAAGTGTGGGGAGGGTGTGGCTGCCCCCCCTCTTAATCCCACACTCTTCCAACTTTCTCCCGTTTTGGCAAGTTTGGTCCCCCGACATTGGACTTTATTTCTTTTCTTCTTTCGTCGGCTTCAAAGAAAATTTCCGGGTGTTACATATACGTATATATATATATACATATATACGTATACATATACACGTATAATATATATATATATATAAATGTGTATATATATATAATATCTATATGATATATATATATAGATATATATATAGGTATACGTATATATATACGTATATATATACGTATATATATAAATATAATGTATATATATATTTATGTGTATATATATATGTATAATATATTATACGTGTATATATATATATGTGTGTATATAGATATATGTATACTTGTGTGTGTGTGTGTATATATATATATATAAAGTGTATATATATATATATCTATATGTATATATATAAATGTGTATATATATATATATATATATCTATATGTGTGTGTATATATATATATATATATATATACAATTATATATATATATATATATATATATATATATATATATATATCTATATGTATATATATATACTAGTAGGGCACCCGCGCAATGCGGCGGCGACAACAATTTAACATCTCCGTATCCGTTTTTTAGCTTATTAATCCTCTAGTGAATCTAGAGGTGAAACCGTTTTTTTCTCAAAACTGGTTCGGGTTCTAACCGAACCGGTTTTTTTGTCATGGAGTCAAACAGGTTTTTCTTCAAACTGGTTCGGGTTACAAATTGGTTTGGCTCATTGAATACTTAACCTGTCAACCACTTGGAAACCGGTTTTTAATTTTAAACCGGTTTAGTGTGGGGCTACCAACCGGCATACAAACCGGCGGTTCGGATAGGGTTGGGAACCGGTTTGACTCAAATCGGTTCGGTTTTTTATATTGGTGTTTTTTTCAAACCGTTTTTTACACCTCTAAATGAATCATGATATATTGTATTGTACATCTATTAGATTTTCTTATCGTGGCATCAATGTAGTTGATTTATGTCTTAAGCCTTATGGATATCAATTAAATAATAACAAAGATACGAATAAGAAAATAAAAGTCATAACATTATTTTGATAACAAATAATAAAGAATCCAATCTTGTAAAGCAAAGAACAAAGAATTCAATCCTGTGTGCAGAGGCGAACCTAGCGCTTAGGCACGGGGTTTCCTCGACAACTGCTACAATAAAATCTATCTAATAGAGCAATGAGAATCAAGCCATGCAATGAGAAATTACTTCAAAGTATTCTCCCATTAGATTCATGTTAAAAAATGCAATAACAACTTTCATCATATATCTTCAAAGTTTTGTCCTTGCTTGCAGCCTTCTTATACAAACGTTGCTGATATGGGGATTGGTAACTTTGTCTGCAGCTCCATGAAGAATCAACATCGATCATACCTGGGTCCTTAATAGCCAGGTCAGCAAGATATTTATGTTTCAAAAGTCTGCGGGTCAAACTGGTTAAAAAGTTATTTATGTTTCAAAATCAATGAGAAAGTATCATGTAACCTCTGGCTTGTTGAATCCATTTCTAAACGGATACAATGGAATAAGCAGCCTAAATACATTGTTGAGAAAGTAATGTTTCAAATTGGCTTGTTGAATCCATTGTTGAGAAAGTATTATGTAACCTCTGGCTTGTTGAATCCATTGTTGAGAAAGTAATGTTTCAAATTGGCTTCAAATTGATGTCCTCCACAGCTTGCTTTCTTCTTTGTATCTGAAGTTTGAGTATGTGAATGAGTGTTGCTCTTGCCTAAAAGTTTTATTTGAGGTAAGTAATTATATCTAACAATAATAAAAAAAGTCAAAATAAATTGGGAGAGTTATATACCTGGTATGGACGTAAGGAATTCAGAAGGTGATGCAAATTTTTTAATATCAGATAAATATCTTCCACTCTCCTTGCATATTGTGACGGTCGCTCTATTAAAACATCAGCTAGCTCTAAAACATGCAATTGCTGTTCCCTGTTTAGTGCCCTCAATTCTTTCTTGAAATCTAGATAATATGAGTGTGACCTTAGTATGGGTCCAAGTGATAAATATTATGTAATTTAAGGGAATTTAGCGTTCTGCTAAATGATTAAACATGCTGCTAATTTTGGATATGCGACGGTCACTCTATTAATTTATTAAAACATGTGCTAGCTTTAAAAAGTGCAGTTGCAGTTCCCTGTTCAGTGATCTCAGTTCCTTCTTGAAATCTAATATAATATGAGGGTGACCTTAGCATGTATGTACGTGACAAATATCATGCAACTTTTAAAGAGAATTTACCATGCTGTTACATTATCAATAAGATGTTGCCAATTGTGGACGCAATAATAGTTAACAGAAAAAGAAAGGATAACATACCAAGATGTGGGCCTTTTGGGTACAACTGACAACACCCTGATCTTCCAAACACAATAGAGCATCATCAGTCTAAAATTTATTAAATTAAAAGGATAAGACTTGGTGATATTCTAATAAAAAGGATAAAAGTGGACATAAGGAATTTAAATGTTCACTACCTCCTAAACATATCATTTCAGTACAAGGTGCGTGAACCTGCATACGCTTTTCATAATTATACTCAATCGCATTATAAATTACTAAGCAGATATCAAATGCGTTTGAATCTGAACAAA